>JAHTLZ010000016.1:24656179-24682811 GCA_023846285.1 Phrynocephalus versicolor | reverse complement strand
GTATGTATGTATGTATGTATGTATGTATGTATGTATGTATGTATGTATGTATAAATAAATAAATAAATAAATAAATAAATAAATAAATAAATAAATAAATAAATAAATAGCTATTAGCAATTTTCCCACTGTATGATGACAAGTGCTAGGATTTTGAAAAGCTTGGTTGATTTTTAAAACAAGCAAAAATAAATGTAAGCATGTTATCATCTACTCTGTGAGATGCAGGGAGTGAAGTTCAGGATGCTGTCCGTCCACAATCAACAGCTGCTCTTATCTGAATGGAAGTTTGAACAAGGTTGTGGGAGTGTTTCTCCCCAACAAATACTAATTGATCCACCAAATCCTCCCAGGCTAGGCGCCTCCATGTAGCCACCCTGAGGGAGGCCCAAAACTCATCCACAAGAGGGCCTTTTTTTCTTTTTTTTTTTGCAGTGGCACTGACTTTGTCATTGCAAGGAAAATCTGCTAGCATTTAGTTGTTACTTCCTTACTCACCTTTAAACAGTAGTATCCGATAACACACACAAAGGAGATGATTGTGTGAACAACAGCTAAAGCTCTCAGTGCAGGTGCCATATAGCCCGTACTTTCTTGTAATACAAAAAATACCAGTCCATCTTCATCTTCATCCTCATCTAAAGAATGCCATAAGTCGGAATCTTCCATTTCTTCAAATGGTTCTTCTGTGACCTGAAATTGATATGTAAACACGGAGAGAATGGGAGGGAAAGAATGGATGCGTATATATGTGTTAGGTACACATTATAAAGATAATACCTTGGGAGCATATTTTACCCATTCCTTTTACAAAATTCCTTAATAAATAAGGAGTGTACAATTGTCTTTGCTGTAGAAAGTAAGGAATGGCTAGCAATTACCCCTTTAATAGTGCTAGTGGGACCAATAAAGTTCCACTAGCACTATTAGCCATGCTGCTCCAGAGAGTTGTGGGACATTCCAGAATAGATTGGTAAGTGGTACAGGCAGCTGGGTCAGAAAAGTGAAATCAAAAAAGGCTGTCTCATTTCTTCTTCCAGGCAGAATCCTCTGGAAAGGTGCTTTTCTACTCACAGAGGAGCATTCATTATCTTTGCAAATCTGACTGCTTGATTGTTTGAATAGAAATATTTCATTTAATTAGCTGATGTTGTTTAATTGCTATTCAGATTTTTACCAAAGCCAATGTCTGAAAATTCTTGCCCAGAATTAAGACAGTTATATTACCTTGTAGAAAAGCAGAATAAAGTTGATGGCGAATGCAACAAAAAGTGCAAGAAATCGTAAATTGTAGAAATTTCTAGCCAAACAGTGCTGCAAAAGGAAATAATGTTATCAGTTCTTACAAGAAGAATCAGGATAGAAGAATAAACAAAGAGAAATAAGTAACAGAAACTCAGATAATGCTTCAAACTGCAGATGCTAGGCAATCAATTAAGCTTTATTTCAGATTTCCTTTTCTCTTAAGTTTGTTTGTTTGTTTGTTTGTTTGTTTGTTTATAAGGCATATATACCACCCAGATCGAGAAAACACTGCTCAGAGCAGTTCTGATGACATAAAACAAGCCATACTACCAAATTTAAAAATAAGCAATGAAAATACTCTCAGCAACGTACAAGCTGTATTAACTGAGAGGAGACAAAAACAAAAATATTGACCCAGAGCTGACCCTTCTCTTTAACACCTAAAAACAAATAACAGAACCTCAACAGAATAAACAAATACATGATATACTCAAATGATAAGCGACAAATAATAAATTACCATCAATTCTAAACCACAGATATCATCAGTACAGTACATTTAAAAATCACATTAAAGCTTGTCATAGGCCTCCCTCAATATTTCTGTCTTTAGTAGTCTTCTCAAAGACTGTAGCGAGGGAGCCTGCCTAATTTCTATGGGGAGTTTTTTCCAAAACGAGGGTGCCTCTGATGAAAATGCCGTTCCTCATGATGGTCTTCTTTACTTCCCTCGGGATGGAAGCAACGTGTCAACGAGGGCTGAAATGAACGGGGGATGACTGGGAAGACTTTTTTTGGGGGGGAGTCTCTCTGATAAACGCATTTGATTTCTATTATAGAAATCTATTATAGTCTTTACATAAGGAGAAAAAAAAGAGACATTCAACATACCAACATTTTTGTCTGATAAACTTCTAGTACTTTGAAAAAATTAGCCATGACTGCAACGGGTTTCTCTACTTTCTGCCCATGCCTTCGCTTCCTTTTCCTTGGTTCTTCAACCTCCAGCTGTTCAAAGTATACATCGTCCTTTATTTTATCTTGCTTCTCACCATCCTCCATGCTACAGGAAATGACATCAATTTTACCAACCAGATACAGTTTTCCATACTGGCCACCAGTAAGGCATTGGCAGTCTGGCAACCAGCAGCATTTTGTTTTTGCATATAAAGGATGAATGCATATAGGCACCGTACACCGTGTGTGATCAGCCTAGCATAAATATGTCTCTAGACAAACTGGTTTCAACATGCATTAGTTTCATCAACGATGCACCATGGTGCAAAAGATCCTACTGACTTTGCATATACATACTAATGGTGTCTAAACAAGTGGTGACTAATAGGGGAAAGAACTTTAGATGATAGTAAATGAAATATGAATTCAAACAGGTGTAAAAAGGCAACTTCCATGTAAGGAGTCAATGGGGGGGGGGATAAAATGTTGTAATGCTTTTATACAAATTTGTGGCATGGCTTAATTTGAAATGCCATATAAACTTTAGATTCCCCTTTCTTTAAAAAGTTGCAGAACTGAAAGAGCGCAGAAATGACAGTCAAAATAATGTCTGCTTAAGTTTTCTTAGCTCAGAAAAGATGAAACTGTAAAAGTTAAATGGTGGATATTCATAAAATTATATGTAGTGTCAGGAAAGTGTGTGTTGTGTCATTACAGTCGTGACCGACTCTTTGTGACCCCATGTCCATGGAATTTTCTTGGCAGGAATACTAGAGTGGCTTGCCAGTTCCTTCTCCAGGCACCTACAGCACCTGGTATTCCCTGGTGGTCTCCTATCCAAGTACTAGCCAGGGCCGACCCGGCTTTGCTTCTGAAATAAGGCTAGATCAGATATGCTTAGGGCATCTAGGCAGGAAAGTAGATAGAACTAAAGTTTTCTCCCACCCTCCCCCAACCAGCCAATATTACATTTAGGATCATCCAATGAAATTGACTGGCAATCTACTTAGGATAGAAGTACTACTACACACAATGAATAATGTATAGGATTTCAGTAATAAAACGTAATGATAGCCACTCAGAAAGCCTTAAAAGGAGTTAGATAAATTAATGGAAGATATGTTTACCAATTTTTTCAACTACAGCAGTTCCAAAAAACAAGGGTAATCATTTTGACTCAAGAGGGGATAGTGAAATGTCAAGTCCACGGAAAAGGAACAGCTTTATTATGACTTTCCAGATTTCCCCTAGAATGTGCAAACTTCTGAGGATAGCTAGTACAATGAATTTGAAGTGGAGCATTTTGGCCAGATGTTGTACCCTTGAGTTCTGCAATTCAACCTAGTGCCAAAATTCTGTTCAGAAGCAATATGTCACTGAACACAAGTTGCTGACAGAAAGTGCTGTTCGTCATGGCTTACTTCTACTGTAGGATTCCTGAAAGCACTTTGTTGGCATTATGTATGAAACAGGATGCTGAACTGGAGGACTTTTTGTTCTGAAATAGCAGGAATCTTAAAATGGTCTTCCACATTCATTTGCTGGTTAACTATACCATAGTTGGTTGCACAGTTAGAGGCATATACAAAATCAAGCCAAGGCAAACATATGTGAAAGATCAAGAGGGAAAATGCGAAAATACTATTTTGTGTATCATTAAAAAAGTTTGATCCAGACATAGATGGGTCTACAGTATTTACACTAAAATCAAAGATACAATTAATGTGCAACTAATTAAAGCCCCATTGACTACATCCTCTATGTATGATTAAGTTTAGAGCTACTCAAATGAAAATAAAACTTGGACATTATGGGCATAAATCATCCTCTGTAGTCATGAGATCAAAGTCAAGTGTAATTACACTGAGGCAATAGCTTAAAAAAATCTCAGTATTTCAGGGCAAAGCCATCTAGCTCAGAAGGGTATATGTGAGTAATATCTCATGATTGTCAATTTCTTTTTGCCTATAGACTATTTGACTCAATCAGATGTGTACTTGAATGTGCCTTGTATTGCTATCCTATGTTCCATACTCTGCAAATCCAGAGGGGATAAGAGACTTAAATATAAATGGAATAGACATTGCTATAACAGCAGAAAGGACACTAATACTCTGAAAACATCAGCTTTATAAAAAGAAGAATACCAGCACTAGGAAATCACAGGCACTTTCCATCTCTTGGGTACAAATTGATTAGATCTTATTCTCCAGTGAAAGCCAGAGTATCAGAGAAGACTTTTTCTGGTACAATTCATTATTTTTACAAAAAGTTGTGTGTGACTTTCAGGATTTGTAGCAGGCTTTCAAATTCAAAATGTGCTTGAGATATGTCTGATGTTCCTTCACCTAGGCACACTAAAACATTAAAACAATTACTTCAAGGATATGTAGCTAAATATAGCTTACTCAGCTTTCTCAGATTCTGTTCTTGTCTCCGATTCATCATCTTTTGCAATTTCACCTGTCTGGAAAAATGTTAAAATGCACTACACTTTAATTGTATGCAGAACTAAATAAATTTACTTCAATATAATGGCAAAATGTTGCATAACAGCACATTAACTGAAAGCTTGTACTGATCTAGGTAGCATACAAACTAGCTATACTGGTCAAAAACTGTACTCTATCAAATTTATAGTTCAGGAAATCAGAGCCTCCTATTAAGTTTTAAATACAGTAGCACCCCCATATCTGAGGGGAGTGGTCAGTTCCAAGCCCCCCCCCCAGATGCTGAAATACATGGAACACTATTCTAACACACAGCATGGTCTCTGGATCACTCTAGGGGCCAGCTCTGGTAACCTCACCATTAAAACTTTATATATTTAGAACCAGGGTAAGTGAATCACTGGATACTGATCTGTAGATAAGGGGGTCCTACTATAGTAACTCATTAGAAAGTATATTAAAAAGAGGGAAGCATGTGATCTGTTTACAGAATTAAAGGTATGGATTAGGGAAATCATTGTGGCATAGTGGCTAAACTGTGGTCTTGTGTTTAAGACCTGGGGTTCAATTCCAGGTAGCTGGCCAGCCCAAGGTTCACTCAGCCTTCTATCCTTCTGAGGTCAGTAAAATGAATACCCAGCTTGCTGGGGAGGGACAATATGTAGCCTGCATAATTAAATTATAAACTGCCTAGAGAATACTTGAAGCACTATGGGGTGGTATAGAAACAGCACACTTTGCTTTTACTTTACTTTATTGGCTCATGAAAGTCACTAAGGGTCAGTAGACTTATTAAGGTTAATAAATTACAGAGTTGGTAAGTGACTTTTGAGAGCTACGGAGCTTTTCATTAGGAAAATATGATTTTTGTATCCAAGCATAAAGTAGAAAACTTGAGCCACATGTGATGAATGGCTCAAACCATTCTGAATACATTGAACCTTCTTTAAAAAACAGAGAGTTATACCTTCCAAATGAAACATAAGTAACAAATGCATGAATGCAATTTTTTCCATGTCTTCTAACTTGGAAACCTTCAAAGGGGTTTTTAAAAAGTAATGAAGTCTACAAACCATCAGTAATCAGGACTATGCCATGGAGTTAAACCAATTAACCAATGCAGAACTTCAACCTACAATTGTAGACATGCATGCAGTATATGGGAGCTAGTCCCTTTAATTTTTTGGTGGGGGTTTACTTCTCAATACACAAACATATAATTGTACTTTGAAAGAGTAAAGCAAAAAGCAAAATGTTCTGTTTATGTACCACCCCATAGTGCTTAAAGCAGATTACAATTTATTTATGCAGACAACACATTGCAGACAACACCCACCCCCAGCAAGCTGGCTACTCATTTTACTAACCCCGGAAGGATAGAAGGCTGAGTCAACCATGAGCTGGCTACCTACGATTGAACCCCAGGCACTGAGCACAGGTTTGTTATAGGAGAGACTTCCATTGTTAATTCATCTTACTTCCATAGCTTGGAGGTACTTGGAAAAGGGAAGGATCTGTAATGATGTTGTTCAATTGTAATAATGAGGAAAAACTCTAAAGGATTTAAAATGACCCCTTCCCTAATTAAAATTAGAAGTTGAAAAGAATTAAAGAAATACAGGAAGATTAGGCCAATTTTTAAAAATTTGGATGTTACCATTACCAAGAAAGGAGGTCGAAATAAAAGAACAGCAAAACATGATTTAAAATGTGACAATGGCAACAGAAGACCCAGAATAAAAAAAAGTTACCAATTCAAAAAGAGTGAGGAATGGTTCTTCTTAAAATAAAATTTTATTATTTAGATAGCCAATGAAAATTTATTCCAGATATCATATCTTCCCCAGATACTTTGATTTGGTTTAAAGCAGAGGACTTCTCATATTAAAAAGAAGTCTTATATTTAGATTAAATAATAGATTAGGGAAATTGTAATACAAAGAAAAAATAAGGATAATGTCAGAAGGTGAGAAAACATGGATTAATGTGATTCAGTGAGAGCAGTCAACTGGAGAATGTGAAAAGAACAACATCAAATTTAGGGAGTTAACAAAGTTTGAGAAAAAGTAAGCCAAAGAAAGGGATGCTAGATAAAATTTATAAGGTATTGTTGGGGTAGAAAATCACAAATACATTCTTAAAGCACATGGAAAACACATTCTCTCAGGAAATAAGTGCTGTTATGTGGAACAGAATACAGGGATAAAAAAATAAAGTCCATGTCTGTGAGAATAAAATAAAATGTTTATAAATCAATCTGGAGATAGTATTTGACACCAGTGAAATTAAGTATTATGGAGTCTAAAAACTCTAAATTATGTTGGATATGTGGTGAGGATGTAGGTACAGCGGTACCTTGTATAAAGGAATTAATTCGTTCCAATGAAATTATGTTAAGCAAATTTTCCTTTATACAAATTCTCATAGGAATGCACTGAAAATGGAGTAATCCCATTTTTATGTTGTATGGATTCTCCCCATAGGCAATTATGTTAAGCAAATTTCCCCTATCTCTAGAATTTTTTATTGTTGTACAAATTTTATGTTATACAAGCTGTTTATTATACAAGGGTCCACTGTACTTATTTCCATATGTAGTGTTATTGTGAATCATTATTGAAATTTTGGAAATTGATATTTAAAGAAATTGGAAAAAAAATACAAAAGTGCCATTAGAGATTTACCGCAAAACAGCATTATTTATCAATCTCTGAGAATAGCAGTTGGGCTGAGTGAAAAAAGGTTTAATTATGAACATAATAACGGCAGTCAAATTAGTGATTGAGGAAAAGGTAGAAAGCTAAATACATGTTTCAATTAAGTGAATATAACACTTTGAGTATTAGCAGTTAATGGCAAGTTGATACATGACATAGGATTTTAAAGGTACGTAGACAATTTTATAAACTTCCCAGAATTCTTATGTCATAAAATAAAGATACACATTTAAAATCCGAATATTATTACATTACACGTCATATTGGTTGTTTTATATACCTGTGCTTTTTTCTTCTTGTGGACTGCACTTTCCAAAGAAGGAGGAGTTTCTGATCCAATAACGTCAGCAATATCCCCTAGTCCAACATCATGACCATGTTTTGATCCACTTTCTCTCTTTGCCTGAATGGCAAAAATATCTGACAGGAAGTCATTTTCTCCCTTTTCATTTTTTACAAATTGAACAATCTCAGTGGTGATGCCATGTTCTGTAACTTCAAGTTTCTCTGCTTCAAGGACATCATCATGAATTCCAAACTGTGTGGGATCAGGCATGTCTCCTAGAATTTTGGTCACTCTTATATTTTTGGCTCCTTCGACCAAGCCACCCCCAAAGACAGTGTTCCACAGAATCTGGAAAACACCCCACAATACAGTGAGGAACATTTGGAGGAATCCTACAGAGAGGATCCAGAAAAAAGATAAAGATGCTTTCACCAATTCTTTCATTGTCATTTTTTTCAGTTTTCTATACTGCTTTCTGAGGTTTTTCAGTCTAATCGTTTTAAAAACTGTTGCAGCATTTTTCTTCAGCGCAACACATGCCATTGCAAAAGCTGACACTGATTCAAGGGATTGCTCTTCTTTCTCATCCTCTCCAGCTTCCCTCATGTAGCAAGGCTCGTCCTCTTCTTCTTCGGGTCTGTCAAGTGTATCTGATTCCGAAATCTGAGATGCCAACTGCATTTCAAAAATTGTGTCCTCACAGAAGTTGACAAAAAGTTCCATTTTTTCTTGTTCCCCACCTTCGTTTACAACATCAAAAATGAACTGCCTTTTTGACTCTTTAACTTGCGGCTTTTCCCACTGTGTTCGACTGGACTCACTGATCTCAAAATAAACCCGTTCTATCTTCTTGGCACCACCCATTATCTCAATGCGCCCCAGATAAGGTTCAAAGTAGTTAAGTACACTTTCTGCTGGATCTAATAGAGTTTGAAGTCTTGAATCATTTGGCATGTGCTCTGAAAGATTTGTTAAGAGTACAGCCACGTTAAAGCCAATATCTTTGGCTGGCTTGTGGAATCTTTCAACAAAATCAACATAATTAAACATGTCGTTTTCATCGGTTTCTGCACAGGATAGTAGGAACTCAATTTCTGATTGGGTGTACTGCTTTTGACCTTCCATCGCTTTCTGGAATTCCTTCTTGGAGATTATGCCTTTACCTTCTGGGTCATACTCTTTGAAGGCTTCTGAGCTTGTTAAATCTTTCAACTTGAGAAACATGTCAAAGAACTTCAAGATCATTTCTACGTTGCTAGATGATTCAACCAGAGTGTCCACCATCTGTTTCCCAATTGTGCCATTTACAACATTACCTACATTGTAAGTTGGAACACAGTTACTTTATTTAAACAAACATACAAAATATGATTATTCAGTATCTTATCTATATAAATGGTCAGACTTTGTCTTTATGCTTCTATTTTCACTTAAATGTACACGATATACATATATACCTTTCCCCAATGTAAGTTATGGCTACTTATTTAAATTTACTAAACTGAACTACTACAATGGGTTTAACACAAACTAAACTGTGGTCTGTGGATCACAAAGAAGAAACTATCTACATATTACATTAAGATAATTTTTATATATTTTAAATGATGGCAGTTTTAATTCATAGAATCATAGAATCATAGAGTTGAAAAAGACCTCAAGGGCCATCCAGTCCAACCCCCAACCAAGTTGTAGAAGCAATGGAAATAAGCAACCTTCAAGTAGTGACAAGAGCATAACAACCATATCCTTCAGAAGATCCAACAGCTCCTTCAGCAATTCAATTTGACTGGAGTCCTGGAATACAAACAAAAAAGCACATTTACAGATCCTAACCAGAGATACTAATTACAGTTCAGCAAATGAAATCAATAGCTGATGGCCCTGACTATGCTGGAGTATGGGCAATAGATGTAATAGGGCATTCCAGACAAAGTACAGAAACACTGGCAGCTATTCTTTACCAAGTCAGGTTATTTTTCTGTATCCTTCATTATGAATATATTATAATCTAGCAATTGTCAGACACGCATGTTTCATAGCACCTGTTGTGTGTTCTTTCTAGCTAGAGACGCCAGTGATTGAACCATCTACATGGAAGAGCACTTTATGGGTCCAAAGCCATGATACTGTATATATGACTTGATGAATAAGGCTGCAATACTTTGTAGCCACAGGACACAACAGACTCTCCCCCTAAGGTTGAAGATTGACCTTGGAGGGGGAGATCCAACCTCAGATGCCATGACCCCGCCCCTTTAGAGCTTACCATTGCCCTTCCTCATCTGAGTCAGACTTCTGAGGAAACCCCATGAGTGGGGAGCTTCCAGGGGCCCAGATTTCTCCACAGATGAAACCAAGGGATCTCTCCCTACTCAGTGGATTTGTACACATGGAATGCATATCCTTTGTTAGTTACCAACTCTGCGCTTAAGCAGCCATGTACTGGGATGGTGGGTATTGGATGACAAGGTCACTTGATATGGATCCCTTCCTTATGCTGTGTCAGTGCAATGCAGCTGCAACTAATATTGTGCTAGCAGCAGTCTTTTTAAAGCCAATACCTTTCCTTGCACAATAGAGCTTCTAATGCCAGCAAGGTGTGTGTCTCAATCAATGGACTAGGGTTGTTCCAGGTTTTTCTCACCTGGGCCTGCAACTCCTGTGGTTTGTAAGGTAATTTCTACAGATAAATTCTTCCTCCTCAAGTCAGCCCCTTACATAGATGGAACACAATCCATCTTATTTGTTTTCCTTTGTTGTTTATGGTTCTTTTTACACAAAGCTTCTGATCTTGCCTGATTTTGGAAGCTAAGAGGGTCATTCCTGGCTAGTACTTGGATGGGCAACCACCAGGGAATACCAGGTGCTGTAGGTGCCTGGAGTGGGATCTGGCAAGCCACTCCAGTACTCCTGCCAAGAAAAACTCTATGGACATGGAGTTGTGAAGGGTTGGTCATGACTGTAATGATAAAACAACAACAACAAATAAGAAATTTTAATTCCATCATAGAGGTTGAGCATGATATTTCCTTAGACCATTTGAATTCTTTTGAATATATTTTGTTTACTGTATGTTTATATTCAGTTACATCTGGTCTTACCATTTATCTCCTTGTTAAGTTTTTACATTTTACAGTCACCCCCCGCCATTTTGCGGTTCAGGTACTGCAGTCCCACTACATCACGTGATCGCAGTACCTGCACCTCGGAGCCGCACAGGGGGGGCAATCAGGTCACTCTGCACCGCCCCCGCGCTCTTCCGAGAAGCCTGGGAGCCACGGGGGCGGCAGGGGGCGATCGTGTCACTCCACGCCGTCCCCACGCTCCTCCGAGAAGCCTTGGAGCCGCGGGGGCGGCAGGGGGGCGATCGGGTCACTCCGCGTCGTCCCCGCGCTCCTCCGAGAAGCCTTGGAGCAGCCGGGGCGGCGGGGGGCGATCAGGTCACTCCGCGCCGCCCCGTGTTCCTTCGAGAAGCCTTGGAACCACGGGGGGTGCGAGGGGTGATCGGGTCGCTCTGTCCCGTCCCTGCGCTCCTCCGAGAAGCCTTGGAGTTGCAGGGGGGGTGGCAGGCGGCGGTGGGAGCCAATTGGGTCGCTCTGCGCTACCCCCGCGCTCCTCTGAGAAGCCTCGGAGTCACGGGGGGGCGAGGGGTGATCGGGTCGCTCCATGCTGCCCCCACGCTCCTCCGAAAGCCTCGGAGCCATGTGGGGGGGGATCGGGTCGCTCCACGCTGCCCCCAGCGCTCCTCCGAGAAGCCTCGGAGCTGTGGGGGGGCGATTGGCTCACTCTGCACCACCCCCGCTCCTCTGAAAAGCCTCGGACAGGCGCACGATTGCCCCCTGCCCCCAGGCCCCACCCCACCAGGATTTTCATGCATCGCGGGTGGGGTGGGTCCCTAACCCCTGCAATCATGGGGGGGGGGAGACTGTACATAGCTTCTTATTTCTAAATCTAAGGGCTCTTCATGACTTAAAAGACAGATTTGTGGTACATGATATGGCCTGTGTCTTCACCAGCAACTGGGCAGAAAAGTTTAGACTGTGATATGCAAGTCTGAAACTAGGGTATAGTTAGAAAGTGGATATTCATGTCATTTTATTTCGTAAGCAACTTTTTTTTTGAAAAATTTCATTATGACACGAAATGAAATGTGTTTCGTTCCCATCCCTAGTATCAGCACTTACCTCATAGAGTTAAGACATTAATTTTCTTAGTTACTAGAACTAAAAATATTAATGTACATGTTCATTGGTTGTTTTAGTATTTTATATATGCAGGGAAGCATGCTAAATAGTCTCTTTCAACAGAAGTTTGGCAACTGAAATTACCATTATAATACAGAAGCACTTGTTTGTTGTTCCTTGTTACAGTGAGCTGTTTCACACATTTATTCCCAGCAACACAAGCCATAACCGGTTTCTTTCACAACAAAGGCAATAGTTATGTTCCAGCAGCCTTGAAAATGTTCAATGCCACAGTCATTTCACAACTTTTATATGGCACCCCTATCTGGATGAACACCCTGGACCACACAGTGCAGCGAACTCAAGCCTGCTTTTTACAGAAAATCTTAGGTACACCTACATGTGTCTCTTATGCAACACTACGCTTAGAAGCAGGACATCCTCCGATAGAGACTAGGGCATGGCTAAGATCTATTAAATTTTGACTCAGAGTGTATTATAATACTGATCAGGACAGCCGACTTGACCAATTTCTTCAAGACTCCATGGCTCTAATAGGTTAATTAATTTAACTCTAATAGGCTAAATTAATTTAAAATAATCAATGCAGTGGGCATTGTCGTAGACACCTAGGCTCACTACCCCAGTTGGAATCATTCAAGCTTTTCTTGTTGTTGTTGTTCAGTCGTTCAGTCATGTCCGACTCTTCGTGACCCCATGGACCATAGCTCACCAGGCCTTCCTATCCTCCACTGCCTCCCAGAGTTTTGTCAAATTCATTTTGGTTGCATCGATGACACCGTCCAACCATCTCATTCTCTGTCGTCCTCTTTTCCTTTTGCCTTCAATCTTTCCCAGCATCAGGGACTTTTCCAAGGAGTCCTCTCTCCTCATGAGGTGGCCAAAGTACTGGAGCCTCAGCTTCAAAATCTGTCCTTCTAGTGAGCATTTGGGGTTGATTTCTTTCAGGATGGATAGGTTTGATGTCTTTGCAGTCCAGGGGACTCTCAAGACTCTCCTCCAGCACCATAGTTCAAAAGCATCAATTCTGCGGCGATCAGCCTTCTTTATAGTCCAGCTCTCACTTCCATACATCACTACTGGAAAAACCATAGCTTTGACTATCCTGACCTTAGTTGGCAAAGTGATGTCTCTGCTCTTTAGGATGCTATCTAGGTTTGCCATTGCTTTCCTCCCAAGAAGCAGGCGTCTTTTTATTTCGTTGCTGCAGTCGCCATCTGCAGTGATCAAGGAGCCCAAAAAAATAAACTCTGTCATTGCCTCCATTTATTCCCCTTCTATTTTCCAGGAGGTTATGGGACTGGTGGACATGATCTTAGTTTTTTTATGTTGAGCTTCAGCCCATTTTTTCACTTTCCTCTTTCACCCTCATTAAGAGGTTCTTTAATTCCTCCTCACTCTGCTATTAGAGTAGTATCATCTGTGTATCTGAGGTTGTTGATATTTCTTCCAGCAATCTTAATTCCAGTTTGTGATTCATCCAGACCTGCCTTTCGCATGATGTACTCTGCATATGTTAAATAGGCAAGGTGACAGTATACAGCCTTGTCGTACTCCTTTCCCAATTCTAAACCAGTCAGTTGTTCCATATCCAGTTCTGACAGTTGCTGCTTGTCCCACATATAGATTTCTTAGGATACATATAAGGTGGTCAGGCACTCCCATTCCTTTAAGGACTTGCCATAGATTGTTGTGGTCTACACAGTCAAAGGGTTTGGCATAGTCAATGAAGCAGAAGTAGATGTTTTTCTGGAACTCTCTGGCTTTCTCCATAATCCAGCGCATGTTGGCGATTTGATCTCTAGTTCCTCTGCCCCTTCGAAATCCAGCTTGTACTTCTGGAAGTTCTCTTTCCACATACTGTTGAAGCCTGCCTTGTAGAATTTTGAGCATAGCCTTGCTAGCATGTGAAATGAGTGCAATTGTGCGATAGTTGGAGCATTCTTTGGAGTTTCCTTTCTTTGGGATTGGGATGTAGACCGATCTTTTCCAGTCCTCTGGCCACTGCTAGGTTTTCCAAATTTGCTGGCATATCGTATGCAGCACCTATACAGCATCCTCTTTTAAGATTTTAAAGAGTTCAATTGGAATGCCGTCACCTCCACTGGCCTTGTTGTTTGCAATGCTTTCTAAGGCCCACTTGACTTCACTTTCCAAGATGTCTGGCTCCAGGTCAGCAACTACGCTATCTTGGTTATCAGGGACATCCAGATCTTTCTGATATAATTCTTCTGTATATTCTTGCCATCTCTTTAATATCTCCAATTTTCTTGAATAGATCTCTGGTTTTTCCTTTTCTGTTGTTTTCCTCTATTTCTTTGCACTGTTCATTCAAGAAGGCTGCCCTGTCTCTCCTTGCTATTCTTTGGAAGTCTGCATTCAATTTTCTGTATTTTTCCCTTTCTCCCTTGCATTTTACATCCCTTCTCTCCTCCGCTATTTGTAGGGCCTCGTTGGACAACCACTTTGCTTTCTTGCATTTTCTTTTCTTTGGAATAGTTTTCATTGCAGCCTCCTGTACAATGTTATAAGCCTCCATCCATAGTTCTTCAGATGTTCTGTCCACCAAATCTAGTTCCTTGAATCTATTCTTCACTTCCATTGTGTATTCATATGGGATTTGACTTAGGTTATACCTGACTGGCCCAGTTATCTTCCCTACTTTCTTCAGTTTAAGTTTGAATTTTGAAATAAGAAGCTGATGATCTGAGCCACAGTCAGGTCTTGTTTTTGCTGACTGTATAGAGCTTCTCCATCTTTGGCTGCAGAGAACATAGTCAATCTGATTCCGGTATTGTCCATCTGGTGATGTCCATGTGTAGAGTCGCCTTTTGTGTTGTTGGAAAAGAGTGTTTGCAATGACCAGCTTGTTCTCTTGACAAAACTCAATTAGCCTTTGCCCTGCTTCATTTGGAACTCCAAGGCCAAACTTGCCAGTTATTCCTTTTATCACTTGACTCCCTACTTTAGCATTCCAATCCCCTATGATGAGAAGAACATATTTCTTTGGTGTCAGTTCTAGAAGTTCTTGTAAGTCTTCATAAAATTGGTCAATCTCAGACTCTTCAGCACCGGTAGTTGGTGCATAAACTTGGATTACTATGATGTTGAAAGGACTGCCTTGGAATCGTACCAAAATCGTTCTATCATTTTTAGGTTGTATCCCAGCACTGCTTTTCTCACTCTATTGTTGACTATGAGGGCTACTCCATTTCTTCTATGGGATTCTTGCCCACAGTAGTAGATGTGATAGTCATCTGAACTGAATTCACCCATTCCTTTCCATTTAAGTTCACTGATGCCCAGGATGTCAATGTTTATTCTTTCCATCTCACGTTTGACCACATCCAGCTTACCCTGGTTCATAGACCTCACATTCCAGGTTCCTATGCAGTATATTTCTTTGCAACATTGGACTTTCCTTTCTCTTCCAGGCACGTCTGCAGCTGACCATCCTTTCGGCTTTGGCCCAGCCACTTCATTAGCTCTGGAGCTACTTGTACTTGTCCTCCGCTCTTCCTCAGTAGTATGTTGGACATCTTCCGACCTGAGGGGCTCATCTTCCAGCGTCATATCTTTTAGCCTTTTGTATCTGTCCGTGGGATGTTCTTGGCAGGGATACTGGAGTGGCTTGCCAGTTCCTACCCCAGGAAGTCTTATTACAGGCCTCATTGTCACCAGTGTAATTAGCCTTACAATGATGAAAGCACAGTTCAGTCTGTTTTATTTTGTAGCCTCACTGATCAACTGGGACACAAAAGTAGAAATGTGCCCCATTTGTAAGATATTCCAGACTGAGGCTTTTATCAAGCTGATAAAACGCAGGATTCTAGATATACAAATGCAGGACGTACAGAATGCAGCAAACTCAATATGTTCACCAATGAGCTTGCAGATCCCAGTCCAACCTGAGCACCCTGTTCATTACCTTTACCTGTTAAAATGCCTTGAGGAACAGAGAACCTATACACTTGCTAGATACATTCCATCAGCAGTGTTGTAGGGGAGATTGTAAGGGACTCCACACAGTGACAGGTGCTGTTCCTGTGTACTGGATGGAGTGGAGTCACACTCCCATGTAGTTCTGTATTGCCCATTTTCATTAAAAAAAAAAAAACTCCCTGATCCACTCCTATTGAAGAAGAGGGATTGCTCAGACATGGATAGAGGTACCTTCTGTTATTAGGAGATAGAGATGGGCACGACCAGGAAAAATGACGTTTCAAGTTGTCGTGTGTTGGAGCCGGCCCGTTTCGGCTCGTTTCCGTTCTTCGCGAAATTTCTCAAAAAAATTGTCGTTTTGTTTGTTGTTTTTTTGTCTGTTGTTAGTACTGGTTTGGGGGGTGCGGGCTCCTGGAGGCACCTCTCTGGGGTGGGTGCCTCCTCTGGCCTGCTACAAAGGGAAAGTGGGCTCCTGGAGGCACCTGGGGTGGGTGCCTCCTCTGGCCTGCTATGAAAGCGGGCTCCTGGAGGCACCTCTCTGGGGTGGGTGCCTCCTCTGGCCCGCTACAAAAGGGTACGCATAGCGAATTGGATATGCATACCAAGTTGCAGTGGCAGGCAGAGGCACCTCTTTTGGGTGCCTGTACTCTGACTCACTAAGAAGGACAGCATACTGGCATACGGTGCACTTGTTGTGCTGGGGAGCAAAGCCCTCTGGGTGCTCTATGGCTCACCAAGAAGGGAAGTGTACTTGCGTGTAGTGCAATGCGAGTACACAGATCTGGCTTAGGGTTAGGGTTAGCGCAAGGGCTAGGCTTAGGGTTACGGGTAAGGTTAGGGTGAGTTAGTGGGGTGCACCTCTGGGTGCCTCTCTGACCCACTAAGAAGGACAGTGTACTGGTGTATGGGTTAGGCTTAGGGTTCGGGTTCAGGTTCGGGCTAGGGTTAGTGGGCTTTTTATGCCCGACTGGCACATCCCAGAAGTCTCGGTCAAAACCTGGCCAAGTGGCCATGCAATTGGTGGAATGGCTCCAAAAATTTGCATGGTCCACTCCCATGGCCAGCCCATCATTGTGCAGGTGTAAAAAAATAAAAATAAAAATAAAATAAAATAAAATCAATGGAGACGTTTGTTGCAAGAAAAACCCACTGCTGCTACTGTAAAAATTCAGGTAGTTTTAAAATAGCTATTTTCACATGTTTCTGTGGTGCTTTGGTGTGTTTTTGGACCACGATTTCAAAATAAATATTGCGGTCGCCCCATTTTGGATCCCCCGCCCGCACCGCATGGCATGGCGAGTTGGCGAGACGACGAGGATGCCCCCCACCACAGCAGCCCAGGACAGGAGAGGGGGGGAGGCCGGGGACCCCCCTCCCAGAAACCACCCCTCTGGTAGGTGCCCTCACTCAGGCAGGCATATTTTCGCCTGCTTTTTTGGCCAGGAATCGGTTTTTTTTTTAATTTTTAAAACTTTTTTTCTGTGCCGCTTGGCATCGCGCGATCGCTGCGATGCCAGGAACTACAACGACAAATCAGACCCAATTTTTCTTTTATCAGTTCGAGTTCGAGTTCTGGCGGAGTAATTGTCATTCTTCGTTCCTTTGCGTAACGGAAACGAGGAACGGAAACGGAAACGAGAATTTCACCAAGTTGTGCCCATGTCTATTAGGAGAGTCTGCTGTGAGAGAATATGTGGCAGCTTTTTTAGCCCAGTTGTTCAGGGCCAGCGGGCTGAGGTGCACTGAGCGTCTAGTTTTGTAATTTAACATTATGTTTTTAAATCTGTACTGTAAGTGTTTTGTTTTGTCTTTTTCTGTTGTATGCCAATAAAGGCTGATTGATTTCAGTACTTTAATCCTAACAGTACATCAGTTCCCTCAATGCCTCTAAGCAAAGAATTCTGGTGCAAATGCCTTGTGTAAAAAAAAGGGGGGGAACGAATACTGAATGAAACTGAGGTACAAGGATTAGAAACAGAAGAACAGAAGATTGTGTGGGCCTTGATTCAAATTAAAGCTAACACATATAAAGTACAATAGGCATTGTTTCAAGTTTTAGAAATGACATTTCTATAAAAAGAGTTTGACGATTAAGAACAATCTTGTCTCTTTGCACAACAAGAGTTTGCATAAGACCAGCCATTGACAATATAGATTGTGCCTTAGAATAACAGTGGTGCTGCCTTGTATAAAGGAATTAATTCTTTCCGAATGAAATTATGTTAAGCAAATTTTCCTTTATACAAATTTTCCATAGGAATGCATTGAAAACAGAGTAATTCCGAATCACGACCATTGTTATGTTGTACAGATTCACCCTATAGATAATTCTGTTAAACAAATTTCGCGTATCTCCGGAATTTTTTTTATGTTCTACAGATTTTATGTTATACAAACCGTTTGTTATATGAGGGTCCACTGTATGTTCTCTTTTATATTTATACAGCAAACATGCCCCATAATCTTTACCTGGGAAAGTTTCATTTGCATGTTAGCAAAAACATGAAGGAAGCCCACAACTGCATCCCACAATCTACTGTGTGCCAGGCTCTGCTGGTTTCCAATACAAGGTCCCTAAAATTAAGGGGAAATAAATTTCAAGCATGAATTCCAATAATCAAATAGATTTGTTAATTAAGCAATGCAGAGTTATAAACACTATGATATACATAATTTCACATAGTCCTATCAAAAGCACAGTTTTAATTAATTTAATATTTAATATTAATATTAATTAATATTAGAATTTGGCTATCAGTAAGGGAAAGGGGGAAACAGAATAGGTGTCAGGAAATATGAAAACAGAAATAGGAAGCAGCAGCAGTACTATAACTTTTCTGAATGCAAACAGAGCACAATCCATACTTCTGATCTAAGTGACTGATCAGAAGGAACAGTGCTCTCGGAAAAGGATTCAACAAATGACAGAAGTGATGTAAACTTTTCTTTTATTTTCTGCTCATAGGAAGAGTAACACCCACGTACTCATTACAACTTCTACAGCTCATAGTTTTCATGAAGTTCTTCTGAAAGCAGCAATTGCTTACCTTCTGCCTTCAGTAGGACACTCTTGCTTACCTATAACTGTGTTTTGAGAGCTCATCTGTGAACTCACACTAATGGACTTACCTGTGCCTGCACAGAACATTCCAAAACCTAAAAAAGCTCAGTTGAAGTATTTTGGTAGGACCCGTTCTACCCAGCATTGACTGTACCTCTTCCATCCAAGTCCACCATGGACAAAAATACAAAATATTATCATCAAATGGAGGAGGTAAGAAGGACATATGAGTTCATAGATGACCACTAAAAGGACCACAGTTAAATATAAACAACTGTTTCTTATTCATTGGTCTCTGTGAACCACTAATGAGAAATCAGACTCAACTGATGGAGGAGGGATGGCTGTTACTATAGCAACAAAGCCAAAATAGCTTACCAAAACATGCACAGAGTACTATATAATGGGAGGTGCTGGCCCTGAAATCTGGGAGTGAGTCCTGTGTGCACACTTGTCTCCACTGTCCATTTTACACTGAGCCCTCCATACACACACATCTTGAACCAATTTTGGCTTAAATGATGGGCTGGCAAGATGGTGAAATTATTTGTTTCCTCTTGAATGACTCCATGGGGGATAGGATTGAAAGGGTAGCATATTTTGTCACACAAATAGTAAATATATGCACTTATGCAGAATTAGAACAGACAGTTCTGTTATACTTAGGATGAGTCCTAATTTAGCTTTTTACTGTTTACATATTTTTGGATGTGTGTTTTGTATATGTCCATAAAAGTTGCAAACTGAACATGTATCCCACTGGGATCTGATAAATGTAGTGCTATATAAATGTGGACAACTGGGCTGCTCTGCAATTTCTGACACTGGGACACCCCTTGAAAAGGTCGTTGATTTAGGTTAAGTCACACAAGGCAATAACAGAAAGCAGTAGCAAGGGATTAGCTAGTTTGGTTTTAGGTACTGCCCATTTAAAAAAAAATACAAACGGAAGTCCTGTGTCATCCTTTCCACAACACACAAAATTTTGTTTGAGTGCATTGCCAAGATTTGCACTGGTTATAGAGAAAGTAAAGCTGTCACACATTCTACAGGAGATTTGGGATTAAAGTTACTATTATCAAGTCTTGAACTAAATGGAAGGATGAAGGAAGAAAAATAAACCATCCAGATGAAATGTAACCTTGTCCTTTTGAAAAATTAAAGAAAGAGAACCCACCAGGGAGTGCAAAGCTCACTAACCCATCTATTCAAAACCAAGGCTGCTAGGAATTCTACCTTGATGGGCAGAACACTGAAGTCCACAGTGGCTAAGGATTTCAGGGTTTAGCAGTTATGCCTTCTGTCAAACTCCAGGCTGGAGGCTATGAAGGCAAAGATTGAAATGGATTTTAAGTGCTTTTAGGAAGCAACTGACTTCTGGATAAGTGACAGAAGACTGGATTAAAAAACAAGCAAGTCCAGACTGAAATGGCAGCCAGATAAACTCAAAGAGATGACCTACTAAGTCCCTTTTGTATCCAAGAGAGAAGAAAATTAAGAATGCTCAAAACCTTAAAATTAGATGGTTGAGTCAAATACCTCTCTATAAGCATGTGAAAGGCCTTCTACTAATAAATATTGAAGGAATATATGCCTTCTTTGTGTACCTAAAACAGCAAGAGGCTCTGGGGTATAGCTGTTCATGGTAAGATCCTGAAGCAAAAATTATTCACATTACATGGCAAACAGGATGATGGTGAGGTGATGTCAAAAAAGATATTGAACTATGGGAGGGTGCAGATGCCAATTATACACTGAAGCAAATTTAAAAAAACAAAAAGTTATGCAAGCCCCAGACATGTGCCATGACATTTGGAAATGTCATATGTTTTTTTTTCCCTGCACCATCTGCTATATGTTGGTGCCCAGCCTGATGAAGATGTGGGTGGGCTGAAAGCTAGTTTTTCTTCCCAGGTACATAACTCTGCAAGTGTGCAAATCAGTATCATAAACATTTTGAACTTTGAGCTACTGTGGTTTTGGACGATATGGAGTTGCTTGGACAATGTGATGGGTGAGAAAGCACCAGAGGACTTGAAAGGCAGTAAGGACAATTGGAAGCTCTAAGACATTTATATGCATCCTTGCTTCCATTGGCAACCATATTCCATGTATTTTGTATATGAGACTATATGCCCTGATACATATCATGCTGGAATGAAGCCTTTATAGAGACAAATGCATTCAACTTATTTATCCAGTACGTGTCCTAACGAACATCTAAAGACTTTGTTGGCAGGTACAAATCAGATAATCACAGAGACAGTGGCAAAATTTCTAGTCTGGGTTGCAAGATCACATAAAATGCTCCATTAAGATAAAGAACTGGTTCTAACTTTTGATGTATGTAAATTACTTATCTCTGTTTTAACTGTTCTTGTTCCAATTTTGGGTCCATGACCATGCAACAATAAAGTAAAAGCTATATGCTCCCCATCTTTTCATGGAGATGTTTGTAGCTATGAATGACTTTTTCTCTCTTAAAATCTATGCTCCAATGGACTGTATAAATGAAGTTCTAACAATGGAACAACCACCGAGTACTGTGAATATGCAGACAACTTTTCATTTTCTTTGACTCACTAGAAGACAGGGGCCTTCTACATAGCCTGGGAATCAGATGAAGAACCACTGTGGGAGGCCTTATGACCCAATAACACCTGCACCTTTCAAGCCTTTCTTGTTTGTGATGAAGTGATGCACTGTAGTTTAGACATAAGCAACACTGCTTTTATCTACCTGGAGCCTAAATGGGTGCAGATGAAAGCCAAAGCTTTTCGAAGGAGTCACAATCACTAGTTGTTGATATAAGGATAAATCATTATGTCTTGCAATTCAATGTGAGTTCTTCTCACCACAATGTGTTTTTAAAGTTCTCTGGAGTCAATGGAGAAACCGAAATAGAAACCGACAGATGGCCATTGAAACTCTGTTTGAAAACCTCCAGTGAACAAAAGTCCATCACTCTTTGAGGCAGTGCATTCAACTGTCAAATAGCTCTTAATGCCAAGCAGTTCTTGCTAAGGTTTGCAGGATATCTCATTTTTCATAATTTTAATCCATTACATCAGGTCCTACTCTCTGGAGCTCTGAAAAAAATGTTGCTCCTTCTTTTATGTGACAGCACTTCAAATATTTAAAGACAGCTATCACATTGCCTTTCAGTCTTCTCCAAGCTAAACACCCCCAGTTCCCTCGACTGTTCCTCACAGAATTGGTTTTTCATATATTTTGTAATCCTCGCCACTGTTCCCTGAACTTATTCCAGCTTGTTGATATACCCCTTAAACGATGAGGCACAGAACTTGACAAACATTTCATAATGAAATCTGAGAAAAGGATAATGTGTGTATTTTATGTGTTGAGAAGTCACTTCCATACTTATAGTGAGCCTAAAAAGGTTTCCAATTTATGAAATATATTTTAAGGAACAGTTTTATCATTCCCAGGTGAGTTTTCATAGCTAATTGAGATTTTCAAACCAGGCCTCCTGAGTCTTACTCCAATACATTATTTTTACACGCTACACTGGCTCCCTATCACACTAACCGAATCGGATGGTGCTATTATTTCATTTGATCCAGACATTATGCTTCTCTTTATGCAACCAAATAGTGGCTTTGCAGTAAGACCCCTGCATCCGCTGATTCACCAACCATGGATTCAGTTATCCATGGCTGGTGATCAGTGGGTGCAGGGGAGGCCCAAGCCAACCAGCCTTTGAACTTCCCGCTTGTGTCCTGGGCGGATGATTGGAATTTTTGAACTTCCCACTCGAGCTCAAATTTCCAGTCCTCAACCTGGGACCTGAGTGTGAAATTCAAAGGCTGGTTGGCCAGGTGGGTCCTTAAAGTCCCCACCCCACCCCTCTGGAGGGTGCCTGGCTGACACGGCACTGGTGTTTTTTTCTTTCGCCTCTTTGCCGCCACTACCGTCACCCCCGCTGGCTGGTCACTGAGCCCGGTAAGGAGGAGGGTGGCTGGTGGCGGTGGCAGTGGTGACACCAGTAAGTTTTTTTCTTTCCTCTCTTCGCCGCCCCCACCCCCATGAGCCAGCCGTTCCTGGTATTGGTTAGTTACCCCCCCCCCAGCTTGTCAGCAAAAGGGTGGTTTGCTGGCAGCAGAGGTGAGGAGAAAGAAAAAAATAAAATTCACCGGTGCCACTGCTGCTGCACTACCCAGCATTTTGGGGTGGTGGTGAAAGTTTTCACCCTGGCCCCCCTCCACCCGTGTCACCACCATTATCCTTGGATAGGAGTGTTTGCTCTTATGCACGGATTCCACTATCTGCAGGGAGTCCTGGAACCGATCCCCCACAGATATGGCAGTCCCACTGTACTTATTTAGCTGCCTATCACACTGTCAGCTCACATTTGTAGTATGCTAAAACCACCAGATCCCTTTCACACGTAATACTGCCAAGCCAGTTGTTACTCATATTTGTGCAATTATATCCTTCCTGCCTTAACATCATTTTGTTTGTTTTGGCCCAGTTCGTTAATCTGTTTCAGTCATCTTGAATCCTGATTCTGTCTTCCAAGGTAATAAGTAATACTCCCAGGTTAGTGTCATTTGTGGACTTCAGAAGCATCTCTCACCAGAGTAATTTATATAAATACCGTATTGAACAATGCTGGTTGCAGGCGAGAAGCCTTTAAATTTTTGCCCCAGTTATTGTATTTCTGTACCAGAACATTCATTTTTGGCATAGACTCCAACTCCATTTCTATACTTTCTGTTCTTTTAAAACAATTTAGATCCTTCAAGTGTATTCCAGTCATGGGAGTCATCCCACCAAGTTTCAGTTATCCCTATCAAGTCATAGTTAGGCTCCTGAACTAAAATTTCTAATTATTCTTATTTGTCTCCCATACTCCTGACATTTGTATATAGAGACTGGAGATGCCATGCTGTGTGGCTTGCTTTTCTTTGTAAATTTTATGAACATTATTATTGGGCTCCATTAGAGTTGATTGTTTTGTTCCGTTTATTGTGCATAAAGCTTCGCCTATCTTCACCTCTGAGTTTTGGTCTCCCTTCCTCTTCCAATTCACTTTAAAGCCCTCCTTGAAGAAGTTCTCCATGCAGTGTTACAGTGCATTCTTCAGAGTCCATATGAGGTGCAAAGCTTTACTTGTATACACACAATGACAATAAATTATTATTAATACTTGCCAGCAGTCCCTCTTCCTGAATGTGAAGCCTGTAGCCCCCCAAAATCCAAACTCTCTCCAGCAGCACTTGTAGCCACTTGCTCACCAGAATATTTCCCTTTTTAGTTCTCTTTGGAGTACCGATAAAATGGACAAGAAAATTCTATGGGACCCAAAATGCTTGGGTTTCCATCCCTGTGCTTCAAATTCTGATGTGATTTCTTCACAGTTCCTCTAAATAAGGCTGCTATCCCACAGTCAGAAAATCTGGATCAACGTAAAATGCTGATTTCCCCACCGGAACGGTCATGTGGTTGAAAACGCAGTTCCAGTGTCCCCCTGGGTGCAGTTTAAAGAAACTCATGTTTGGTGTTTCCACAAGTGGGAAACGAAACACAGCAGAATGAAAAGGTTCTGATGTGGATTTTCCAAGCCCCCATGGACTCAAGTACTGGTTAAAAATCCACATCAGAACTGAGACAAACTTTGCACCAACTCAAGACCAGGTACTTGTAAAACTTGCTGGTTCACACTTAAGTGGACGTGGTCACGTTCCTCCCCCCCCTTTAAAGTCTGTTGGCCTTGGGGACACAATTTTATTAACTGCATCTTTGAGCAGTTTGAAGTGGTTTTTAGTTGTCGTGGGATAGCAGGCTTACTTTGCCATTTGTTCCCATATATCCCAGGTATCAATCTGACTGATAAGAAGTTACCCAATTTTCCTTCTTTTGCCTATTTTGAAGAATGCAGTGACAGTTGTTCAACTCCAGTATTCACTGAAGTTAGTCTCTCTCTGGTTTTGATTAAGTGTTCAGAAGCACTGTTGATAGGTTCCCATAAGAGCCTTATAGTTCTTTGGGATAGGTAGCAGATGAGTACAGTTGTCTTCCATAGCATTCAGCTTTCTTTTCTCATTTTCATTTGGAGCTGAAGGGAGGTGACTTTTAGAGTTTCTCTGATATTCTTCCTTAATTTGATGTTACTGAGTTCACTGGAGGATGTTCAAAGACTAACTCACAGTTATCTTTATTTATTGAGTTGGTGATTTTCTCTTGTGCTGGAAGTATGGGTGATGGGGCTTGCCACTATTGTTGAATTACACATAATAGTGAAGGTAGCACAAGTATTGCACTGGTGGTATCAGTAGTGCTGGTATATTGGTTGCACATTATTGTCAGCTGCAAGGAGACTGAATACAAATCAGATGATGCTAAAGATAGACAAGATAGAATAGATATCAGCTGAGAGTATGTCTGCAGTGATATTGAGAAAACAGAGTTAAATATTGACCTCTGTGGAGATCCCAGTCATGCCATAATCATGTGTGGTACTCTGTGTCATCAATATTAGCATGACAGAAATGGAAATGTAATAATTCATATCAAGACAATAACCATCACTCCCACACGTAAGAGGTAGAATGTGGACAGTACAGACTGTGAGGAGGAAATAATCAATCTTCCAAACAGTGATAGAGACTGACAATTATGGAATGATGCCAGGGAATGGAATATTGGCTCACTTTCTATAAAGGTATTTGGTGGTGGTGGGGTCATCCAATAATAGCATGATCTCATCAACTCTCACAAAAGGCAAAGGAGATTTAAGGGAACTGAGGAATTTTGGAGGGGACAGGGATAAATATCTGCCAAAACACTTTAACTCTGCTTTAGATGTTCCTGAAATGTTTTGTGCAGGTGCAGAGAGGCTCAGAACATTATCATGGGTTCACAGAGGCCACGAAGAAGAATCAGTGCTTTCTCCCTTATACACATTTATGTGGATAGACATAGACAAGAGAGAAGTACTACTTACTTGGATATATTCAGTAAGGGAATTAAAAATCTGCTTTATCACAGCTAAGGCTTTAGAGAAGTTACGTTGTCCAGATTCATCAATTACGTCTTTTCCAGAGTAGTACCAGTAGAAATCACTGATTGATTCCTAAACATAAATAACAAGGTTTCCCTCCTATAATTCAGTGTGATACTAATCATTCCTCCTAAACAATTTTTAGACAGTAGCTGCCACAATGTTTCATGCTACAATACAATATGCATTTTTTACTGAGCATGAGGGTACAGAATCATAGAATATGGAATAGAATTGGGTATCATATTGTCCTATAGAATATGGAATAGAGTAACAGAATAATGTGTTGAAGGGACCTATGAGGCTATCAGGTTCAACCCCCTGCTCAATTCCCAAGCCTAAATCAAAGCAGATCTGACAGATGGTTGTCTAATTTTCTCTTCAATGCCCCCAGCACCTCCTGAAGCAAATGGTACCATTGTCGTGCCATTAACAGTTAAGAGGTTTTTCCTGATAATCTGGCTTCTTGGACTTTAAGTCCATTATTATGTGTGCTACATTCAGGGATGATCAAGAACAGATCCCGCCCCTCCTCTGTCTGGTAATTTTCAAGTATTTCACATATCTTTTCTGTCTTATTTTCTCAAGAAAGAAGCCCAATTCTTTCAATCTTTCTTCATAGGTCTTGGTTTCTAGTCCTCTGACCATGCTTGGTGCTCACTCACTCACTCACTCACTCACTCACTCACTCACTCACTCACTCACTCACTCACTCACTCACTCACTCACTCACTCACTCACT
>JAHTLZ010000016.1:24643996-24656169 GCA_023846285.1 Phrynocephalus versicolor | reverse complement strand
ACTCACTCACTCACTCACTCACTCACTCACTCACTCACTCACTCACTTATTCACTTAGATAGATAGATAGATAGATAGATAGATAGATAGATAGATAGATAGATAGATAGATAGATAGATAGATAGATAGATAGATGATAGATAGATGATAGATAGATACATGCATGCATGCATACATGCATACATACATACATACATACATACATTTCCAATGATTACAAGGCCACCTTGGGCAGTTCACAGCATATTAAAACACTAACACTTTAAAGAAATTCAAAATTTTTGTAATTTGTATAAATAATTTTATTAATTTAAAATATGAAAAAACAATAAAAGAACAAAATCAAATTAAACATATGAATCAACTAAAACTAAAAAGGCATCATAAGAACAATTAATTCAAAAATGAAACAATGGAACATGTAAATTAAGTGCTGACAGCATCTCCATGCTCTGGCGATATAATATCCAGGTAGGCCTGTTTGAACAGGCAAGTTTTCAAACAGCTCTTGAAAATTCTCAATGAAGGGATCAGATGTATTTTGGGTGGGGGGTTGTTCTACAGATGGAGAGCCACTGATGAGAAGGCACAGTTTCTGGTCATCTCTTTATGGGCCTCTCTTGGGGTCAGTCCTCTCAACTGCCCAGCCTGGGAGGGATGAACAAGTTGGGCATATCTTACTGGAAGAAGGCATTCTGCCAAGTATCAAGGTTACAAACCAGTTAGGGCTTTTTATGTGAGCACCAATACCTTAAAGCTGACACAGAAACCAACAGGTAGCCAGTAGAGATGGGCACTAGAGATGGGCACGACCAGGGAAAATGACGTTTTCGAGTTGTTGTGTGTCGGAGTCGGCCCGTTTCGGCTCGTTTCCGTTTTTCGTGAATTTTTTCAAAAATTTGTTGTTTCGTGTGTCATTTTTTCATCTGTCGTTAGTACTGGTTTGGGGGGGTAGCGGGCTCCTGGAGGCACCTCTCTGGGGTGGGTGCCTCCTCTGGCCCGCTACAAAATGGCATGCATAGCCAATTGGATATGCATACCAAATTGAGTGTAGAGGCACCTGTTTTGGGTGCCTCTCTGTAGACCGCAGGCCCACTGCTATTGCATCTGGGTGCTCTGTGGTCCACTAAGAAGGGAAGTGTACTTGCGTGTGTAGTGCAATGCGAGTACACAGATCTGGCTTACGGTTAGGGTTAGTGCAAGGGCTAGGCTTAGGGTTACAGGTAAGGTTAGGGTGAGTTCGTGGGGTGCACCTCTGGGTGCCTCTCTGACCCACTAAGAAGGACAGTGTACTGGCGTATGGGTTAGGGTTAGGGTTCGGGTTTGGGTTCGGGCTACGGTAGTGGGCTTTTTATGCCCGACTGGCACATCCCAGAAGTCTCGGTCAAAACCTGGTGAAGTGGCCATGCAATTGGTGGAATGGCTCCAAAAATTTGCATGGTCCACTCTCATGGCCAGCCCATCATCATTGCGCACTGGGCAGTTGTAAAAAATAAAAATAAAAATAAAATAAAATAAAATCAATGGAGACGTTTTGTTGCAAGAAAAACCCACTGCTGCTACTGTAAAAAATTCAGGCAGTTTTAAAATAGCTATTTTCGCGTGTTTCTGTGCCGGCTTTGGTGTGTTTTTGGACCACCACGATTTCAAAATAAATATTGCTTGCGGTAGCCCCATTTTGGATCCCCCGCCCGCACCGCATGGTATGGCGAGTTGGTGAGATGACGAGGATGCGCAGCCCAGGAGAGGAGGGGGGGAGGCTGGGGACACCCCCCAGAAATCACCCCTCTGGTAGGTGCCCTCACGCAGGCATATTTTCACCTACTTTTTTGGCCGGGCCCGGGATCAATCGGGTTTTTTTTTAAACTTTTTAAAACTTTTTTTCTGTGCTGCGCCGCGCCACTTGGCGAGTTGGCGAGATGACGAGGATGCCCAGCCCAGGAGAGGAGGGGGGAGGCTGGGGACCCCCCCCAGAAACCACCCCTCTGGTAGGTGCCCTCACTCAGGCAGGCATATTTTCGCCTGCTTTTTTGGCCGGGAATCGGGTGTTTTTGTATTTTTAAAACTTTTTTTCTGTGCCGCTTGGTATCGCGCGATTGCTGCTATGCCAGGAATGACAACACGACAAATCAGACCCAATTTTTCTTTAGTCGGTTCGAGTTCAAGTTCTGGTGGAGTAATTGTCGTTACAGTTTCCGTTACGTAACGGAAACGAGGAACGGAAACGGAAACGAGGATTTCGCCAAGTCGTGCCCATGTCTAATGGGCACAAAACAAAAATATAGCATTTCATTTTGTTAATGGCTCCCATGGGTCCTGGGTATCTTATTGGATGCTTCCCTGTAAGCCCCCCAAATCTGGAGAGGTTTGGGGCTTGGGGGCTCAGCCCCCCCCCCCGGGAGTGATTAGCCGTTTCCCAACTCAATTAGAAATCATTTTCTCCTGGGGGAGCCCCTTTGGAGTTTAATAACTCAGCCCCCTGAACCCCAAATCTCTCCAAATTTGGGGGGCTTACAGGAAAGAGCATGAGGAAGATCCGCTGTGATTTCCATGCCACTAGATGCATGGGATCACTGTTGTCGAGTACATCTTTATTGAAAATAGTGATCCCATTCATCTAGTGGCATGGGAATCGCAGGGGAGTTCCTCAAGTACTTCCCTGTAAGCCTCCCAACTTTGGAGAGGTTTGGGATTCATGGGGACATGTGATTGAACTGCAAAGGGGGTCCCCAGCCAACTGCAAAAGTCAGCAATATAGGGGTTGTACAAGGGGAAGTAATAAATTGACTTATTGCCAGTGCTGTGTGTGTACAGCAATTACTGCTGGGGGGGGTATACACTCAGCCCCCTGAACTCCAAATCTCTCCAAATTCGGGGGGTTTACAAGATGGCTTGTTTCATTTTGTCATGAAACTGTTTCTATCGTTTTTTTTCATTATGAAACAATTTGTTATGTAACAAAACAACAAAACAGCATTTCATTTTTTATTTGGTGCCCATCTCTAGTAGCCAGGGCAAGAGTAGGGGAGATATAATGATTTTATTTGCTCCACTCTATATTCTGACCAGTATATTCTGGACCACTGAAGTTGTGGTACATAAGGAACTTTATATGCACTTCTAGTTTAAATGATCGTTTTAAACAAAAAGATGGCAGATAAATCTAGCTGGATTGTACATCAGTCCTGTGATATAGGTGATTTTGCTGGAAGCAAGCAAAGCCAAATTATTACCAAGAGGCTTTCTGAATCTCATAGTTAGTAATTATAGGGGAAGTGTAATACTCTCTTCTGAGTAATTCTCTTTCATTCTCAGCATTTCCAGTGAATGACGGTCATGGCTATAGCTGAAAGTCAAAATCCTAGTTTAGACCCAACTCAGAAGGCTAACTGGTCCACCCATCAGAGCTGAAAGATATTACTAATATAATATTTAATTTGCATTAGTTCCAAAGATCTACATAATATTACTGGAGACTCAGATCAATTCTTTTTACTTCTCTTCTAGTTCAGGCCTACACTTCTGTGCTTGCTTGCTTATTTATTTATTTATTTATTGCCTTCATCCTTCCAGATTTATTATCCCTATCTGTTCCCTTGCCTTGGGCATGCCCAGTTCTTTGTGTGTGTGTGTGTGTGCACGTGCACGCACAATTAGAACAATTCATTGTTAGCTCCTCTCCACAAGTCCCATCATCTCTTTTGGCTATGCTGGAGATTGCAGTCCAAGAACAAAGCCACAAATTCTCCAAGCTTGCTTTAGATTTAAGACTAATTTTGATTAATTTAGTGTTGTTTCATACTTAGCAGGAGGACTAAAAAGGGAGGAGCAAAATGCAAGAGCAGGATTCAGTTGTAATTTTGACCCCTCTGTACATCATGCCTTACTTGTGGTTATGAAGAGTCACTCACTACATTCCTCCAAGTGCTGAAGACAAACCCTATCCAAAAAGTCAGCCAACTTGGTTATAAGTAAGTCCTCAAGATATAATTAAAATAGTCAACAATATAATACAGTATAAGCTTTAAAAATGGAGCAGGCCTTTGTATTCTCATTGTTTTTAGCTTTAAATATTGTATTTTAACGATGTAAGACATCTTAGATTTTTTTTAAAGGAGAAAGATGAGGTAAAAATATTTTAAATGAAATGGACAAATAAATAATAAGCACACAGTATCACAGAATCTCTAAGAGGACAAAAATGAAACCAAAAGGCTTGCAAATAGAGATAACCCAAAATAAGAAACAAAGCAATGGAATAAAATAATGAAAATACTCTCCATCTTACCTGAAGACGCAAGAGATAATCAACTGTGGTGATAATAATATTCACTGTTGTGGTATTTCCCATCTGAGTTCGTAGATAATTCTGAAAATCTGAAAGATAAATTAATTAAAATGATAAGCAAATAAAAAAATATAAGGTATTAACAAATATATCCATACTTGTGATCATAAAAAATTAGAGTCATTCAATTATATTCACAGGAATATTTTCTTTTTACATTTTCTAACCAAGGCTTATTGTACTGTGTCTAACATAACTGCAAACTTTCTTAAGACCTGTAAGAAACTATATCTGCACTAGAGATGGGCACGAATTGAACAAATGGCATTTCTTTTTTTTGTTTTTCGTTGAGGGGTCTGTTTTGGTTTGTTTTCATTTTTTGCAAATTTTTGAAAAAAATGTTTTTGTGTTTTGGTTTTTGTTTTTACCCGCTTTTTGCACGATTTTTAAAGCATTTCCATGCGCGGGAGTCCCCCAACACCCCAGACCAGAGGGAAAACACTAAAAAAAAATTGATCCTGGCAGAGACACAGTATAGACTAGGTACGCAGGGAGGCTGCAAAGGCAGCGGCGGGCGTTGCACAGGGTGCAAGGCAGCTGCAGAGTGACTGCACTGCGGGGCAGGGGAGGGTACTCTCTGAGAGGTATGCACACATGCACACAGGGAGGCTGCAGGACTGAAGCTAGAGAGAAATCTCTTCTTTCTCTCCCCTAAGAGCCAGGCTACAACCGGCAGGAACACAGACACACACCTGCCTGGCTGGCCTAAAGTGAAAACAACGAGTCGCAGAGACAGCAATCCCACCCTAATTCCCACCGAAGACTGCAAGGAGGACGGGGGCTGCCAGAGCTTTTTATGCCCTCTGTGGCTGCCAGACCTGCCCAGTCTGCAAACTGGGCATGCTATTGGTTGAAGTTGTCCAAGAATTTACATGATCCCATCACATGGCTTGCCTCCATTTTGTGGCTGGAGTGGCGACATCCATTTTGTCACCCTTAAAGGGAAAAGAAAAATACATCGTGATGGGAGAAGACAAAAACAAACAAACCCCCCGGTAGTTATTATCAGACAGTATAATTATCGCTGCATTTTTATGGATGTCCAGGGCGTTTTTTAACATTTAAAACAGCTCATTTCATTGCACGTTGGCATTAACGAAAAACAAAATGTAACGAACCTAGTTTTCGTGGTTCTGTTTGTTTCGTTCCAATTTCATCACAATGTTTGTTATTCATTTTGTTACGTAACAAAACAAATAACGAATAACGGAAACAAAAAAGTTCATTTCATGCCCATCTCTAATCTGCACATCTTGCACAGTTTATTCTACAAGCTGTGACATACACAGTTCACAACATTTCACCTTAATTTCTAGTTGAGAAACCTCTACACCATTTGAGAGAATTCTGATATATCATTTCATCTGAAACACTAATTGATTTGCTTGCTAAAGAGGTGAAAATGAATTTAAGTTGAAAACAACTGAATTATGTAATCTCTCTCCTAGAAAAAGGGCATTTAAATCAACAGTTAATGCCTGAAACCTATTGCAGCCCACTTACCATTGTTATGACCTTCACACAGCAGTTGTAAAAATCTAAAGAGATCTTTAGTAAACTCATCATTCTGTAGTACTTTCTCACCTTGAAAATATATAGTACAATGGGTTATGCAATAATCAGTCACTTTTAAAACATGCAGAACAAATACTCTTCCAATAGCATCCTCCAAACTAAGTGATTTAATTTTTTAAAAAAGCAAAGACTGTAAGCAAATTTACAGTACTTTTGAAAATAAATGTACTGGAGAGAATGATAAAAACAAACTACAAAACAGAAAGGAAAAGAAAGGGGGGGAAGCAAAACCAAAAAAAAAAAAAAAAATTAGCACTCCAAAGCATTAATGATCAAAACTACAGGACTAAAGTTCTAGTAGGAAATGGTTAGTCATTATCAAATCATGCCTTATGTATGAAAGACACTTCTTTAATTAGACATCAAATTGTTTCTCCAGGCTCAACATGTAACTGGCTGCAGACCATGAAACTAAACCTAAAGATGTCTGGAAAGATGCAATTAAAGAAGATTTCTTTCTGTATTTGCAACACACAATAGCATCAAAAGCTGTAAACCCAAACATACCACGCTCACGTACGATGACTGTGGATTAAAGAAAAATAATAAATAAACAGGATAAGCAAGTTATAAGTTACATTATGTCTTTTAACTATTTCTTCTGGAAACTTACAAAAAAACTTAATAGCTTCTTGCTACATTATTCTAGTACTGCAGCCAACTGCCAGACCTGAGGTAACCTGTTCATCTGGCTGTCCACACTCTATTCCTAGTGTTAAATGTCACATCTATTTCAAATAAGTGTCAGCTCATCCAAAACATGATCATGGATGAAGATGAACATCTGGCTCACAGAAACATGGGTGGATGTAGAAGGCGGCATAACCTTTAACCTAATTTGCTCCGTTATTCTGTCCAACACCAGGAGGGACTGGAAGGATGGGGGCCACTGTCTATAAAAACTCTATAGAGGCTATCGGGCTCTCTGAATTAGTGGCCATACATGTGTTGATTGGGATCAGGGAACGTTTGGGGATTGTGCTATTGGAGAGCACTCCCCTTGACCCAGCATTTACACAGCTGACAACATTTGTCTCTGAAGCATTGTTGAAGTCCCCCAGACTTCTTGCACTAGTGGATTTCAACATCCATGCGGAAGTTGAGGTATTAGGTCCAGCTCAACAATTCTTGGAAACTATGGCTTCCCGGGACATGTCCCAACATGTTCATGGCCCCACCCACACAACTGGTCATACACTAGACCTGGTGTTCTCTACTGGACAGAGGGAGAGTAAACCAATGGTGTGTGGCTTTGTAGTAGTCCACTTGTCATGATCAGATCACCACCTGATAAAATTCAGGCTTTCAGTGGCACTCCCTTCCTGCAGGCTACTGGATCCTATGGGTTTCCAGTACACCATGCGGGGGATTCCAGCTTAACTGGTGGGCACTCCTATCAATGCCTTGGTGGTTAGCTGGTATACTGCTGCTACCATAGCGGTCAACATGATCGCCCCTGAACACCCCTTCTACCACTGAGTCTTCAAGCTGCATGGTTTATTTAAGAACTATGGGTGTTGAAGTGGAATAGGAGAGGGCTAAAGAGTAACTGGAGGCAGAGCCTGATGGAAAATAATACAACAGTTGCAAAGATCTTGTCTACTATCTAGAAGATTCACTAGAAGATCCATTTCTCTAACCAGGTAAGTGAAGTACAGAACCATCAGGCCAAGTTATTTCAAATATTGTGCAATCTATCTGGAGCTGGTCACAGTAATAGGCCTTCCACTAGTACTTCCTGTGACCAATTTTGGGCATGTTTAAAATAAAAGGTGAAGGCCAACTGCTGGGAACTTGAGCACCATTTTCAGACAGTAGATCAAACAGGGGTGTCCTCTGCATTTCCTTGCCTGGCTAGTTTCACCAAATTTCAACAAGTGACATCAACAGAAGTGGACATAGCACTTGATTACTGTCAAGCCACCATCTCCACCCTAGATTCTTGTCTGTCCTGGCTCATAAAAGCCAGTCTGGTGGCAACTAAATACTGTACGCCAAAGGAATAATTAATTAGTCTCTCCAAGAGAGCAGGGTATCTCTGGCCCTCAGGGAGACACTCATTAGGCTCATTTGCAAAAAACAAAACAAAAAAAAACCACTAGCTTGGCAGTGGATGAAATCATGAACTATAGCCCTGTTGCCAATGTATCTTTTTTGAGCAATGTAGTGGAGAGGGTGGTGGCCAATCATGTTCAGGTACTCCTGGATGAGACTGATGCCCTTGATCCATTCTAGTCTGGGTTTGAGCTAAATCATGGAGATGGCATTAGTCACCCTGCAAGATGCATGACTGACAGGGCCATAGCCTGACAGGGCTTGTTGGTCCTCAATCTTTTAGTGGTATTTGATACCATTGATTATAGGATCCTTCTGGGGAGGCTCTCCAAGTTGGGGACTGGCAGCCTCTCTTTGGCATGGTTCCAATCCTTCTTGGAGGACCAGCCCCAGAGAGTGCAGCTTTGATAAGGTGATTTCTTCTCTATGGAACCTCAATTGTGGGGTTCTACAGGGGTCAAACATCTGGCTATTTAATATCTATATGAGGCCACTGAGGGGGTGTTATCAGGCAGTTTGGAGCTTCTTGTCATCATTACACTGATAACACCCATCTCTCATTTTCTTCATCTGCAGTGGATGCTATCCCATCTCCTGAGCACTGCCTGGGGGCCATGATGGATTGAATGAGGCCAAACATACTGCAGTTGAATGCAGACAAGATAGAAATCCTCTGAATGGTGGCCCTTACTGTTTGCTGTTTGGGAACCTCCCTCTGCTTTGGGAGAGCGAATCTCCCCACTAAAGCTGAGGTTTGCTGCTTGAGTGTTTTACTGGACCCAGCACTTACCATAGAGTCGCAGGTAGCATCTGTAGTCCAGCCACCCACTTCCTGCTGTAATGTATCACTCAACTGTGTCCCTACCTGGATACATTGGGGCCTTCGCCACATTGCTCCATGCACTGGCAACCTCAAGATTAGACTACTGCAGTGCTCTCCAGGTGGGGCTGCCTATGAGGCTAATGCAAGAACTTTGACTGGTACAGAATACAGTGGTCAGGTTATTAAGTAGGGTAAGATGTCTCCACTACATCACCCCACACTGGCTGCTTTACACTGGTTACCAGTTCATTCAAGGTTTTGATAATAACACACAAAGCCCTAAAATGATTTAGGACTTTGGTATCTGTCAGAGAACCTTCTCCTACCAAGAACTGCTTGAGTCAATCAATCTTTTCAGGCTGGGCAACTGAGGGCTCTGACACTGTGGGAGGTCTGGAAGGGGAAAAAAAGAGTACTGGGCCTTTTTGGTGATTGCCCCCCATTTATAGAACCAGCTGCCCCCAGACATCTGCCTGGACCCCTCCCTGGGAATATTTAAATGGACACTGAAGACTCATTTTTTCAGGCAGGCTTTCCTTACTCTCATCATACATTTTAATTTAAACCTATACTGCCTCTTTTAACCATTATTTTATATGTTTAGCTTTGTTTGGCTTATATTTTGTTTATGTTGATTATTGTGAATTTCTCTTTTCATTGCTTAGTATGTATTTTATATTATGCTGTTTATTTGATTATTACTTTTGTTGTGTCTTTCTTTCTTTTTTGTAAACCACCAGGATAGCCTTGTTGCTAGATGGGGAGGTACAGAAATCTAATAAATAAATAAATAAATAAACAATATTTTAATGAGGTTATCAGTTAAATAAAAACCCTTGAATATCTAAAACATTTGGTGTCAAAATAAAAAGAATGAAATGCAAACATTCTGTGTATAGAAACAAGGATTGCATTAATTATACTTACGTGTTCCTTCCTCAGTAACCATTCCAAGGCCTTCTGCTTTATTTTGTCTCTCAAAGGCATTCAAGTCAAGAACACTTTTAACAAACAAATGAAAGAACAATTGAGAAAGTATTGCTAAAACTAATGGCAACAGAGAGACCCTGAACTGTCAGCGCTCAGCCACAAGAACAATGAATTCAAAGAGTAACAGTGAGTAGTGAATAAACTTGAAAACTGAAATCCAGTTCCGCCGATGCCCATGGTAAACATTCCTCTGATCAGGTCCCTGAAATGCTAAGGTTACCTCCTCCTGGTGAAGTCCTCCGGAGGGGGTGCTTTGCCCTCATGCCAGGAGAGGCATCATATGGCAGCGCCGGATCGTCACTGGGTTGGCGCACTTCCAACAGGGATCTCACCAAGGCAAATTGGGACATTGAACTCAGAAGGAGTTCTGGTGCCCAACCTATTCATTACACAGCCCCCTCCTTTTCTCTTACAGGTTATGTTGAAGTTAATAAAGTTGTGGCCCTATTTAACCCAATGCCGTTGTCCGCCTCATTATTCCTGGCTGGGAGGGCAAAGTTTCACCTATCACTCAAGGATGTCATTTACTGATACTGGTTCAGGCAAAGTGTGACTATGTTGAGGTACAAATGAACCTAAAATATGTTCAAAAGGACTACGCATCATCAAACTTCTCAGAGTTTGAAAAGAGGGTTAAGAATTTTTAAAAAGTGACCAGATGGTAAAACATCACTTGCACTAGTGCCAAATCCAGTTGCTACTTTAAAGAGTGCCACCAGGCTCCACTGGTGCACTTCCATTACTTTCCTCAGAACTGGCAGTCCTTCATTTCCTCCTGAAGCTTCTTGTAACACTGTACAAATCTGCAGAAGAGACCCAAGAAACCCAGAACAGATACTGAGTGCCGCTGAGGGCTGTAGTAGCAAGAGACATGGAAGAGAGTCCCAATTCCATTGGCATCAAATGCTGTAGTATCTCAGTGGATCTTTGTTAATTTTAAAGAGAGGTCTAATATTTTGTAAAGAGTGAGACACTTCCAGAGAAAAATGTAGGTGGCTTGCTCACTAACAATCCCTCACCCCACCCTCAAATAAATAAATAAACAAATCCAGGAGGACCTTGTTGGTCATCCTGGATTTGTCAGTGACCTTTGATACAGTCAACCACGGTATCTTGCTGGGTCGGCTTTCCAAGGTGTAGATCGGAGGCGCAGCTTATAGCTGGCTCTGGTCCTTCTTTGGTGGTCATTTCTAGAGTATTCAGCTGGCGGAAGAGTTGTCGGCTCCTTCGACACTTCCTTGTGGGGTGCCCGAGGGCTCGGCAATCTCCCCCATGCTGTTCAACATCTACATGAGGCTACTGGCTGAGGTCATTAGGGGATTTAGAGCATGCTGTCATCAGTATGCAGATGACACACAGCTCTATCTCTCCTTTACCACCTCTGCAGTGGAAGTGATGCAGCCCCTCAACTCTTGCCTGGCTGCGGTCATGGAATGGACCAGGACTAACAGGCTCAGACTCAACCTGGAGAAGACCGAGGTCCTGTTCTTTGGGGCATTCTCTTCCGGGTACAGTGGCCCTCTCCCCAGTCTGGGAAGTACTACCCTCCAGCTGGCAAATAGAGTTAGGAACCTGCGTGTGGTCTTGGATCCAGCTTTATCCCTGGAAACCCAGGTGGTAGCCGTTTCTAAGTCCGCCTTTTCCCATCTTTGGCAGATTGCCCAGATTTGTCCGTACCTGGACGAGGCTTCCCTGAGAACAGTTGTGCAGGTGTTTGTGATCTCAAGGATAGCTTATTGCAATGCTCTCTATGTGGGTTGCCCTTAAGCCTTATTTGGAGTCTTCAGTGGGTACAAAATGCTGCAGCCAGACTGGGGGTGGTAGGTGTGGACAAATATGACCCCATCACCCCAGTTCTCGCTTGTTTGCATTGGTTGCCAGCTGTGTCCCGAATAAGATTCAAGGTACTGGTTTTGAATTGCAAAACCTTCTATGGCTTGGGACCTGAACACCTGATGGAGGAGATATCCCAGAGGCCCGGCCCACCAGAATATCACAGGCATTTTCACTTCGGATGGCCACACCTAGGGAGGCCCGGAAATTGATCACTCGAAACTGGGCCTTTTCTGTGGCTGGCTCCATGCTTTGGAAAAATCTGCCATGTGTGATTTGCCTAGCACAGTCCCTGCTGGCCTTCAAAAAAGCACAAGACCTTGCTTTTTAGAGAGGCCTTTAGCGACCATTAGGGCTCCCCCCCATCTTTGTCTGTTCCATCATCTTGCTGAATATTCTTATTTATTTGTTATATTTTGTTCTTTTTATTGTGGTATGTTTGTTATTCTTTTTTTTTATTGTGTTCCTGGAGTTCCTTTGGGAAGATGGCAGTATAGAAATAAATAAATAAATAAATAAATAAATAAATAAATAAATAAATAAATAAA
>JAHTLZ010000016.1:24629976-24641938 GCA_023846285.1 Phrynocephalus versicolor | reverse complement strand
AATAAATAAATAAATAAATAAATAAATAAATAAATAAATAAATAAATGCTATAGAACATGTTCCACCTTTTAAGATGCATGCTGGTTTCCTTTCTCCGCTCTCAAAGAATGACAAGAAGTCTGCCATTTAAAGGGTTTAGGGGGCATGAATTGGTAGATAAAGCCATAGGGGTTTTTAAGGTCATCTTGAACTTTATTCTTTCCTGCTCATGGTCACTAGATAGTATCCATAAACTTGAAAGATGTCTACTTTAATATCACCATTGAGCCATTTATTGTCATTTTCACCACTTTGCCCTTTATTAGAAATTTTAATCTCTTCTCACAGGACTGCAGATAGGTCAGCAAAGCAAAAGTCACCTATCAATGGAACAGAGTTGAATTCTATGGCATACAGTAGGACCGCCATATAAATCCGTGGATAAGAGCAAACACTTTTATCTGGGTTGACAGTGGTGATGGGGTGCCAGGGTGAAAGATTTCACCCCTGACACCCCCCAAATGCTAAGGAGGGAAGAAAGATATTTCCTCTTTTTCCTCGCCACCAGGCTCAGCTGTGGCAAGGAGAAAGAAAAAAAGGAAAAAACTTTATTTCCTCCTTGTTGCTGCCACTGCCGCTATAAGCCAGCCAGGCACCCTCCGGAGGGGTGGAGGACCCACCATCCCTCCCGAGGGTGCCTGGCTGGCCCACAGCAGTGGCAGTGGTGGTGGCAGCACTGCCAGTGGTAAGGAGAGGAAAAAATTAAAAACAAAACTTACTGCCACTGATACCTCACCCCTCTGGAGGTTGCCTGGCCAGCAGCAGTGGCAAGAAGCTTTTTTCCCTTCCACTGCCACTGACGCTGCCAGCCAGGCACCCTCCGGAGAGGTGAGGTAGGGACTTTAAAGACCCACCTAGCCAACTGGCCTTTGAATTTCCCACTCAGGTCCTGGGTGGCGGATCAGAAGTTTGAGTGGGAAGTTCAAAATATCCACCACCTGGGACCAAACTGGGACGTTCAAGGGCCGGTTGGCCAGCAAGTTGAGTCTCCACCCCACCACTCTGGAGGTTGCTTGGCTGGCTTGCAGTGGTGGCGGCAGTGAGGAGGAGGGTGGCGGGCATTGGTGGTGGTAAGTTTTATTTTTAATTCCCCCCTTGCCTCCCTGCCAATCACCAACTGCAGATAACTGAATCTGCAGTTGGTGAATCAGTGGATGCGGGGGTCATACTGTACTTGTGATAAACAATAGACCTGGCACATTTTTTGGTGATATTCCGAAAGAAAAAAATATTGTTAATGAGAGCTGTGTGATCCATACAAACATAATGCTGAAAACATTTAATATACCACTGAAATATCATATAATCACAAGCCCACTTCATCAGGCTCACACCAATGTCTTAGAGTCCATTTCTGGCAGATGGATTTGCCAGGCATACTTCTTAGATATATGCTAGAGAGAGTGCAGGTGGTATTAGAGTTCTGATTTTAAAAGTTTCAATTCAGCTGAGGGACAGGGCAATACACAAAACCTGGGACGCCATTAATATTGGGCTGCAAATTCATCACAACTGGAGTGGACAGGTATAGAAGACATCTAACATCTTGGTGCCAGGCAAAAGAATGAAAATCTGTTTTGAAATGAATAACTATCTCTTAGTACAGGGCTGTCCAACTTTGAATAGCCCGACGCCTACCTGCTGCTTCTGTAGGCCCCCCGCTGTCGACAGCAGCAGAGGGTTGGCAGTGGGGGAGCGGCAGCAGGGGGTGGGGCTTGCGGTGCTGGTGGCGGCAGGGGTGGTTGCGGGGGCGGTGATGGTGATGGGGGTGGTGTGTGTGTGTGTGTGTGTGTGTGGTGGGGTCAATGGGTGGGGCCTGGGGTGATGGCGGTGGCGATGTCAGCCGGCGAGGGCGAGGGAGATGGCGCCAGGGGGTGGGGATGATTCAGGCCGCGGCTGGAGGCGCGGTGGTGGCCCCAGCGTCAGGTGGCAGCCACGGAGGCGGGCCCAGGGCCACCCCTTGCCACGTGTCGCTGGCGGTAGCGGTGGAGGCGGCGATCGTCACGTCCCCCCTCCTCCTTCATCCTCAGGATCTCCCCACCCCCAGCGGGGTTTGCCATGATCGCGGCTCCTGCAGGCCTGCGAGGCAGACAGGCAAGCAGGCTGAATCCCTCGCCCGGCGACTGCCTCCCGACGCCAACCTGCCAAGAGTGAGCCCCGGGCGGGCACGGAGGGAGGGAGGGGGTGGCTCTGCTTGGGTGGGGTGATCAAGCCCCGGTACCGCATGAGCCAACGGAGAGTGAGGGAATGCCCGCCCGCCCGCCGGTCCCAGCCGTGCAAAACTTCTTCCACCCGGCAAGGCAGAGAAACAAGAGAGAGAGCGTGCAAGCACACACACAAAAACACATCCACACGAGACCACTCAGGGCAACGGTGGGGACCCGCATCAGAGGGGGGTGCGTCCAACAACGGCATGCTGAGCCTAGAAGAGGCAGGAAGAAGCAGGAAGAGGCAAGGGGGGAGCTGCAATAGGAGCAACAGCAGCAAAACACACACACACACACACACACACTGCTTCCCCGCCTCCCAGGGCTCGGCGGCACCTCCTCCTGCTCCTCCTCCCCACTCACTCCCTCTCAGTGGCTGCCTAGTAGTAGCAACCAGCAGACCTGTGGGGAAACTGGCGGGGCGGTGAGCGATTGGGGAGGGGGGCAGGCACCGGGCAAAGGAGGAGATGCAGGCAGGGGATGGGGGCATGGGGGAGGCTCCAGCATCAGGTGGTAGCCACGGAGGCAGGCCCAAGGTGGGTTGCTGGGCCCGCCGCCGCCATTGGAGCCGCTGCCACTGCAACTGGAAAGGGCGAGTGAGTGGGGGGAATTCCCCCCCTTCACAGGGGGCCTGGTGGGCAACCCCTGAAGGTGCCGTGGTCGACGTCCTGGACAGCCCTGTCTTAGTAGAAGAGTGCTAGCTTTGTTTATATGGTTCTTTCAGTGCCAATGATGATGGCAAGGAGTTAGAAGACTGAGATTGTGGGTAGTATTATAGGATGAAGAGTGCATGCTATTAAGACTTTTTTCACTTAGGTGTTGGGTTTGGGAAACAATATCCATTTTTTTCTTGCTGTGGTCATAGCTATAAACAGATATTTAATGGCTGCTCCCATTTCTGCTCTGAACAGGCCTTTACATCAAAAGGTAGTTTTTCTATCTTTGATCTGGTATCCATAGATACTCCTCCAGAGTAAAGCCAAGTATAACTCTGAAGACATACAGCTTCAGAAAAACAAATTCTAGCACGTTCCAAAATGTGGCATAACGTATTAATTGGTTGGCATGCCGAACAATCTACTTCATTATTCAACAGGATTGCTGCAGTTTTGGGGTTCTTAAGAGCCCGTGGCGCAGTGGTTAAATGCCTGTACTACAGCTAAAATTGTGCTCATGACCTGGGGTTCAATCCCAGGTGGCTGGCTCATAGTTGAGTCAGCCTTCTATCCTTCCAAGGCTGGTAAAATGAGTACGCAGCTTGCTGGAGGTGGGGAAAAATGTGTAGCCCGTATAATTAAAAATTGTAAACTGCCCAAAGAGTGCTTCAAGGGCTATGGGGTGGTATATAAGCAGAAAACACTTCTCAGACAGGGGGTGGGTAAACACCTCCTTTGTTTCCCAGAGTAATTGTTGAAACATAGCCACACCTTCTTGGTAACTGCTTATACGAGCAACAAGAGCTATGGGGAGTAGAACTTCTTGCCCATTATATATTACTTTCTACCCTCTTTATCAACTGGAACAGAATATGATTATTGCAATCGCTCAATACACTGATGGGTGATCTCCAGAGTCTAGAAAATGGATATATTCGTTTCTGGGTCTTGTGAGGGACATATCTATTCCTGAAAGTTTCAGCCCTCAAGAGCTTCGGCCTTGATCTTCAATGACGCATTTACATGATCTGACTGATGTAGGAATGAAAATCCCTATAAGGAGGAAAGATGAGTAACATCGCCTACAAGAGGTATTGGGGGGGGGGGAATCAGTAGTGATGGAAACAGAAGTAATGAAGTATCAATATCAATTAAATTTGTGCATTCAGTTCCTTCTGACAGTTGAATAGCCAAGAGCAGCAGCAAAGTGGGATAAAGTGGCTCACAATCAGTAAATTTAAAAACACAATAAATCACACATTAAAAAGCAATTAAGGTATAATAATGAATAAAAATACATAAGGTGATTTAAAATATTTAAAACTTTAGAAGCAAACTTACTCAGCTAAAACCTAGCATCCTGGGACTCAGTTATGGCCTCTAAAAGTGTGCCTTAAGAGGGAGGGCCTTCAACTGTTGTTAGAAATATAAAAGAAAGGAGACAAACCAAGGGAAGGCACCAAAAGGGGCCCTGTCTTATGTGGCCATCAAATATGCCTGTGATGGCAAGAGGGCTACGAGGAGGGCCTCCCTTGAAGATCTTAAGGACCGGGAAGGTTCATATTGGGAGATACAGTCCTTCAGAGTATGTTATACTTTGTATTGTGGAAGCAAGTTGTAGTGATGCAGCCAGGATACAGCTGAAATCAATGAGAAGCATGAAGGCTCATAAAAGCCTCTGGGGCACAGTGCTCTGTGTGCAGAAATGCGTTCAGTCATGCCGGCCACATGGCCATGGACTTGCACAACACTGGCTCTTTGGCTTGAAAACAGAAGATGAGCACCGCCCCTACAGTCGGACACAACTAGCACACATGTGCGGGGGGGGGACCTTTACCTTTACCTTACCTTTACTGGCACTAATCATCTGTAATATCATTTCAGCTGCTCCACGTTCATGGAGTCGAGATTGTTGATATAGAGTTTTCTGCTTTTCCATTTCTTTTTCCTAAGTACAGATATATACAGATATAAGTATGCATGTTTCCTAAATCCTAAACACAGAATGACATTGCAAATTAAAAAAAGCCTGAGGGAGATTTGTAGAATATAGTGAGCCAAACTCTTTTATCAATTTCTGATGGCATAGTACAAACAGTGTAACTTTTGAAGGCAAATTCCCCCAAGTTAAGAAATCACCATAGACATTATCAGTTGCACACTAGCTGAAAATCCTGTTGCATAAGATAGTCGATTGCACTGGAGTAGGCCTATTTGAATAAACTGAACTTGGCTCATCCAATCCCCACTGATTCAAAGGGTCTATCTACTCTACAACGTTGAGCAACAGGATTTCAGTCACTAAGTTGTATGACTCATGCAATAGATAATATCAATGGTGCTTTCTTTGTATGGGGCAATTGCACCAATACCTGTGCCATCTGCATATCTATGCAAGATGTTCTTGGCCAATGAATGGGCCATGAAACTGATTCACCCATTACTCCATGAAGGCATAAACAATACAACTAAACAGCTGTAAATTGTATTATCTGTCTAATTCTCATCTTAGAGCAGCAGCATCTGTGTTTATTTTTATAGTATATTTCAACTAACATTTTTACATAATAAAGATTCAACTGAAATAATATGCATGGAATAAATGCTATGAAACAACCAATTTGGATTTAAAAATAGTAACAGGGAACATATTAAGCAAAGAAAATGTAAGCTCAGAAGTAAAGATAGTTGAAGGATTATGCACAATAAAAGGAACATACCTGCTCTAATAGTGCCCAATGATCATCAATCACACAAACACCATTGTCTATATATATGTGAACAACATTGTCTATATGACAGTTTTGGAAACAATGAAGTACTGAATTTTTAGCTTGTGAGGGTATATATGATTTAATAGGGGTAACTAAGACTTGGTGAGATTACTGTAATACAGCAATTGAAGGGTACAAACTGTTCAAAAAGAACAGAAAGAAGAGAAAGGGAGGTTGAGTCACACTGTGTGTTAAAAATATAGTGTATTCCTGTATTCTTTCATAGAAATACAGGAGAATGAGCTGGATTAGTATAATTGATGTAAAAAAAGCAAAAGAAATATGATTGTTCCAGTCTACAGTACAACCAACTGGCCAATCAAGGAGAAACGAGGATGAATCCTTTGGGGGGTGAGGTGGGGGGGTGGCAAGAATTGCAAAGAAAGAGGATGTAGCAGTAATGGGAGATTTCAATTCTGATACATGTTGGGAAGGAAACTCTGCCATATATAACACTTCCAGGCCTGTCATGCTGCTGGCAATTTTCTCCTACAAAAAATGGAGTTGGAAATTGAAGGGTTATCTATCCTGGACTTGATTCTACACAATACAAATGACTTGGTGGAAGAAGGGGCAGTAGGATAAGACTGCAGCTTGAGACTAATAAATGGTCAAGAAATCAAATCATAGAATCATAGAATCATAGAGTTGGAAGAGACCTCAAGGGCCATCCAGACCAACCCACTGCCATGCAGAAATCCCATCACAATATTTCCGACAGGTGGCCATCCAGCCTCTGCTTAAAAAACTCCAAAGAAGGAGACTCCACCACCCTCCGTGGCAGCATATTCCATGGCCGAACAACAGTGGAATATGCTGCCATCTCACTCAAATCCTCTGATATGAATTGCATCCAAGAATATTTAAATAACTGGCTGAAGATATATCAGTACCATTGTCTGTTATTTTATTGAAATTATGAGAATGAGTGAAGTCTGAAATAGTTGGAGGAGGGCTAACGTTGTCCCTATCTTCAAAAAAGATTTAAAAAGTAGAAACCTGAGAACTAAAGACCACTGAGCTTGATATCAACACTAGGGAAAATTCTGGAGCACTCACTTTCAAAACAATGCAGTAGTAGCTAGAAGCTAACAGACTTTTCAAGAACAAATCCTACTAGACAAATTCTCTCTCTCTCTCTCTCTCTCTCTCTCTCTCTCTCTCTCTCTCTCTCTCTCTCTCTCTCTCTCTCTCTGGTAACTGCCCTGGTAAACAGTGGGAATATTGTGAACACAATAGAACTTGACTTCAACAAAACCTTTGATATTCTGATGAGCAAAATAACTATGTGTGGGCTGGAAAAAACAATTGTCAGGTGGATATGCAGTTGGTTACAGAATCATACTAAGAAGGTGATTATCAATAACTCTTTCTCAATCTGGGAGGAGGTAACTAGTGGAATATCACGAGACTCAGTCCTGGACCCCATGCTCTTCAAAAATTTTTATAAATGACTTAGATGTCAAGGGAATACTTATCAGATTTATGGATGACACAACATTGGGTGGAATAACTAGCACCTTGGAAGAAAGGAACAAAAAGATCATTATACACTTCAGTACTGGGCAGAAAAGAACAGAACAAAATTTAACTGGGATAAGTACAAATTTCGACACTAGCATACAAAGCTTTAAATGGGCCAAAGTGCCCATGTCATAAGAACATAACATAAGAACACAAGAACATAAGAACAGCCTCGTAGAACAGACCACAGCCATCACCACTTCTTCTGGCAGGGAGTTCCACAGAACAGTGATCCTCTGGGTGAAAAAGTAATTTCTCTTATTTGTTTGAGATCTAGCACCCCAAAGTTTCACGGAGTGCCCCCTAGTTCTAGCGTTGTGTGACAGGGAAAACAGTTTTTCCTTATCTACTTTGTCCATACCATGTATGATTTTCTAAACTTCAATCAGGTCACCTCTTAGGTGCCGTTGTTCACGAGTGAAGAGGCCCAGCTGTTGCAGCCACAGATAGTAAGGAAGGTGTTCTAGTCCCCTAATCATTGTGGTTGCCTTCCTCTGCACTTTTTCCATTTCTATAATATCCTTCTGGAGGTATGGTGACCAGAGCTGTACACAATACTCCAGATGGGGCCTCTCCATAGATGTATAAAGAGACAAAATGACACTTGCTGACTTATTTTCTATACCCTTCCTAATGATCCCTAGCACTGAGTTTGCTTTTTTCACTGCTGCAGCACACTAGATTGACACCTTCTTTGAGCTGACCACCAGGACACCAAGGTTCCTTTCCTGGTTTGTTGCAGAGAGTTCAGACCCCATCCATTTATAAATGTAATTGGGTTTTTTGCCCCAATGTACATCACTCTGCACTTACTAATGTTGAAGTTCATTAGCCAATGGTTTGTTTCCCGACTCCCCCAGTGCCAAGAGATCCATCTGGAGCTCCTCACAATCTCTCTCAGTTTTTAGTACCTTGTATAATTTCATGTCATTGGCAAATTTGGCTGCCTTGTTATTTACTCCTACTTCTAGATAATTTATGAAGAGGTTGAAAAGCAGGGGTCCCAGTACTGAACTCTGGGGGACACCACCCTTTACCTCCCTCCACTTGGAGAAGTGTCCATTTAGTGCTACCCTCTGTTTCCTGTCGTTTAGCCAGTTGCTGATCCAGGAAAATACCTGTCCTTTTATTCCATGACTGGCAAGTTTATTCAATAGTCTTTGGTGTGGGACCTTGTTGAAAGTCTTCTGAAAGTCCAGATAAACAATGTCAACTTGATCTCCCTTATCCACATACTTGTTGACACTCTCACTTCTACATCTATCAGGAAAACCACAAATAAAATTACACGATGGGGTATACCTGGCTCAGTAATACTCTTTGTGAGAAGGGACTTGGGATTATAAATTACAAAATGAATATAAGCCCACAATGTGATGCAGCTGCAAAAAGTCAAATGCTGTTGTAGGGTGCATTAATAGAAACAGTTACCAAATCCCATGAGATAATAGTTCCACCCTATTTGGCACTGGTTAGGCATCATCTTGAGTACAGTTTTCACTTCTGGACACCATCTTTAAGAAGATGCTGACAAACTTTAGCAAGTTCAGAGGAGGTCAATGGAGATGATCAAGGGACGGGAAATGAAGCTCTATAAGGAAAGACTGAAATAACTGGGCATACTTAGCCATGAGAAAAGAACACTGAGGGGAGATGTGATATATAGACAGAGAAGGGACATGATCTATATTCAATCATCCCTGAGTACAGGACACATAACAATGGGCTCAAGTTACAGGAAGCCAGATTTTGGTTGAATATCAGGAAAAAACTTCCTAATTGCTACAGCACCAAGACAATGGAATCAAATACTTTGGGAGATGGTGCACGCTCCAATGCCTGAGGCATTCAAGAGAAAATTAGACAACTACCTGTCAGATCTGCTTTGATTTGGTTTCCTGAACGAGCAGAGGGTTGCACTCAATGGCTTTATAGACCCTTTCCAACTCCATTATTTCATGATTGTACGAAAACTTTGAAGACAAATAAAAAAGATAGGCAGGAAGAAGCTCAGGTGTGCTGTATGCAAAAATTGAAACTGTGTAATAAAATCTACATTTGATGTAATCGGATGAATAATATTCAGAGTATTTGAGTAAACCTGCTAACTTCTCTCAACATAACTATTATTAATGTATCATCTTTAGTAGTTAGGAATAAAACATTACTTTAGTTCTATAAATCATGAGCTCAAAGGATGATATAATTTTTCAAAAACTTGCTCACCTCAAACGTTTTCTCCTTTTCTTCTTCTTCATCAGCATCATCTACTCCACAATGACAGCTCTTTTCTCATTTGAAAGAAATAGGATCAGATGGAATTAAATTTTCTTTTCTACTTTTATTGTGTCAAAATGAACACGCAGAAAGCATCAAAGGGATTTTAAAATCACTACTAGAACAAAGACTTGGACATTTTTCTGATCATATCCATTTTTACATACAAATGGTACTAAGAAAACCCATTCAGAGTTATATCATTTATACTCTTAACACACTCCCACCCACATTTCCCACATAAATATATTTACAGGCTAACACATATAGAGCTTTACACTCCTTATTCTCATGAGTACACTCATCTGATGAATCGGAAGAGAATACAAACTTCTGGAGTTTCTTGCAAGGAGGTAAGAAGGGAATAAGTTCTTCAGAAAAAGAATTCAGAAGAGACATTGCCTTGTTCTCTGCCCAGCCTTGCTGGAAACTCCAGAGAATGTTTCTTCTTTCACCCTTGTAGGGCACTGCTGTTGTTATGGGCCATCAACTCAGAACTGATTTATAGTGTGTTAAGGTAAAGGGTAAGTGAGGTATACTCTTTTACCTGTTCTGCAACACACACACACACACACCACGAGTTTCCATGGCAGCGTTACAGAATCAAATCCAGGATTCCCGAGTCCTAAACCATTACTTTATCCGATACACCACAACGGTTGCTTTGACTAGTTGGCCCCATGTCGGGAGGGGCTCCTTTGTCCACCCACTCATTTATTATTTTATTATACTGATGGGTTTGAGAGACTTTTGAATAAACCTAGAGGTAGCAAACCAGAGCCATTTGATGGAGGCAGTTGAAGTTTTAATTTCATTTTTCAACACAATTTTTATCTGGTGAAGCCTATCAAGTTAGTGGTAGTGAAATACCACATTGGCTAGACCCATATAGTCTCTTTAAGTGAAATAACAGAGATTTGTAAAGGGGTGCTGACCACAATGTCCAGTTACACAGAAAATTTTGCTGGTTGTTTTTGATTGGCCTGGATTGATGATGAAGGTTTTGGGGTTTTTTTTGGGGGGGGGTGTACTTAAGACAGTAGGTTATGCCTGGCTGATCTTACTATTAATTATCAAGTGTTCTTGCCTTTGATGATTACTACCAGGAGCTGACACTGCCCCCCCCCGGTCTGATTTTGCTTCTTTTCCATTAGGGCTGAATTGCACATTGAACTGGTTGTAAATACCTCTTCATGGGCAGGGTTGGGGTTCCTGCTAGGTGCAAGTGGTTTATATTTTGTTGTTGTTTCTCTCTGGCATGGCATATTGTGTTTGCCCACCATGATGCCATTGGTCAGATGAGGCCTCTGCTTGCTTGGGTGCCATCTTCCAGGCAAAGCTTGTGCATCAGGAGGATCAATTTTGGTGTTCCCTTTGCCCCCAGGCATAATGTGTAGGGGCATTAGTCCCTGCGAACTGGCATCTGACTGCAGAGCCAGAAGTTGCGAATTCAGTTACCCATTGTGGCTACCTATGTGACCTTGGACAAGCTGGAATGCCCCCAAAAGAAGGGAATGGTAAACCATTTCTGAATATCTTCTACTGAGAAAGCCTGGAAATGGTCACCATAAGTCAGATTTGAGTTGATGGCACATGAGTCTTATTTATTATTAACAATAAGTGTAACTTTACTTATGCTTTTTAAAAAAATAAATCAAAATACAGGGTATATTTTTAAATTTGATACCCACCTTTGCCATCATTGCTGAATATGCAGTATATAAAGGGTCATTCTCCAGTTTGCTGTAGGGAAGTTGAAATAGTGTTCAGATTGTTTCAGGAAAACAACTTTGTAAGTGCTGAAGAGGACTTGAACATGGGTGAAATCCAGTTCCGGGTATGACTAAAGCAGAGAGGCTTTCATCTTGAAACGCCATGATACCATCTAACAAGGTTATTAGATTTAAAGCTATAGTAAATTCTCTGCTGAAATATATTTACCCTGTGCATCCACACCAGAACAATATATTTACTTGCTTCACAAGTCGGGAATTATTGTTACCCCATTGTGTCTCCAAAGTGCTCAAAACCAGCCTGAGATTTCAGCCATGTGTTTTGTATAGAACTGATTATTATCTCGTATCATATCAGACACAAAATCTTTTCTTTACTAAACCCCAAAGTCTTGTTAATTCTAAATATTTCCTCATTGTTTACTAAGAGGATTTTAAGAAAAGTGTAATCTCAGCCTTCAAAGGCTATACATTTTCCATTTTTAACTTCTCATTCTTTAATCCTGTTTAATGCCATAGACAAATAACAAAAGAGCACACACCTATTAAAGTATTATCTGGAAATAGTACTTTTAAAATTGACCGTGGCAAATGTTCACATAACTAAAACTGTCATAGTCATCTCTAGCAAGCAATATTACAAGTTCTCATGGACTCACTTTTGTGACAAGCAAAGCACATATGACAGAGCTCTTTGAACTTGTCTGTCTGTCTGTCTGTCTGTCTGTCTGTCTGTCTGTCTGTCTGTCTG
>JAHTLZ010000016.1:24609041-24629966 GCA_023846285.1 Phrynocephalus versicolor | reverse complement strand
CTGTCTGTCTGTCTGTCTGTCTGTCTGTCTGTCTGTCTGTCTGTCTGCAATTAAGAAAAGCTACTTTAAGTACATGGTATAGGGTTGAGTCCACTTACCTTCTTTCAGTGAGAGCATTCCTACTAAAGTGAAGAATGATCTGGTGAAGAGGATCAGGATGCTTTTCAATCTCTTCTTCTTCCTCCTCAGTTTTTTGTGGAGGGGTCTGTGCAATATTTATGTTGGAAAAATTGGTAATTAAAATATATGCAAGACAAGAGTGAAAAGATGAAACAAAACGAACTCTTAGAAAACACTTTGTATTTTTCTGTTAGAAAGAGTGTATTCTCAACATCCATATAAATCAGGAAGTTCACAGAGTACACATTGCCACAGAGTTGATAAATGATTTAATTGGAGTCACAATGATTTAAACAGAACTACTAACTGAAGATGTCTAGCATCTTAGTCAGATCCTCAGCCTGTACCAAACCACACAGGCAAGGGTTCCCTTGGCAGGCTGAACTCAACATTAGGTGGTTGCACACATGGCTGCCATTATTGTATGTTTACGGGACCTTCCAATCGCTCTCTCCAGTGCCTCACAATTCTAAATCAGTGGTAAAACTAGATAGCAGAGATGATCTTTCTGCTGTGAAAAATTTCAGAAATTTGAACTGCACGTCTTGGAAGCACCTAGTTCATAACCTCAATAAATATGAATTACAAACGTTTAGTGATTTTTGATTCATCAATTTATCTGGTTATAAAATAACCCCCAAGGAACTCAGATACACTGCCTTTGCAGGAAAGCTTCCAATGGCCTTTCTCTACAACATCTCTGACTTTTGGGGAAGATTGGAATTATGATTTTAAAAATGTGCACCCACAAAGACCCCCTGCCCAGGAAAATTAACCTCAGGTACCTAAAGACACCAAACTTACAGAAAAGCTTCCTCTGACCATCCTCTACAACCTCCCCAAGTTTTGCGAAGATTCGGTTTCCCCAAGCTAGTTGCTAACTGGCACTTAGCACTTTATGGGTGTATAACTCAGATTCTTGAATTTGAGTCTTTACTAAACTTGAAGAAACTGTAGAGGAGATTCATGGGAAGATTCCTTGCAAATTTGGTGATAATTTCTAGAGGCCCTGGAGACAATTTTTTTTTAGGGTTTTGAAGTAAAAATAAATTTACAAATCAATTGACTGATTTGTCAGAAAAAAATGTAAATTCATTTTTGGGGATTTGTTGATTTTGATGAATCAGGAATCAAAACAAATCACATGGTTTTTTATTGGTCCCCAACTTTAATACTGATAGTGAAGAATACAAATATCTAATTCACCTAACTGAATTTTCCCAAGGAGACCCTTTTAAAGAGATATACATATTTAAATTTAATCACCAGTTTATTTAGAAATGACTTCATTATCATCTGTACAATGTTTTCAAAAGTTTTTGAAGTCTCATTAGGACTAGAAATGTAGGTGTCAATTGCTAAAGGGAAAACTGTAATACAGTGGTGGTGACTAAAACTTTAGTGGTATAATATTCTGGTGCCATCAATACTCTTTTATTAAAGCAGCTGACAAAAACAATAGTCAAAGGGTAGTTTGATACTAATGGAAAAGTACAATGAAAAGTAATGGTATGTCTTTCTCAATCTGTAGGCAAAACGGAACATAGTGACCTTCAACTAGAGCAGGGGTCCTCAAAGTTTTCAAACAGTGGGCCAGTCCACCACCCCCCAGACACCACTGGGGGCCGGATCACAGTCCAAAAGCAGCTGCAGAGGCTGGCTTGCTCACAAAACAGGGTGTAGGTGGGGGGTTGCAATTGGTCCCAGGGGCTGGATTCAGGACCTTGGGGGACTGCATCCGGCCCCGGGGCCTTAGGTTGAGGACCCCTGAACTAGAGGGTTGGTGGAAGTGTAAATATAGTGTTTTATAAAGGGCTAAATGTTGCTAGTTTTTCATAATTTACTGTAAATTTCATCTGATATTGTAATGCAGGTTGTTTTACTTTACACTTCTAATTTCATCATGGGGTTTTATTGTGTTAGAAATTCATCGATTCCCCTTTTCTTTTCTTTTGTGCCTTCATTGTGTGGATCTCATTCCGTTTACTGTCTATGATCCAAATATATCTTCAAATTAATTGCACCTGTAGATAACCTCAGATTATCTCTGGTTACAACATTCATCCACTGGGGGGGAAAGTACCTCACTTTCACTGGTCAGAATTCTATTCATGTTTGCATAAGGTTTGTATAACTTGCCAAGGCTAATTGTGGCTCACTCTTGAGGGCAAAGACATACTCCAGTCACATGCCTTGCAAATATCGTGAGCACTCCAACACTAGAGGTATTCAAGAGAAAAATCAGACAAACAAACATCTATGAGGACTACATTTAAATTCCTGCCTTGAGCAGGGAGTTGGATTTGATGGCCTTATAGGCTTTTTAAAATTCAATTATTTTATGATTCTACGTGCCTGGTTGAACAACTAAGATGTGCCCCATGAGTTAGCTGCAATTGGCGATGGCAAATTTGACAAACCTCACACAGATAACAGTAGGATTCAAGCCGCTGTATTATAGTGGTACAAACTAGAGATGGGCACAAAATGGAAAAAAATAGTGCTTCATTTTGTTTTGTTTCATTTTTTCTTTTCTTTTTGTTTTGTTCCATAATTAATGAACTTTTAAAAAAGAATTTTTGTAATAATGAAACAAAATGAAATGATTTGTTACATTACAAAATGGCTCCCCTGGGTACTAGAGGCACCATTTGGGGGGCAGGGGTAGTTTTCTTGGACTCTTCCCTTTTAAGCCCTCCAAATATGAAGAGCTTTGGGGTTCAGGGAGCTGAGTTATTAAACTCCAAAGTGGGTCCCCCATGGAAAAAGAGGAAAAGGAAAAATGTATCCTTTAAACTCAAGCCTGTGAAATGCAAAGCACTGCAGTTGTGGGACCACTGTAATTCCGTTCTGCTTTATTTTCACTTGCCTTTAGGAAGCACACAAGCTCAAAGGGCCATAAATTTTCTCTTGCTCTTTCAGAGTAAACCTTTTATTGCTTTATCACATAGCAACCTTCCAAGCAACCCTTTCAAGTTTGGCTTGAGTTTAACTTTCAAACTTTTTCCATGGGGGATTCACTTTGGAGTTTAATAACTCATTCCCCTGAATCCCAAAGCTCTTCAAGTTGGGAGGTCTTAAAGGGAAGATTCCAAGGGAGTTACCCACAAAATTTGGTACCCCTAGAACACAGGGGAGACATTTTATAGAGTAACAAAACATTTCATTTTCTACAGCTAAAAATGGCATTTTGTTTCATAACAAAATGCTCGCCACTGTTTCATTTCATTTTGTAACATTTTGAAACCTTATAAAATGTCAAAACAGCATGTCGTATTTTATATGGTGCTCATCTCTAGCACAAACTATCTGCATGTATTATGCTAAATATTGCTATGCAGCAGCTCCTCCCCACTCCAGAAAAAATCCTGCAGATTACTTTTGAGTGTCCCATCTGCAAAATGCAAATAAATAAGGCATGGTGAATCTACATGAAATGTGTTGTGCAGCAGAAGCCTTTATTTGCTATCATTGAAATAATGGATCATTTATATATTTGCAGTTTAAAAGGAAGATAATCCTATAAGGCTGTGAAGCAGTTATTTTAACTGAAATGAATTTGTCACTTCATTTATCTTCACTGATGGGCATTTCTTTCACAAAAAGGAAACCTCTGTTAATGACAGTTTTGAAAAACTAACCATTTTACACATACTTGGAAATCAAATAATCATAGTCCCCTACACAACCCCTTATAGAATCAGTTAAAAAGAAGACATTTTAAAGTGCATGAAAATTAAGTATTGTACTCCATGACAATTTAAATACTTTTCTTCGTTAGATTCAGCTTCTACAACAGATAAGAAAAATAAGGCATTCTCTTTCTGTTATTTAAGAACACAGTTCACATGTATTTGCAGTTCATTAGAATACCACTCACAATATCAAGCAAAAAAGAGCAATATTATCTTGTCTAAAAGCTTTAAATGCTAAATTAAAGAGTTATGTAACAGCCAACATTCTGAAACACAAAGAAGTATTAGTTGTGTTAAGCCTTCAAATGAATTTTAATGAAAACACAGGAATTGTTAAGCTGAGCAAAGAAGAAAAATCATCAATTTTAGTTGAGTCCTAGTTCTAAAAAAATAATGACACATAATTTATATGAAGCAAAAATAACTCACAGCTCTACTCATTTGCATAGTGCATTTTAAAGCTGAACTGCATATCTGTGATATATGTAGCAGATGAAAATTTTATATCACATATAACACAGATAGTTAAAGTTCTTAAATTCATGAAATGTACATTTTCATCTGTTACATATGTCACATATATTTATTTATTTACTCACTGCCAATCTAGCTACTGGGTACTCTAGACAATGTATAGCAATCAATACAACAAAGGTAACATGATAATTAAATAAAACAATATAATAAAATGCAACATAATGAACTAAATATAACAGCAGAGAGATAGTAACCAACATCATAATCAAAAGAAAGAAATAGAAAAAATAGAAGGGAAATAGAGGATGACCAACAGGAGAGTCAAATAGTACTGTAAATGGGAAGGCAGAGGTGGGTTGAATCTTAATAATGTGATGCATCCCTGAGGTAGTAATCAAAACTCAGGGAAAGCTTGCTTGAAAGAGCAGGTTTTCAATGTTCGAATATTCCCAATGCAGGGGGCAGATGGACATCGGTAGGACAGATGGTTCCATAGATGAGGGGCAATCACTGAGAAGGCCCAGTTTTTAGTTATTACTTTTTGGACCTCCCTTGGGGTCAGAAGCCTCAATCTCCCAACCTGGGAAGAGAGTGTTACTCTGGCAGTTCTTCTCAGTGAGAAGGCAATCCAACAAATACTGAGATCATAAACTGTTTAGGGCATTGTATGTTATCCTCAACACCTTGACGTCAATGCGGAAGCGAATCAGTAACCAGGGTAGAGTGGCCAGTGTGGGGGTCTCACCCTGTATAGCAATTTGGTATACATGATGCAATATAGCTGTTAAATGTAGCATGCAAATGGGCAAAATCGCAGAATATATAAATTATGTGTCATTAATTTGTCTTAAAACTATATATACATATATATGTGTGTGTGGTACATAGTGTTGATTAATGTGGGCATTACCACATTGTATAATATCTATACTTACAGCCAAATCTTGAACTAGTTTCTCCTCAAAGGAATATTCCTCTGTTTCTATCCAATATTTCTGATAACCATGGAGGAACAGGTTAATAGAGCGATGCCTGAGGGGCATGAAAGTTAGATCAAGAGGAATAAACAGAATACAGTATAAAAGCTTGGGTGATTAATAATTAGTAAGCATGTGGACTTTGTACAATTTTGTTCCTCTGATTGGTCAGTAAATTTTAAAATAACTGTAAATAATTTTCAAAATGAAAATGTGCTTTACGTGCCATAAAGTGGTTTCCTACTTAAAGAAATAATGAAAATGTACTTTCAATAAATTGGTGAAACAAACTCGTTACATACAAAATGAAAGCAAAAAGGGAGTTGAGCCATGTGGCCATCCCAAAACACAATTGCAAAAATAGGTTACAGGAGATAACTTTATAGGCCACTATTAATAATAGAAATCAAGGAACATTGCAAGCTTTGAGTTTAAATAACTCTTCTTCAAAGCAGGTCCCAGAAGTTCAGCCATGGTAAAAGATGTGCTTTACCAGGATGTAACTGTTAGATGTTCTTAAAATCCATGGCTACTGTAGATGGTGTTGCAGCCAGGGCAACGTTTGAAGAATGGGGGTGTGAAATTCAATACTTAAGAAGAAACTTTTAAAACTGCCCGTCCTGCCTCTCACAAGACTTCTGCCCTGGCTGCAACACTTTTAAGAAATGTTATTTAAACTCGAAAGCTTGCAATCTTCCTTGCTTTTTATTTTTAATAGTGGCCCATAAAGTCATCGTCTGTAACCTAATAATACAATATGAAATAATATGTTCTTTAATTCATTTCATTTTTAAAAAAATTGTTTTTTCTTCATTTTGTTTCATTTTTTATGTTTTTTTACAGCCGACCACCCCCCATCAGTTGGCACTTTTCCCCTTCTTCTTTTGCCTAGCACTGACCAGCTGGCCCGCGGGCCAGTGGGCCCTTTTTGGTTTGCCTAGCTGGCCTGCAGGCTGGTTGGTGCCTCTTCTTTTCTTTTACCTAGTGCCAACCAGCTGGCCCGCAGGCTGCTTGGGACTTTTTTCTTTTCTTTTGCCTAGTGTAGATGAGCTGGCCTGCGGACCAGTTGGCACTCTTTCATTATTTATTTTGGCATTTGTCAAAATAAATAATAAACAAAAACAAAATGGAATGAAATGAAAATTTCCATTTTGTTTTGTTTCATTTTTTAAAAGAGGTACTTCATTTTTCAGTTTGTTCTATAATGACATGAAAAATGAAAAATGAAATACAAAAAAATTGTTTCATGTCCATCTCTAGATCATGCTACTTGTTTCTTCTCCTATAACAGTATTTCCATATTTGCCTCACAAAGAAAGCATGCCAATGCTTTAAATAAGGTAAGGAGGAGAACATGCCACTTTATGTCAAAAGATGTCTTTTATCCTTTAAAGGAACACTTAAAATATGTGAACCTACTTCAATCCATAATGTACCAGATGTGTAACAAAAATCCATATTTTTATATGCATATTCTGTCACCTTTTTTTAGGGATTTGAAGAAGTCTCACCATTGGTGAGATTCTAGCCAGGATAGAATCAGCACAGGTGAGACTGCATCTGAAGAACTCCCCTCCCCTCTAAGAAGCCTTGCCTCCAACACAAGACTGAGAAACCAAATGGTTTTTAGGATCCCTATCTAGTCATGAGGCCATGTATAAATATTAGACTCACATAGGGCGTTTATACACGACCCCTAAACTCTGGGGCAAATGGCTCCCAGCTCCGGAGCTTAAAAATGTTTCCCCACCAGCTCCGGAGTTTACAGGAAATTAAGTGTGACCACGCCCACTTTAGTGCGTCCCAGCGCACCTTTCAAGTACCTGCTCTCTGGAGGTGAAAATTCCTTGATGCGGTGTAACGATAGTGAGTGCGGGGCTCTCCTCGCTTCTGTTTGTTATTTTTTTGGCTCCTGCCCCTTTAAGAGCTACTTAAGAGACTGGAATGTTGCCGCGGCAAGAGCGAGAGGCAGAACGGAGGTGAGCCATGTTCTTTTCTTCCTTTTTTTCTCCCTCCCTTCACACAGACAGGAGCAAGGAAGTGCGGAGGGGTGGGGACACAGGAAGAGTGACAACCCCCTAAGATTTCTGGTCCGAATTTAACTGGCCAGCGGATCTTAGGGGTCATGTGAAAAGGCTCATAGTCCCACTCTTATTTCTGAGAAGGACCGGATGCATAAAAGCTCCCATTAAAATATATTCACAATAGTGCCACAATGTTTTTCTCTCTTAGAGTTTTTGTTTTGGCCTTTGCTTTCTGTCTGGTACATTTAGTTTGTACAGATGAACATGGATAATCCTTCAAAAATGGCTTTTAATTGATCTTGGTTTTCCTAATTTGCACAATACTGTATATATTTCTGGGGAAATTCCTGTCTCTTAAAAAAAAAAGCATGCCCTTTCCCGTTTATAAAACAAAGCACACACAAAACACAGCAAGCGAGAACTGCCTGCTGACTGATCACAAAGGCAACCCATCCAGTGCTACCTGTTTTATGGCCATGTGCAATAGTTACTTCTTTTTATTTGCAAACAACAACAGCAACCTACTTTTCAGGCAGGGAGAAAAATGTCTCAAAAACTACACAAAATCTGGGACCATCAAAACCCTCACAATTTCATGGAGAAATCCTTTCCCGCGATGTGTGTGTGTGTTATCTTATTTACTAAATGAGGACAAATCAAGCCAGGATTCACATCCTTACCAGTTCTACAGCAGACAGGATAAGCCCTGAAACTTGTTAAATATGTGCTTTCTCTCCTTACCTCATTCCAAAAGGAAAGAAACCTCATAGATGCAGAGCAGTTTGTGAATCCTGACATTTATAAAGCACTCCCTTTGGTGATGGCCTTAGAACATAATTTACTAGCTGGAAGAATGAAAACTAGCTTTACATTTACTAGATTTAAACAGCATTGCAAAATTAAACAAACATTTCAATTTGACTTCACATCTCCCGAGTTTTAAAAAATCCCCATGAATACAAGAGCAATTTAAATGGATTTCTGTCATGCCTTGTGCTCTGCTGATGCATTTATCTTGCAATCCTAGAACTACTTGTTTGCCCAATGGAACACTAGTGGGACTTAAATACTGTAGTGTAGGTTCATACTCTCAGATTCACATCTCCAATAATAGTTTTACTTGAGCTCTGTAGGTAGCAGACACACTGCCTTTAATGGGGAAGTGGTCACTCAGGAGAGGGCTTCAATGCATCCTTTCATCCCCTCTGCTCCTCTCCATACTTTCAGTCACAACACTTAGAATTCACCATTCTTTCCACAGAATTCTCATCCATCTTTACATCACTCCCATTGAACTGCCATACCTTATGTTGCATGATGTTCGTTCCTGTCCCCTCAAGCCCCTCAAGCCTTGCACATCTAGCTAATGTCTCAGTGGCTCATGCTGGCAGGGAAGGGCAGTGTAGAGCTGATGCAGATCAGAATGTTTGACTTCCTACCTGGTGTAGATACAAGATCTGTACCATTTCTCCAAGCATGCACATGGAAGATTGTTTCGTTTCCCCAAAGTGATGGTGGTGAAACATCACTGCCAGTCCTACTCACCCAAAGCACTGCCTTTTAATCTAACCCACCTCCACAAACCTACCTTGCCCATATTTATCTGTCATTCATTTTATATCAATATTCTTTCCATTATTAACTCGTGCATTTTTATGAATGGTATTAGTAAGGATTAGGAAATCAGCAGCTTCCTACTTTGAGATTTAGAGCCACAGCTTAGGGTAGATCCTTGTGATATCACAAAGCTGTGGCAGACAAGGACCAAGGAAGTCCCAGAACTATTTCTGAGCTAACTGATTGTAAATGCATTCATGAATGGAGTCACCATAAATAGGTGCATAAGAACATAGTGAGAACATAAGAACATAAGAAGAGCCATGCTGGATCATGCCAAAGGCCCATCTAGTCCAGCTTCCTGTATCTTACAGTGGCCCCACCAAACGTGTCTGGGAGCACATGAGAACTAGATATCTGTCTCCTGATACCACTCCTGTGCATCTGCCCCTTGAAGTACCTCGGTTTTAAGCCTGGTGATTACACATCTCCATCATGGTTGGTAACCTGTGATGGACTTTTCCTCCAGGATACTGTCCAATCCCCTTTTGAAGGCATTCAGGCTAGATGCCATCACCACATCCTGTGGCAGGGAATTCCAAAGACTAACAACACACTGGATAAAAATAATAATTTCTATTGTCTGTTCTCATTCTCCCAATCCTCAATTTGAGTGAATGTCCCTTCACTCGTCTCTTCATTCTGGTATTTTGTGAGAGGGAGAAGAGCATTCCTCTATCCACTTTACTCATGCCCTGCATTATTTTGTACGTCTCAATCATATCCCCCCTCAGGCCCCTTTTTTCCAGACTAAAGAGCCCCAAATGTTTTAGCCTTTCCTCATAAGGGAGATCCCCCAGCCCAGTAATCACCTTTTCCAGTTCCACTATGTCTTTTTTGAGATGTGGTGACCAGAATTGTACATCATACTCCAGGTGCAGCCTTACTATCATTTTGTATAATGGCTTTATAATGTTGGCTGTTTTATTTTCAATGCCCTTTTTGATAATTCCTAGCATGGAATTGGCCTTCTTCACTGCTGCCACACACTGGGTAGACACCTTCATGGAGCTGTCCACCAACACACCAAGATCTCTTTCCTGATCCATCACAGATAACTCAGAGCCCATGAGTTAATAGATAAAGTTTTGATACAAAGCCAAGAGGAACTTCGATGATCAGACAACCTGGCAACAAAGAGCTGGACTGGGGATGGTGTTCTAGGGGCAGAAGAAAAGGTAGCAAAATGCACTCAGCAGCTGGAGTAATTGTCACTGTTCCTGCTAAAACTTTCATGTTGTACACTGCAGCCTTATGAACAATACACATGACGTGTGTGAAGGTTCTTAGGCCCCACACTGCTGCTTTCAATCACCATCAGTCCATGAAGAATCTTTTCCAGATAGAAGCTTTGAAGAGGGTAGCTGTGTTAGTCTTTTCAAGAATTGGACAAATACAGTAGGACAGCTTCTTAAATATGCATCAATGGACACAAATTTGACATAAGAAACCACAATACACAGAAACCTGTCTCAAACCATTTCAGTCTACTAGGACACTCCTTAAAAGATTTGAAGGTCACCGTCTTGGAACAGAATAATTACAAATCAAGAATACAAAAAGAAACAGCAGAAATATGAACGAGGGACACACACAAGAATGGATTAAACATAAACCAAGGTTTCTTGTGACATTAACAAATGTAATATTAATATTTTGCCACTGGTTTTTTTTTCGTGGAAATTCATCTCCCACCAAAAGGTAAAAACTTTGCCACTCTTCCCCTCATTTCCACCCCCCCTCACCCTGCTCTGAACATGGCCATAAAACAACACCTACATATAAAAAACTGCCCTCAAAACCAACTCACATCTTCCTAGGAGCTACATCCCAGGAATCAGCTTTATGGTAATATCTCAGCAAACACACACACACACACACACACACACACACACACACACACACACATGTATTCAAAGGAATATAATCTAAGAATTATAATAATATCTTTAAAAATTGCTATAGCTGGAAATACAATTTTAAAAATCATTGTTGTGTTTAGGATACACATAGCTTGTCAAGTAGGAAATTTCCTGAAGAAATCACATATGTAATGATTTAATCATATCTTGCTTGCGTGCATACTTATTTGGAAGACTGACCAATCAGAATCCCATATGAATTGTACAAACTCATTGTACGATGTCATAGCATTGCTAAGGAGGCATGTGCGAGGAAGGAAGAGGCTCTCCATTACATTACCGTTAATGTGAGTATGAGCCTGTCATACTGAGTTTTTTCATTTATTGTTTCCAGCCATAAACGTTGAAAGGTGCTCAGGAGGAAATTGTTAATTTTGTGTCTGAAGAAAAGCATATAGATTTTTAACTAACAATACACACATAAATAAATTTGTCAAAGATTACCTAAACCTTTAAATCATGTCAGAAGCATAGTTTGAGGCATCTGGAGTCCAAACATGATCACTGTACTACCCTGAGGGCTACAGTGACTCCTCTACCATTTACTCCCCAAATATTTTTATATCAGCTTTTTTCCCCATGGAAGATGTTCCACCGTATGCTCTGATAGCATAGAATTTTTTAAAAATGTGGGTGAGTAGCAATTATGAGGAGTCCAAAACATGACAAAATCATGCCTCTGTCTAAATGTTAAAGTCCCCTAGGAGCTAGTCCTAATTTGTACTGGTTCCACTGCCACCATATATGCAACTCCATAACCTATCATTACCAGTAACAGGGGTCTGGGCATTTCTGCCATAGAAAGACCCAGTGGCTCTCTTCTTTTCTATGCTGCATAAATAGACTGGTTTTTATCCTTGTACATGTAGCCCTGGGGAGCTGTTTATTGAGAACCAAGCATAAAGTTTTCCTTGTAAGTGGCAGCATTATCGTAACAGTGGGCAAAGAAGTGAGTAGGGGTCAATTTAGTAGGGGATAAACCATGCCACTATACCTTTAAAACTCTCTGTGTATGTTTATGTTAATATAAAAGGCAAAATGATTCATTTACATACATGAGAAAGCAAATAAGCAATCTCAGAGTTAATATTTTTGAATTACAATGTTAAAGTATCACATTGCAATACATCATAGAATCCCAAAATAATAGAGTTGGAAATGGCTTATAAGGCCATTAAGTCCAACACCCTACTCAATGCAGGAATCCAAATATCTGACAGATGGCTATCCGATGGCTGTCTAGCTTTCTCTTGAGTGCCTCTAATGTTGTACCTTCATTGCCATTAGTACTTGAAATATTAAAGAAATGATCTATTTTTCCACATGCACAGTTAAGAAACAAGCGGGCTGGTCTTTTGTGCAAATAGAAGATATAAAGGGAATTACCACAACCCTTAAGAACTGACACAGTGAAGTATATCAACTAGGGGATGTAAACAAAAGGGAAAGATGATCTGATTCCTAAGTGTTTAAATCCATTTGGATGCTGTCCTAAAGTAAATGGATGAAAAACGAAACCTTAACAAATGCCAAACTGAAATTTAAATTACTAGACATACAATGTCTCTTAATATTCAGAAATGTGAAAAGATAATGAAACTAAGTAGAGACATCATCTTCACAGAGTTACGTGAGAAGGATAGAATAAATTCAAGATACTAGCATGCAAGTACTAAAATATTGCTAATGGAGAACTGAATTACTTCATAAATCTCAGGTCATGTGGACAGTCTACTTCTGTTATGACTAGACATGGGCACGACCAGAAAAAATGATGTTTCGAGTTGTTGTTTGTCGGGGCGGGTCCGTTTCGGGTCGTTTCCATTTGTCACGGAAATTTTCAAAAATTTGTCGTTTCCGTTTGTCGTTTGGGTTGGGGTAAGTGAGTGGGCTCTGGGAGGCACCTCTCTGGGTGACATCTGACTCACTAAGAAGGGAAGGGAAGCGTAACACGAAGCCGCTGCGTACATTACATTATGTTAGGGTGGGGGGTAAGTGGCAGAGGCACCTCTCTCTCTGGGTGCCTCTGACTCACTAAGAAGGGGAGCATACTAGCGTACCTGACGTACAGGTTAGGGAATGGGATAGGGGATAATGGGCTCTGCGAGGCACCTCTCTGGGTGCCTCACTTTGACCCACTATAAGAAGGAAAGTGTACTTGCGTACAGATCTGGGTTAGGGTTGGGGTTAGGGTAAGGGCTAGGCTTAGGGTTACGGTTAAGGTTAGGGTGGGTTAGTGGGCTGCACCTCTGGGTGCCTCTGACCCACTAAGAAGGACAGTGTACTGGCGTATGGGTTAGGGTTAGGGTTAGGGTTAGGGTAGGGTTAGTGGGCTTTTAATGCCCTCTCTGGCACATCCAGAAGTCTCAGTCAAAACCTGGCCATACGATTGGTGGAATGGCTCCAAAAATTTGCATGGTCTCTTCCCATGGCCAGCCCATCAATGCACAGGTGTAAAAAAAATAAAAATAAAAATAAAAATAAAATAAAATAAATGGAGACATCTTATTGCAAGAAAAACCCACTGCTGCTACTATAAAAATCTGGCATTTAAAATACCTAATTTTCAAATGTTTCTGTGGTGCTTTGGTGGGTTTTTGGACCATGATTTAAAAATAAATATTGCAGTCGCCATTTTGGATCCCCCCCCACCGCATGGGATATGACGAGGATGACCCCCCCAGCCTGGTGCAAGCAGTCCAGGACAGGAGGGGGAGAAGGCCGGGGACCCCCCCAGAAACCACCCCTCTCTGGTAGGTGCCCTCACCGAGGCAGGCATATTTTCGCCTGCTTTTATGGTCGGCGGGAATCAGGTTTTTTTTAAAATTTTTAAAACTTTTTTTCTGTGCTGCTTGGCATTGCGCGATCGCCGCGATGCCATGAACAACAACGACAAACCCGACCAAATTTGTCTTTTATCGGGTCGGGTTCGAGCTGGAGCGGAGTAATTCCTGTTACCGTTCTCGTTACATAACAAGAACGACAGCCGAAAACGGAAACGAGGATTTCGCCGAGTCGTGCCCATGTCTAGTTATGACACAAAAGAAGGATAAGAGCGTCAGCTAATATAAATTACATGAAACACTTTAAAAATGGGCCAGCAAATTGGACTGTATTTCTAGTAGTGTTTCATAGAAAACATGTCACGTTAAGAATTCCAACTGTGCTGAAACACAAGAGTAAAACTTTCATGTAAACTAACATATATACCTTGGCAGATTATATAGCGGCGCCATTCTAAAACAAGCAACAACTGCTCTTTTCCGCTGTTTTGACAACAGTTTGTGCCACACTGCTTTCTTTGATCTTAATGGCTGCTCAACCTACAGAAAGAAAAATACCAATAAGAATAAGAGCTTTAGTTATTCGGTACTTATTTTTAAGTCTAACATGATACATGATTTGATATCTTATTTAATGAATCAGTTTCAGCCCTCCTGATGTTTTGGACCACAACTCCCAGAATTCCAAGCCTGTATTTCCAATGTCAAAGGACTATGGGAGTTGTGATGATAACCATACTGAAGGAGCAGGTTCAAAGTAGAAGAAAAGGGTGATTTAAAAAAAAAACTGTGAATTTTTGCTTTTTGAATCTTACAGAGAGAATTGTTCACCTTGGGGTGACATCACTTCCTAACATTTGTAATTTATCTCTCCAGGGGGGGAGTCATCAGGTCTCTCAAATTAGACTAAAATTTTCAGGACTTCTCAATGACCTAGTGGGAAAAGGATGAGAAGAAAGTTGTGTGCGAATTGTATTCTAGCTATAGTAAATACAGTCGAGTGGAAAAAAATTCTACTACAGATTATAAGTGAAGTGTGTGTGTTGTGTCATTACAGTCATGACCAACTCTCCATGGCCCCATGTCCATGGAGTTTTCTTGGCAGGAACACTGGAGTAGTTTGCCAGTTCCTACTCCAGGCACCTACAGCACCTGGTATTCCCTGGTGGTTACTCATCTAAGTACTAACCAGGGCTGAACCTGCTTAGCTTCTGAAATCAGGTGAGATTGGATGTGCTGACGTAGGATGTATTAATGTGTCCCCTCCCATTCTCATGCTCTGAAGTTGTGACCGTACCAGAATGATCCCTTGTAATCACACCAACCTAGGATTTGGGGTCAAGAAAATGCCCTTCGTGAAACTCAGGATACATAAATTCATAGCAAGAATATTCTTTGTTCCTTGAATCTTATCAAAAGGATTCAGAATCCCAGGATACAGCAGTACATGCCATGGGCAAGCTTCCCAGACTTGCATGTTACCGGACCACCACTTTTGGGGAGATCTCTACTTGCAGAGACTGCTGATACCAGAACATACTTAGCATCCATACAGTAGTCAAAATCCTATTGTGTAGTTATGTATGTGGAAGACAAATGGCCTAATGACAGAGACTTTGGATTGGCAATTAATGAGTATAGCTAGGAAGCACCCCTGCAGGCTTCATAAAAGAGCAGCAGATAGGTCTTTCCCCAGTTAGTCCATTCATTTTTCTTCCTTAACTGTTGGAGCAGAGTGGGGATTCCCTTTGGATCTGCCTTGGGGTGTGTCCCAATTCCTAGCCTCCTAATTCCTATGAAGGCTGTAAGGTTGTGCTGAGTTTTTCACACATGTAGTCTTCATTTTGGCTTTGGTTTTGTAAAAATAAATCATAACACAATGTAATTTGTCATGTGTTGTCCATATCAGGTTGCATGAACCTAATATAGACCTGCCTAGGACCTGGTGACATTATGTCCTGATACATAAAATCATAGAATCCAAAAAGGGTGTCCTTTCTTTTTCACATGACTGTAGATGCTTGAGTCACACAGGTCAGAGAGAAGGAGAGAGAAATGAAAAGGAGAGTGTCTGTTAAGAATGAAAGGATTCTACTTCCTTACTAGCAAAAGCAAACTAAAATATACAGATTGGCTTCTTGTAAGCTCCAGCCACACCTAGTCAAAGAGGCCTGTCTGGAAAAGGTTATGATGTTCAATCTCCTTTCTTTGGAGAGGCAAAGAAATATGCCCATACTTCCAAAAGGAAGTGGAAAATGCCCTTATAGAGAAAAGATTGCCCAATAGTCTGTATCTGCTGCAGTGGTGGTGGGGTCCAGATAAGCTTGTTCAGAGAGTTCATGGAAAGGATAGTTAGTTTTGATAGCTCAAAGTAACTGTTACTAATAGAAATAAGCTATTTGTGCTCATATCTCTGGGGATATGAATATGAATAATGACACTATTCATATTTTTAACAGTATAGTTGCTGATCTTATTATGAGGCTGTTTAAATATATTTTCTGTGCTATTTTGTATTTTTGTGTATGGCTTTAGGCTTGTGCAAAACATCCAACAAATTCATTGTTAATGTTATAAAATTGTGGAAATAAATAAATAAATAAATAAATAAATAAATAAATAAATAAATAAATAAATAAGCCATCTGGCTACCTAATTATAGGTATAAAGATACCATTTCTCCCAAGTAAGCTCAACATTAGTCTCACTATATGTGAATTTCCCCATTTCTGCTTTTTGGTATGCTCTTCATTGCCTCCTACAAATAGCAACAGAACCATAGCATTTGGTCAGATATTATTATCCACCATGCTGCAGAGGGATGACTAAAATATATAGAGATTGGCTTGCCTACAGATACCTAATGAATAATTTCTGGGTGAGTTGAAAACTAAACAGGGAACTTGAATCACAGCCCCACTGATCTTGCATCATACATGATTAGAAAAGATCCTATGTTATTTTTTTAGACCCTTGTTACCTGTTCTAGGTGATAAACAGCTGCTGAGATCCTTTGTACTCGTTCCACGGTTTTCTCAGGATCTGCAGGTTCATCAGTTTTCAAGACATCTTTGTACAGATTCAGCTGCCACTTCACTGCAGGGTCATCTGACTACAAATCAATAAATTTGATTCAAATATTTAAGCCTGTTTCACAGAGACATTTAAATCTATATTTGACAGAGAGAAAACTAATATTAAAAGAGCATTTTTCACATTAACTATTCCAGGGGTAATGTGAGTGGTTCACTGCCAGTACACTTAGCTTTAGAAGGGAAGGTAGAACACACCATTTGGAAAATTCATTGATTTAAAAGGCAGAAACAGTAGGACCCCCTTGTTTACTGGATCGATATCAACTGGTTCACTTGTGCATCATCTGAAAACATTGAAAATATTGAAAGAAAAATATCCAGGGAAAATTATTTTCATATGCATTACCTGAAACAGCCATTAGAGGGGGGCAGGCAGCAAGCAATGAATACAGTGAAGAATACACAGCACTGTCGCTGATTCCCTCTAGTGGCCAGTTCTGGTAATGCATGCAAAAATAAAATTTTCCTTTCTCCCCCCTTTTATCAAGCCATATACCATATATGGGTGTGTGTATGTATGCCTTGGAACCAATCATCAGTGGATATGGAGTTCCTACTGTACTTTGTAGTCTCTCAGGAATCACATCCAAAGTCCACTGATTGAACTGCACCGGTAACAGCAGACACATGCTATCAACCTGCTATTGAGACACAGAGGGGAACATCTCAGATCACAATACATACTACAAGCAAAACAAAGGCACAATGCCCCAGTCAATCAGAAACGTCCCCAGACATGCCTAAAGGAAATGTTTCCAATTACATACACGTAATTTCAAATTACATGTTGATGTAATTACAGGTTGATGTAATTTCATGTTACATAGTTACAACTAGCATTTTTGGATCATAATATACAAGCAGACAGAAGGAAATGCTTCCCAACAGAGCCCTTCACATAAGATGGCAGAAGATGGAAGTAGCTGCAGCAGTAGCAGCAGCAGCTGCAGCTCCAGCTGATAAGACCACGTTGTGGAGGGAGAGTGATAGAGCACCTGGGGCACAAACCCACATAGCAAACATAACAGAACAGTTTCCTAGCAGCAAAGTGGCAGCTGCTACATCATGAGTTCATCTAGCTCTAAGCCCAGTCATACATAGATGCAAGGGGCACAAAGGGCAGGAGAAGGAGCCCTAACTGGGTAGAGCAGCCCACTTTTTATTTCCATTAATTCCAGATTCAAATCCAGAGTATAACCGCACCCTAAGGAAGGTGGAGAGCGCCTCTCATTCTTAGGCACACCCTAACCCTATCAAACACCAGTGTAGGCTAAAAAACCTGCTTTGGCACATTCCTCCATAGCACCAATCCATACAACCAATTCTTGCCTCACTTATAGCTGGCCCAATAGGCTAGCTCTTCTGGTCTGAGTTCTGCTAGCCCGAGTGCCCACCCATCAACAAGTGCCCCGTTATAAACTTTCTTTCCTCCCTGCAAGCTGCCCGCTTCATCCAACCTGGCAGCAGCACCTGTCCCACTTGTGCTTCAAGAGTCCAGTATAACAAATGGTTTGCATAACATATAATCTGTACAACATAAAAAATTCCAGAGATAGGGGAAATTTGCTTAACAGAATTGCCTATGGGGTGAATCCATACAACATAAAAATGGTTTTCAATGCACTCCTATGAGAAATTTGTATAAAGGAAAATTTGCTTAACAGAATTTCATTTGGAACGAATTAATTCCTTTGTACAAGGTACCACTGTACAGTGTACCTAAGTGGAACAGAGAGATAGGAAACTAGGGCTCCTGAGGTTATCAAGCTTCCTGCCAGCCTTTCTCAATCATATTAGGCTCCAGAAAGGGGCTGCTTAGCTATTGCACCCAAGCAAGAAACAAACCACTCGTGTGGCCATAGCCTCTATTTTACACCACAGAGTGGCTCCCGAAAGAGGACACATCCAGTGCCAGTTACTTCATCATGACTCCTGCGTCTAAAACAGTGTTCAACAACAACAAACCTTCACTTACCTTATCCTTGCCCACAGGAGTGAGGATATACATATTTATTCTTACCAGAAAGAATTTCGCAAGGAGTTTCCTGTCACTGAACAAAGCTTACCACTGGGAAGAACAGCATTTCATTCCCAAAACTGCAGTTTTGTATAGGGTTGCCCAATTGGCACACTTGTCCTAATTGCATGGACTGCTGCCAAATAGGTTGCATACTGATTTATTTGAGTATTTAAAGTACTAGTTGGGTAGTCTGCATCATTCTTAACAATCAGTAAGTCTTTCTGAGTGTGTACCCTGCTCCGCAGTAAGAAAGGATACTAGAGATATTTATGGAAATTGTAAAACACTTCAGATAAAAAGGAGCGCTTTGCTGCACTATAGCAAGGAATCTTACAGGGTTTTAAAATTCCTTATTCTGTTTTTATTTGTTGTTTTAAATCATGTTAGGTTAGACAAAGCCAACAGGAACAGAGTTTTTAATTCAATTCAGATCTTCTCTGCATGAGGTCAACATACTAGTACAGTGGTGCCTCCTAAGACAAATTTAATTTGTTCCACGGGTCAATTCATCTTACGAAAAATTCATCTTAAGAGGCATGGTTTCCTATAGGAATGCATTGAAAACCAATTATTCTGTTCCAGAGGAAACTGATGAATAGGTTTTCAATGCATTTCTATAGGAAGGCTGTATAAAATTCTCTCAATCAAGGGACAGAGGAAGGCTTCCCACCCCCCTGCAGCCGACAGACAGCTGATTTTGACAGCTCAGAGCTGTCAAAATCAAGTTTTTGTCTTGGCTGTGTGGAGGAGCCTTCGGCTGCCTGTGATTGAACGGGCAGCCACCTCCTCTTAACCTGCATCTCTGTGACAAGACATGGACAAAGAGGAGGAGGAGCTTCAATCCTACCTTTCTCTCCTTGTAGCATCCAATCCATGCATGCTACACGGAAGGGAAGGCAGGATAGAAACCTCCACCACCTCCTCTTCCCCGGGACTGAGGTAAGTGGTGGCAGTGGCAGTGATCCACCGCCACTTCCCTTGCAAGCTGTCTGGGCAGGTCAAAGATCAGTGGGTCCCTGCTCTGCCCACTAAATTGGTGAGCAGAGCAGGGACCCATTGGCTTTTGCCCAGCCTGGAGGTAAGTAGTGGCAGTGGATCACTGCCACTGCTGCTTCCCTTGCAAGCTGCCCGGACTAGGCAAAGATCAATGGAGCCTCGGGGCAGAGTGGTTAAATGCCTGTACTGCAGCTAAAACTGTGCTCACGACCTGCGGTTCAATCCTAGGTAGCAGACACATAGGTGACTCAGCCTTCCATCCTTCTGAGGTCAGTAAAATGAGTACGCAGCCTGCTGGGGGAGGGCAATGTGTAGCCTACATACTGTAATTAAAACTGTAAAGCACCCAGAGACTACTTGAAGTAGTAAGGGGCAGTATCTAAGCAGACCACTTTGGTTTGCTTTGTTTTGGTACCTTGTAAGACAAATTGAACCCACAGGGAAAAATTCGTCTGATGAGTTTTTTCTATTCCTGGAATTTTCATTGACTTACAAGTTTTTTTGTCTTACGGGGCATTTGTCTTATGAGGTACCCCTTACTTGTATGTTGTAACTGAAGGTGGTTTACTTTATGCTCTCCGAGTCTCCACTGGCAATCTATACATGATGTTTGTTGCTGACATGGTAGGCAGCTATTTTCTGATGTTTTCCCCTTCACATTCCTTTAAGGGCTGAGGAAAAATCCAACAAGGCCATAGCTACATTCTGGAAGAGTGTAGGATTTGGTGTTTAGTATGCTTCTCCATGGTGTTGCCCCATCCTGTTCAGAGTTCTATCCTGTTTAATGCATTTTGCCAGCAGATATTTGCTAGAGCAACAGTTTGCACATTCTACTGATATATTTACCATGCCAGTTGTGCATTGTGTGTCCTGTCACTGTAGTAGTGCTTCAATCACATCATACAGTCTCTCAACTGGATCGCTCTGTCAAACATTTTAAAAAAACTTGTCTGATACTACAACATGTTTTGACTAATGAACTTTTCAGACTTTACCTTCTCCTGCAAATGCAAGTTATTGCGTAGATGCTCTTTGACCTCTTCCTCTGTGTCTTTCTGTATATAAAGGTAAGCATATATTAAATTCTGCCATAGCAAACTCTGAAACAACATATCAAAATGTTCTAGTGACTGTTCACAATGATATTTAAATAGACTGCAATATTTTATCTGATGGATGTCCTCTATTGGGGACTGCTA
>JAHTLZ010000016.1:24544659-24586216 GCA_023846285.1 Phrynocephalus versicolor | reverse complement strand
CTCCCCGTTGTTCCCCGCCGTTCTGGCTTCATGGCTTTGCCACGTGCGTGGACTCTGTCTCCACTGGGTTGGTGGAACTGGTCTCCTCCTGTTTTGGAAAAGCTGGCCTCCAAAGTAGGCGGCTGAAAGAATCCCTCCCCGTTGTTCCCCACCATTCTGGCTTCGTGGCTTTGCTGAAAGCAGACAAGAGGTGGGCCCACATGTCCTCCGGATCATGCTGAGCGGGAGGGAAGCCTCTGCCCGCGGCCGCCTGAGACAACACCGAGGCCACTTCCGGTGACACGGCAGGGAAGCCGGACGGGGTGGAGGGCAGTGGAGGGTCTCTGCCCTGGAGATGGGCCTCAAAATGCGCCACCTGGTCAAGGAGAGAGAAGGTCTGCTCGCTCCATGAGCGAACCGGTCTCCTCGGGATACTCCAGCTGGCGATGATTCCCCAAGAGATTGAGGGGAACTCATCCGGATGAGTGTGTGTGTGGGAAAGCATCTGAATCTCTGACCGCTAGTTGACCAGGGTGGCATTTGCTTGGCTTTACAAGGATTGTCATGGGGAGGGGACATTGAGAGGAGTAGAGTAGACCCTCATCCAGATTTGGGGGAGGAACGGAATACTATGTCTCCTGCTGCCTCTGAGAGGTGGAGGGGAAATGGGAAGGATAAAGGCTTCAAAACAAAACAAAACAAAAAGTATAACAGGCAGCCAGACCAAGTAGGGTGGCCGGTTCAGTCAGCGTTGACCAAAAGAAAAAAAGAATATTGCATTCTGCCCACTTTGTTTGCTTTATTGCATAGGATGCAGTCTTATGCTATGATATATTTATTAAATATCTTATTCATCACCCAGTTTATAGTGTTTTCCGCCTGCTCTGGGTCATTGCGGGACACCCTCATGCTCTGGGAAGTCAAATTGTGCTAAATCGTGGTAGAAACGACAAACGACGAACGAAACGTCGAACCGATTTTTTTTTGAAAAAATTCGCGATAAACGGAAATGGAATGAAATGGAACCGTTCCGACAAATGAAAAATCGAAACATCATTTTTTCTGGTCGTGCCCATCTCTAGCTTAAATATATTGCTGATAACATAGATATCCAGAAAGATTAAGGAACATTTTGCTATAGAAAAAGTTAACACTATGGACAGATGCTTTAGGAAAAAGAACTACAAAAACAAAAAGGTGCACAGGCTACAACATATGCAGGGAATGCAAGGAAACGCTAAATTGATAGCTTGGGATGGTCTTCATTCTTGAAAACATAGGGGTAAAAGTGAATCCACATTTCATCACAAAACTTGAAGGAGACCGGACAGTTTTTATTAAAACAGCTTGTGTTGTTAATCAGAATCATTCTTAACTTACCAAAAAGTGAAATCCTATGTCTAACAAGAGAAGCAAGTTTGCAGAATAGGCTGAAGCAGAGAAGAATCCAAAACAGTAGGAATATAACAGAGACAGATTAAAGTTTTGTTTAGATAAACACAATAGCAAGCGGTAACTGTGATATCAGCAGATGCGAAACAAAGAAACAATTTTACATAAATCAGAATGTAATTATGATAATAATTGCATTTTGAGACATAATTATACAATTTTCTTGAATAAGTAAACTCAGCTGTTTGCTTTTTAAAGGTACTCCACCTGGAGTTGTTCTTTGCATTAAGCTTGGTGATATGTAAATCCAAAAATAAAATGAAATAAATAAAATAAAATTTAAGTATATGGAAAAATATAGAAAAATATTTATGCTAACATTGAAGAGATCCTAAATCAAGTAATGATTTTGGTTTGCTAAAACATTGCTAAATAAAGTTCAGACTACCAAGATCAGACAAGAGAATAGTCATTTATTTATATATGCATTTATTTTAAATATGTATACTTGCCTTTCTCCCCCAAAGAACCCAAGGCTATTTTACTACTTCTTTATGTAGGAACCAACAGTGAACAAACATAAATAAATAAATAAATAAATATGGGGGATACAATCCTCTGACAGCTGACTCCTCACATGCTTTGCAAGACTACCAGAAGCTCTGGAAACTCAACGAGATGGGAAAACCCTCTTAAACCACCTGTCTTCTCTGCCTAATATGCCTCATCCTTTGAACGAGTGCCCTTTGTTCTTCAAGTGGAGGTACACTGCTTTCCTCAGACTGACAAAGCTGTTTGGATGAGCAGTGAAATGTTTCAGTCTCTCATGAGAAGTCATCCAGTTGCCATGACACAACTTCTAGATGAAATCTATGATGTTTCTGCATTATACCAGAAGTACGGAATATAATATATTGGCTATATTTTGAATATCCTTTCCAGAACCAGGATAATCACACTCTTTCCAGATAATTTTATCAAAATCTGCATTGGAAACTGTATTATAATTAGTTGAGAGCATTGCCATGAAAGACCGTTTGCTAGTCCCCTACTTTATATTGTCCCTACCTTATATGGTTGATTCAGCCTCCCATCCTTCTGAGGTTGGTAAAATGGGTACCCAGCTTGCTGGGGGGGGGGTGTAGCCTGCATACTGTAAACCACCCAGAGACTATTGAAATGGTATGGGGCGGTATATAAGCAGAACAGTTTGCTTTTTATATTGCCTTTCTATAGAGGAACAATAGTCTGGATAGAAGACCATTATATCCAGGACACAGAATACACAGTTAAAGTTTTGCAGAATAATATTTTGGAAGAGGAACCAAACATTACATACTTTTTATTATCTTCTTCACTTTCTAAGGAGAATTCCCCAGCTCGCTGTCTTCAGTAAAATATAGTACATATTCTCAGCAACCAAATTAATGTCTCTTTCACCACAGCTCCCCTACCAAAGAACTTAAGATCCAAATGGAATCTGAACACTTTGGGCCAATAAGGTACAGTTGGGTCCATTCAGTTGGCCTCAACATGTGTGGCTTCAAAACTGAGCCAGCTTTATAAAGTTGTGAAAGTGGTCATTGTGAGTTGTCTGAGCCGATAATTGAAAGGCAAGTGGTCTGGTGTTTTTGTCTATGGACCCACAGAATCCACTGCCTTTGATGCTTTTTTCAAAAGACAAGGCTTCAGTCTTGTTTGATGGTTACTTGTTTCTTTTTTAAATACTACTTTTTCAAATAGTAGTGCTAATAGAAAACATTTGTAGCTGATGACCTGTTTATAATAAAAAAGGCACTCAATGTGTCCATATGAGTGAGGGATTTCTGAATTGTAGACAGTACACTTTTTAAGTAGGCTAACAGATGGCCTATTTTTTCAGGGTATAGAAGAATAAGAGAAAAATTGATGAGTGAAGAATGAAGAAGATAAAGGCAAACTATTCACTATTTTTAGACAGGAGAATAAAGCCCTGAACTGCTCACATGTGTGCTACTTGAGCAGAGGGACATGGCTGAGGGAATCATAGCAACAGTTGCTGTCTGTGTGTGCCAGGATAAGGAAGATTTTTTTTCTCTTCAAGTTATTCAGCTCTGGAAGGTTCCATGTGATGTTCTGTGCACGTACAAAACCCATGTGACTGAACCACAGAATCCAGTAAGAACTACCCAGAGGTTTTACTTCCCTCTGTATTAAAACTAAATCAATAAACCTGAGAGGGGAAATCAGTCTGTCTTGTCCAGGAACACGTGCAAGCTCTAGATTTTAGTTGCTCTGAGCCACCTTGGGTCCCCAAGGGAAGAATGGCATCATATTAAACAAATGAACATATAAATAAATGTCAAGCAATTAATTCATAGGGATGATAATTTTTTTTTGGGGGGGGTATTCTTTGTTTCTGATTCTTTTAAAGGAAAATTGTTTCATTTTCCTGTTTTTGCACACCTGTGCTTTTGATTAACATGAAATAGGCTGCCTATTTTGGGTTTCCTGGGACAATGCTAGGAAGAAGATTCATGTGTTCTGATGCTAATCCAAATCCTCCCCCCCAAACCCAAAACAACACCAAAATCCTTAAAGCTATCCCAGAAAATGTAGAGACAAGGTAACAGCAAATCAGTTTACTCCAATAGTAGACAACAATACAACTACCACCACCAAACAAAACAGACCCCCCCAAAACCCCACCACTGAAATATATACCTTTAACTGAACAAATACACAATAAATTTAACAATATAACATTTAAAAAAGCAATGAAACAGGGTAAACCACACTCCCCCACTCCACATTGGGGTGGGGGGCAGGAAAATAAAACACATACAAACAGTTCTCTCTCCCATCCCTGACAACCCCGAAACCCCAAGAAAATAAACACAAAATTTACAGTCATCTTTCTCCCACAAACAAAAATGACCAGAGTTTAGGGAGATTTCTCTCCCTTCTACCACTTGTTGCCTTCTCTTTAGTTTCTTCACACAAGAGAAGGCAGGTGGCAAAAATAACCCAACAAAGGAAAGCACCAAAGATAGGGAAAACTTTTAATAGAAACTTTTAATTTTTGGAATAGAATCCCCAAAAAATATTCAGAATTACAGTACCGTACATGCAAAATATTGTTGAAATTATATGCAAGTTGATCTTACTTAAATCAAGTCGTGTAAAAAATTCAGTTTATACAGAGCAAATATTTTCCATAAATGAAACATTTTACTTTAATTTCTCAGCAGTATACCCCTATGTTAATTTATTATAAAAAGAACAAGCATGGACTTCCCTTATATGAAAGCACGGACTGCAGTCACAAGATATGAAGCAATCATTTTAAAAGATGCTGCTAGCTTTATTATGCAATTAACTGTACAGTGTCATAGAAATTATCTTCCCTCGCTACATACCTTGCTACCATTTCCTTTTCTTTATTTGAAGCATATCCACTACTGCTGAGCGGCTTAGTTGGGGAAGAGAGGAAGTACAGGCAATGATTGGTAAAATACTGGTCAACTAGTGGAAGCAGAACCTAAGGAATATGGATTAAAAAAAAGCAATGCACAATAAACTACAAGCATGACAGACAAAAATAGGGAGCAGGTTACAGAGAATGAGAGAGACAACCATTTCCCCAGGCCCACTGCTAGATCCAGGAAGAGGAGCATATATCTGTCCAAGACTGTTGCTCTTGTTAAACAAAGTTGGAAAGGGACACTGGTAAGTAGAGATGGGCACGACTCAAAAAAAATGGTGTTTCATTCGTCGTTTGTCGTTTGGAGGGTCCGTTTTGGTTCATTTTTGTTTTTCGTGAATTTTTTCAAAAAAAATCATTTTCGTTTCGTTACGTAATGAAACAAAAAACGAAAACAAAAACAAAAAATTGCTCGTTTCATGCCCATCTCTACTGGTAAGACCAGGGCTCTCTGGCCTTGCACCTTTTGGGTGCTGATGCAAAAATAGGGACTACTTCCACAGAAAACTACAAAAGCAGACTCCTGATAAAGAGTGGCAAAGGAAAAGAGAATGAGAGGTCCCTATTATAGTGTAACCTGAGCGCCTCGACGCAGCCTGTAACCTTGTGCTAATGAAGGGAAAGAAACCAGTTCATTTCTTTGACAGAAGAAAAGCTGCTCTGTCAAAGGATACCACTTGAAATAACACTGTTAAGAGGAGTTTACTGTCTGCATACTTATCCAATTCGAGGGATGAAAACAAGGGCAGATGTTATCTTTATTAGAACACTATAATATTACAAACATAATAGCTTTCAGCTTCTACTTATCAGGTTGGTTACCAGTACCTCCCAGTTCTGTAATGTATGGTCTGATAAAAACCTCATTAGTATTTTTGATGGTCTAAATGTCATCATCTAGCCTTCTTTTCATATGGTGTACAAGGACCACCTGGCTCCACCCCACCCCTTCCCCCCCTTAAGTGGCTTGTAATTGCAGGTCTCGTAAATGCTGACCCAAAAGGTCATTCTTCTGAAAGAGGGATCATCGTTTTTAGCAGTCAAACAGAAGATTCCCATGAAATCTAGAACACTTTAAAATTAGGGCTCCCAATCTCAAGGAGATCTTCCACAAGCAGAGGGAGCCACAAAATCATGCTTAAAATGTGGAGAGCAATGGAAATAACATCTACTGTATGTGCTGGGGAGGGGACAAGGTCAATGTACTCTCCCTCTTCATATATTTATTCTAGTTTGACTTATAATGCTGCATAAGAGTTGTTCTCCACAACACGTGCCATTTTTCCCCTGACACAGTCTCCTTGGACCACTGCTTCCAGCTCTCCAAATTTCCTTCCCTGCCACTTTTTTTCTCTGTCAGTAACCACTTTTGTTGTCTCTAGGTTTAATGTGCCCTTACCTGACTTTCTGGATGGCTATTATTCCTAGGCTTCATATTCATCGCTCACTTAGATTCTTGCTTTTCAGAGTTCTTCTTATCTGCCCCCATTTCTGTTAGCTATCTTATCTTTCAACCAACCTCCCTTGCACTCTTTTTTTTCTGATCATACCACCCTCCTATTCTTCACAATTCCCTCAATGGCTTCTAATGGCCTCTGTTTTCTTCTCTGCAGCTTCCCATCAAATCACATTCTATACCAATGGTGGTGAAGCTTCAGCTCTCCAGATGTTTTGGACCACAACTCCCAGAATTCCAAGCCTAGACTGCCAATGAAAAATGACTGTGGGAGTTGTGCTCCAAAACATCTGGTGTGCTGAAAGTTTGCCACCACTGTCCTACGCTTATTCTTACAACAAGGTGCTTCTTTTGCTTCCTTGCTTCCTTTGTATCCTTCTTTCAACTTCCTTGCCTCTCCCCTAGGTTGCACTTGCTCTCCATCCTAGGAGTTCTTCACATTCTTTAGCTTGCTTCCAAATGTAACCAAACTGACCCCATTGCAGAAAGAGAATTACATTTTTTTTTTTAGATTCAGTTGTGATAACCACACAATAGCAATAGCTAGCTTTCCTGCACCAAGTACAATTCTATATGCTTTCAACAAAAATAATGGAGCCTTATACTAGTTCTACTCGATAGATACTAATATCTTAACTACATCAGGACTTTTACCGACGCTTGTTGCATTACTTTAGTGTTAGAATTGTTGAATAACAATGCACAAAAATACACTGACTGATAGAAACAGAATGAATTGTAAAAACAAATTATTAATTTGTAGAAGGATTTAAGTAATGACCATCCTAATGGACAATCTATCCAAATGAAATGAAATTACTTAGACATATAACGTTAATCATACACCACTTACTAGGTACTTAAACAATTTTCAGAATTTCTGCCTCCAAGCAGTATTTTAGCATGCTCAATTTGCATTTGCATTCATTCTTTCTTCCTGCCTCCTGTGATGAAAATCAGCTAATTCATTGAGTACACTGGTCTCAACAGGAACACATATTACATTTTTGCATTAATCCAGAAATTAAATTATCGTATTTGCAAACAACAAACAAACAAACCACTCACTTTGGCAAAGAACTTGATTTCTTGATCATGTGGGGATTTCTCAGTTTTTCCACTGGTGACAAGGGCTTCTGTGAAGACACAATGGACTGGCAAATAATGTTGGGTAAAAATATTGGTATAAGTATCCCCTGGGCTTTTAAAATACAGCGGTACCTCGACTTACGAATTTAATCCATTCCGAATGCATGCTCTTAAATCAAACTACTCTTAAGTCAGGGTACCTATCTAAAAAATTGAAAAAATAAGTTAAAAAAAGAAAAAAAGAAAAAAATAATTATAAGTCGAGCAGACCATATCTAAAATTTGTAAGGAGGCAATTAAAATGCCAACAGTTTTTCTGCTCTTAAGTCGAATTGCTCTTAAGGTGAGCTGCTCTTAAGTCAAGGTACCGCTGTATTATAATCAATCTCAAATATTAGGAGTTTATAGGAACCCTCAAGAAATACCCCTGTGTGTTTAGCAATCATCTCCATTTTGCACAAACATGGCAAACAATTGGGGTAGTTGTATAATGGTCTATATGTGTCTATATATAGAATGGTCTATATGTGACTGTCCAATACTCACATATAAAGGTGACAATGATACTACCTAAGCAGATTTGAAAGTATTTATTTATTCATTCATTCATTTGTACATTAGTATACTGGCTGTCTTCCAGAAGAACTCTGGGCAGTTTACAGCAGTCACAGAATACAAAATATAACAATATCAGAATATAAACAGACAAATGAGAAATCAATAAAAATCAATAATCACAAAACAACTAAAACAACTAAAACAACTAAAAATAACCAGCAAGGCAATCTTCTAACCCCAGGACTCAAAGAACCAGAACAACCAAATGACAAAAATAAAAAATAAAAGAATAAAAAAATAATTAGAAACACATCAGTGGTTGCCAAACACCTCTTTGAAGAGGAGATTCTTGAGGGCTCTCTTAAAGGCAGCATTTAGTAAATAATTAGTTATTTATTGATACTAGTTTATTGATACTGAACAGGTACTTTAGTAAGAAGGAGGTGATATAGGGGCATGGTAGCTCAGCAAACTAGAGCGCTGAAATTGTTGGCTGCAAAGTCGGCAGCTTGGTGGTTTGAATCCTGGGTGCCATGCAGTAGAGTGAGCTCCAGCTGTTAACCCCAGCTCCTGCCAACCTAGCAATTCTAAAGCATGTAAATGCAAGTAGATAAATTGGTACCACTGTAAAAAGTGGGAAGGTAAACAGTGTTCTGTGCAGCCATGCTGGCCACATGGCCATGGACTTGCACAACACTGGCTCTTTGGCTTGAAAACGGAGATGAGCACCGCCCCTAGAATCAGACATGACTAGCACAATATTCGGGCGGAAACTTTACCTTTTATATATACTGTATATCAAAACTGTTCTATACATTCCTAAAATAAAATTTTAGGAGGAACAGCCATTCCAATACCCCAACAATGCTTCTCTGATCAATTCAAAACCTCCCACGGGAGCTCTGTGGAAGATCTTGGTCAAGGACCTTCTGTGACTACTTGTTTACAAAACACGCTGCTTGATTTGTGCCCAGGCACAGCAGTGGATACTTTTCCCCCCGACCATTTTCCCAAAGTGTCCAAACATTCTGCTTTGAACAGTACCAGTAGCAGCAAACAGTATGACCAACAGCAGCTATACTAATAAATGTACCAAAATATTATCTATTTTCCTGATTAATAGCCTAAAAAGCATTTGGGAAACCTACCTAAATGTGCAATGAATTCATGAGCAGAATCCACATATTTGAGAATCTTCTTTAGAAATTTGAAAGCAAATCTTTTCTCCACAGATGAAGCATCCAACTCCAAGTCATTTAAGCCTCTAGAAAGAAAATATTTGAAATGATGGGTTTGCACATTTTATCACTTTAAACCAAATTACATACAAACAATAGTGACCTCATTTAAAACTACCTTTTAGAAGCTTGAGTTTCTACATGGAAAAACTAAGCAATTTCTTAATTATGTTTTTAAAATATCATTTGCTATTAGTCAAGTGCTATCATGTATGGCAAATGCTACAACCATGAATACCTTGAATGTTTTGAAGATCTATGATATCATTGATATGTTTGGTATCATCTTCATGTTTTTACCAAGCGACAGTAGTACTGGCTGCACATCTACATTATGTATCCAGGGCGTGGCTATTCATTCATATTTGAATGAACTTTTAATTTCTTTCTCTCTTTCTAGGACCAAAAGGGCCCTGTAGATGATATTACATTGGACTTAGTTCATGGACTCATAGACAACATTTTAAACAGAGCATTTTGATGCCATCCATATGGCTTATCCACTTGGGTCCTTTAAACAAATACCAGATGGAAAACTATCAACATCTTCTTCAGAGAGAAGTGTGAAGATTATTCAGGTAGCCAGGTTCTTTCCATGCAACCACACAGCTTCAGCAATCAGCACACATGTTGCAACTGATGACCTCATGTTTATGAGCAACTGGGCACAACATTTGTGGACACTTCAAATACTTCTTCACCCTCATAAACTGCCTATCACTATAAGAAGCAGATAACTCTTTGGCTTCCTCCTTCTCTCCAATGCTTCACACTCCAGTAGGCAAAAACATCCTGTTGGACTGGATGGCCCTTGAGGTCTCTTCCAAATCTATGATTCTATGCACTGTGGAATCCCTCTCCAGGATCCTGTACAATGAGGTTTCACCTTTCTCAAAATGCACACATGACACAGCTCATTCCGTGAGGGAAACTGCCATATCTGCAGCTTTTTCCACAGATGTGCTTCTCGTGGAAATTTGCAGGACAGCAATATAGGCCCAATACTTCCACACTTATGAGGCATTATAAGAGAAGACAAATATGCTTCAGCTGCAGCTTCTTTCTTCAGGAGTGCATTGCAGATGGTTTCAATTTTACAGACTCAGCTATCTTCTACCTCCAGTTAATCTGGACATGCTCTGGTATGCCCCATTTCTGGATAGGTTCTTCCCACAGAATGAAAATGGGACACTGGCTTACTTTTCATGAAGGTCCAATCTGGTCTGCAGAGAAGGGGCTATTTAACTCCCGCACCCCATAAGTGCTGACTGATTCCTCTTCACTCCTTATGACACAGTCAAATGAATCGCTTAGTAACTGAAATCATATTGTGACATTTCTTACTTTCTCTGGATCTTCTGTTACCTTTTCTGTACTGTGCTAAGTACCTAGAGAAGGTAGCCAAGATAAAGCTCCTTAGTGTTCAGTTCCCTGCCTTTCCTGGGCAGTGATAGAATTAACTCAGTCCCAGGTATCTCTTTCTACGTACACCAGAATGGACCTTCAAGAAAAGAAAAAGCCTATGCCCCCCTTCCCTATATATGTATGCACAGTACTGTGGTCCCAGAACACTAGAAATGTGCTTATCCACGGAGTTGAATGTTGGGAGATTTCAAGGCAGATTTAAAAAGTACTTCAATACATGACTAACTTCAACTATAGGATTCACTGACACAAAATGTAGTGATAGCTGCCACAGAGTTCATGAATTATAGGACCAACAAATGACTACTAGTCAGGATGGCTTCAGTATAAGAAAACCTAGTATGCCTGTGTGTATCACTTACTAGGAAACACTGGAAGAATGTGTGCAGGATTTCAACTGCATTTGATTTTTAGAAGTATTTTGTTATTCACTGTGATACTGTTGCTTCTAGTATTGATTTGAAAAGAAAGAGATGCTTATTGGGAATACTGTATGTTCATAAAATTCCCATTTTGTCACCATGGCTGTCAGTCTTAAATAGCATATGCCACAACAATGAAAAATGAAACAAATCACTAAGGCAAATTTCTGTGGCCATGCATAACTTACCTAGATATATTAACACCATTTACCAGAAGAAATCTGAATAGCTCTTGTGCTTTCTCCCTGTCCCGAGACTTTTCTTTGGCTGTCAAAGTGTCATATGGTACCAGCAAAGGATGACTACCTCCACCTAATATGGGGAAATAATTTTACTGATGTAGCAATAGTATTTAATTTCAGCTTCTTCTAAAAGTAGCATTAGACTATAGGTGTTACCTTTATAGGCCACTATAAATAATATCGAAGAATAATCTTCTGGTAAACCCCATATTTTGCCATGTTTGGACTTTTGCTACTTGCTTCAAAGAAGTGGCTAATTGCCCACGAAAGCTTGCATTGATTTTAAAAATTATTTTCTATTAGTGGTCTAATAAGATATATCAACCATAGCCTAGTATTCCATTTGTATTTTGTAACATCCACGCGGCTTTTCCTTTTGATTTTAAAAAATAGCTAATCCAAGGCATAGCTCCTCATGGATCCATATGCTTTTTATGTAGGATCGGTTTCAAGCCACTGTCCGGTCTGTGGGTAGAGATGGTGCCTATGATTGGAGAGTGGTTTAGGGATGTTCCTTCATAAAAATAATGTGGGGCCATGAGGTTTCATGCTTCAGATCCATTTTTTTCTTTTGCCCAACTGCAAAGACAGCTCTTCACTTCTTGGCCATGCTATGAATCTCACCCACCTCTTGCCTCGAACCCTGAACTTGTGGTGGGTTTCCCAGTAGCCTCCAACAAGATCAGCTGCATCCTGGCACAGGTGTGTGTGTGCGCACGCGCACACACACACACAAGTGTGTGCATGCACACATGCATACAGTGGGAGGTCTGATGGAGAATGAAAGGTAGCCACTAAGTGGTGGGAGTGCCAAATCCCCTAGACACAATCTACAGTGACAGAGGTGCTGTCAAAATAATTCATACTAAATTGATTTTTACGATTTAGTATGAGCGGTTAAGACCATCCTATTCCGCGAGGCCTTTGGTGACCTAGCTTAATAATAGTTTCTTTTTTCCCCTTTCTTCTCTTTTCCGCCATCGATTACCTCCATTAGGGGTTCTTGTTGTTTAGTAGCGAGGTTTTTCTTTTTTGTAACAAGGGTGCCCCCACGCTGCTCGTTTTTAACTATATGTATGGTTCGTCCCATTTGTTTATATTTGTATTGTATTTTGAATTTACTGACTTGATCAGTGCTGTAAGCCGCCCAGAGTTCCCTTGGGAAGATGGGCGGGATATAAATCTAATAATAAATAAATAAATAAAAAATAAATTCATTTAAATCAAATGACCCTGGCCAGTAAACACCTCACTTTCCGACCAAAAACATGGATCTGTGTGTCAAGCTTCCTGTGTGCATCATATAATCACTCTTCAAAAATCAATTTAGAACATGCCAGACCTGATTTAAAACCCATTTCTAAGGGCGCTTTTACACGACCTCTAAAATCCGGTGGCAACTTAAATTCGGACCAAAGATTGTGGGGGTTTGTCGCTCTTCCTGTGTTCCCACCCCTCCGCAACTCAATTGTTCCTGTCTGCGTGAGGGGAGGGAGAAAAAAGGGAGAAAAAAGGCAGGCTCACCTCCGTCTGCCGGTCAAAGCAGCCCCGAGCAGCCCCGTCGTGATTCCTGTCTCTTATAGGGGCGGCGGGGACAAAAGAACAAACAGAAGGCAAGGGAGCCCGGCATTCACAGCTTTACAATCCGCATTGGAAGATTTTTTACCTCCTGGAGGCCAGGTACTTGAAAAGTGCGCTGGGACGCGCTTAGGTGGGCGTGGCCACACTTAATTTTTTTTAAAGTCCGAAGCTGGTGGGAAAACATTTTTAAGCTCTGAATCTGGGAGCCCTTTGCCTCGGATTTTAGGGGTCGTGTAAAAGCACCCTAATAAGTCTTACCTTTGCTTTCCAATTCAACCTTCTTCTTTTTAGCCCAAATATTATGGTAGTTTTCTGCCACAACTTCAACCATCCCCTGTATCAGCAGCAAATCAAGAAAGGACAATCCAAAGTCAGATGACAAATATGCTGAATAATAGGTAATATAGCTCTAGAAAAAGAGAGATGTCAAGCAGGGAAGGGCAAGAGTCTTGCTCTAGCTTGCATCATGCTTAGAAACAAGCAGAGGGTGGTGGTTCTTCATTCAAAAGAGTTCCCCTTTGAAAAAAGGAGCTATCTCAGTTGTTGGAGCAGGACTAAATAAATTGCTTTGCAGGCCACAATGCTGTCTTTTTTGTATCTGATCTTGGCATTCTGATGATGGGAAGCTCTGCTGCAAGAAAACCAGTGCTAAATTTGTGCACAGGGATATTGTGCAGAGTAGTTAAACTGCTGTAATGCAGCCAAAACTGAGCCCATGATGTGGGGTTCAATCCTAGGTAGGTGACTCAAGGTTGACTCACCTCTCTATCCTTCCAAGCAGGGCCAGTTCTAGGTTTTTTTGCGCCCTAGGTGAGGGGTGGTGGGTGGGGTGGTGGGTGGGCAGGTGGGCGGGCAGGTGGGGCAGGGGCGGTTGGTGGGCAGGGTGGTGGGTGGGCAGGGTGGCAGCGGGTGGGGGTGGCAGCGGGTGGGGGTGGCAGCAGATGGCGGGGACGGCGCCCGGCCGACGGGCACAGGGGGTGAGCGGCAATGGGCATGGGGCGGTGGGCAGCGATGGGCGGACGGCGACGGGCAGCTGGCGGGTGGTGGGGGGACAAACAGCGGTGGCCAGTGGCGGGGGGCGGCAGGCTGTCTAGTGCCCTCTCTCCATTTTGGCGCCCTAGGCAACTGCCTAGTTCGCCTTAATGGAAGCGCTGACCCTGCTTCCAAGGTCAGTAAAATGAGTATCCCCCTTACTGGGGGAACAATGTTTAGCCTGCATAATGAAATTATAAACCACCCAGAGAGTGCTTTATCATATTGTAAGACACTCTGAGAATGCTTTAAGCTCTGTGGGGTGGTACATATGCAGAAAACTTTGCTTTTTGCTTTGCTTTGGCTGGAAGTTGTAGCTATCGAGAGTTTTTCTCTTTTACCCCTAGGTTTGAAATGAGAAATATATTTTATTGCTAGGCTTAATGAAAATCACCAGATAATGCTAAAAGTTACTGGAATTATATATTAATCTTTGTTACGTTACTGGGTGTTTTCTGTATTTGTTTTTTTTTTTCCCCATCAGGCTTCACATTACCAACCTAAATCAAATTGTTAGTCACCAACTAGACCCATTAATGAATGAAGAAGTTAGTAAATCTACTATTATGCAAATTCCATTGATACAATATTTATGCTATATAAAGCCTTTAATGTGTTTAAAATAGGCTTAGAATAGTGCTGTCCACTAATGAGGTGGTGAAGTATGAATGAATGAATGAATGACTTATTAAACAGCTATTGAAGTTTCAATACAATATTACATTACTAATGGTCCAGCTATTGGTTGCTGTGATCAAAGCAACACATTATTACTATTTTCAGTTTCTTGTCATTTTAATTTCTGATAATGCTTTGAGGATAATGGCTTCGATCCTGAGAATATATGACTGGGATTCTGATCACTGGCCACTCTGCTGGTGGAAATGGGATGTGATGTGATGGTGCAAGTAATTCATACACTGTTTTCAGAGAGTTGGGAGAGTCCTTAATATACCATAGGTGTTGATGCAGGTGGCTTCTAGGTAGGGAAGTAAAGGTTCTTCCTTATCCCCTCTGGGGTAGGGACAAAAATCTGCCAACATTCTTTTCCTGAGTATCAAAGATTGGGAACAATTTCCTGGTAGAATTTTCACATTGTCCATTACGTTAAAAAACTGCGCAATTTTTACAACGTGTGCAATTCCACATTGTGCAAATAATGAAAACCTAGTATAGTCATTGTTTTATTTCAGAATTTGAAGTATTAGACACGTTGTTTGCCTTTTTTTCTTAACAAGTATTTAGTCTTTGTATTCTTGCTTTATGTTCATTTGTGCTTTGTTTCTCAAAGAAATGTATTTTATGTGAATTACAGAGACCATGTGGTGAGAAAATTAGCAACTGTACAGGCTTTAAAATTCCCTTTTGATGTGTGTTCAGTTGAGGCAGCTTATTTATTTATTATTTATTTATTTATTAGTCTTATAACCCGCCCATCTTCCCAATGGGAACTCTGGGCGGCTTAAACTAATGAGGACAAATATTTTATAAAATAGTTCCATCCCTACTTCAGGATAAGCAAACACTGATAAAAATCGCCTTGTCCCATTTCTACCAATGGGAACCCGTGGCAGAACAAAGGACCTGCCACTGATGAAAGGAGGCCAGTCAGGATATACGCCAATGTATTTACAGAAAACGAAGGATATAAAAAGGTGCATTATGCTTATGTTTAGCATTATGTGTTTTAAATTTAAAAGATGGCACCAGATGACACAGATCAATATACAGTCCTAGGTTGAATGAATATCAGTGCTCATGTGAATCTAATAATTACCATATTTTGCCAATTCAAGTCTGATTTATATTGACCCTTTTCAGAGATTTCCAAGTGGAGGATACTCAGAAGCGGTTCAGCATTTCTTTCTTCTGAATGCACCCTGGGACTTGCCCCAAGTTACAAGGGCTGGGTGTACTCACAGTGGGGATAAAATGAACTCCCAGGCTCTGGCTCTGCAGCAAGATATCTAAACCACTGAGCTATCGAGCCAGGTTTTCATGTGAGCCTAGTGCAACAAAAATTACAGGTGAAACTCAAAAAATTAGAATATTGTGCAAATGTTCATTTATTTCAGTACATCAACTCAAAAGTTGAAAGTAATTATATATGAGATAAACTCATTACATGCTAAGTGAGATATGTCAAGCCTTACTTTAGTATAATTGCGATAATTATGGCATACAGCTTGTGAAAACCCCAAATTCACAATCTCAGAAAATTAGAATAATGTGAAAAGGTTCCATATTCAGAGTAGTGCATCAAGAGCCACCACACACAGATGGATCCTGGACATGGGCTTCAAATGTTGTATTTTTCTTGTCAAGCCGCTCCTGAACAACAAACAACACCAGAAGCATTGTACCTAGGCTACGGGAGGGGGGGGCTGGGCTGTTGCTCAGTGGTCCAAAGTCCTCTTTTCTGATGGGAGCAACTTTTGCATCTCATTTGGGAAAAAAAGATCCAGAGCCTGTAGGAAGAATGGAGACACACACAATGCACAATGCTTGAAGTCCAGTGTGAAGTCTGTGTTGATTTGGGGAGCCATGTCATCTGCTGGTGTTGGTCCACTCTGCTTCATTAAGTCCAGGGTCATCACAGCTGTCTACCAGGAGATTTTGGAGTACTTCATGCTTCCTTCCACAGACAAGCTTTATGGGGATGCTGACTTCATTTTCCAGCAGGACTTGGCATCTGCCATACTGCCGAAAGTACCAAAACCTGATTCAGTGACCATGGGATTACTGTGCTTGATTGGCCAGCAAACTCACCTGACCTGAGAGAATCTATGGGGCATTGCCAAGAGAAAGATGAGGGACATGAGATTGAACAATGCAGCAGAGCTGAAGGCCTCTATTGAAGCATCCTGGTCTTCCATAACACCTCAGCAGTGACACAGGCTGATAGCATCCATGCCACACCACATTTGAGACAGTAATTGATGTAAAAGGGGCCCAAACCAAGTACTGAGAACATATGCATGCTTATTCTTTTCAGAGGTCTGATATTGTTCTATTCCCAATCCTTGTGTTATTGATTTCATGTAATATTCTAGTTTTTTGAAACTGTGAATTTGGGGTTTTCATCACAATTATACCAAAGTAAGTCTTGACATAGCTCACTTTGCATGTAGTGAGTCTATGTCACGTATTGGTTTCACCTTTTGAGTTGACTTACTGAAATAAATGAACATTTGCACAATATTCTAATTTTTTGAGTTTCACCTATATAGCATCTTAAAGATGAACATATTTGTTGTAAGAGGGGAAAATATTCCCTCTATATAGGTGTTTTAATATGTCATAAACATATTAATCTCTGTCATCATCCTTGTTTTTGTAATACACAGTTTATGATAAATTGTCTGGATGAAACATCAAATGAGTTTCCAGTACCATTGTAACTAGAAACTAGTTTGAGTTCAGCCTTTCTGTCACACTTCGTTTTGGTCCTTATTATTGTGCCATCAGCAGGGCCAGGTAATCATACTGCCCTGACAGTAGAGATATAAATGGAAAAAATTCCTAAAATACCCCACAGTTCCTAGACCTCTGCTTTTGCCTGCTTACTTCTAGCAATCAGTGTGTTTTATTTCTGTAATATGTGCACTTTCACTCAGTCAAAGTTCCTATTGACTCCCTATTTTTGACTATAACACCTGCACTTCTTCTGCTTATTTCCTTAAATTCCCATTCTTCTTGCTTCTATTTCATTTCTGCCCTTTAAGACACATTTTTCTCTAAAACAACCAACCTAATACTGTATTCATCTCTGCCTGGCCCTATTTTATGAGGAATAAAGGTTCTTTAGACCATTCTTGTCCCTTCAATTCCTGACTCCTCTTCCTTTCATTAAAAGAAGAATCATATCTATCCATCTATCAGCTCTGATTTTTAGCTCACCATCTCATCCTCGTTATTCTTTCAGTCCTCACGCTCTGACATCCTTTAAACTCTTCCCTCACATAAAATAAAATATAAACCAGTTAGATTCCTAAGCAATTAAATATCCCTTCCCTTCATCACCAGCCTAGGTAATTCGATCATTATGATCTTTAAAGTTCATGGAAAGTACACCTTCTATGACTTGCACTGATGGCACTGAGAGATCAACTGTTATATCTGAAAAAAAATAGCAGCTAAAAGTTCAGCAAAAAAAATGCAGCAGGTATGGAGCAGTTCATGGTCTAAGCAGGAGGAGCACTGCACCCCAAAATGGCAGAGTGGGTGTGCCCACTCCAGTCACCAGGAGCCAAAGGCAGTAAGGCATATAGACAAAAATATGCAGAGATGACGTTTTCTTGCTCAGAATGATTATCTATAGATACAAATGTCCCTTCTCAAATTATCCTAGTGATGAAGAAGCCACAGCAACATGGAACAGGGAACATGGGGGAAGAACCAATACTTTGCCTCAGCCAACCACATTGGTTCATTAGTTAAGTATTAGAAGAATGCTGGTGGGGATTAAAACCACATTATGAATTATGGTTTGAACTTCTTTCATACAACTAATGGCTTCTTGTGTTACATGAGCAAGTCAAGAAAGAGCTAGACTAAGGGGATAGGTAAGTATACCCTCTTGTTAGCCATAATGAAACTTGATTAAAAAAATAGCTTTTTGAATGCCATATTTCTCTAAGTATCCAAATACAAACCTGCAGTTCTCTGGAGAGTACAACATTTGAAAGATCAAGTGGTGCTGGGCTGTATCCATTTCCCTGCTGTTAAAAACAAAAAAATTATTGACTGTTTTAGATTACTTACATGCTGATCTATTTCACTGAAGATATTTTACAAATTTTAAATGCTTAAAGTGTGGGTTATAGTGAATTTAAAATAAATTAAAAATTTAAAAATATGTTTCTATTCTTATCTTGGCAAACTTGTACAACAGCAGAAATTGAAGATCCTCACTAAAGGATCAACACCACCTAAAGTGGTCTGTGAAGATTCTCAGTCATCCAGGTGAAGTTATCTGGAAGTTGAGTCATGGCTACTGGACTTTTTTTTTCTTGAGAGATAGAAACGTTTCGCTGCTCATCCAAACAGCTTCATCAGTCTAAAGTGGTGTTAATTGGAAGAAACACGGGCTTCACTTTCCAGAGTTAATGAATTAATGCCCTCAGCCTAGATGTTTTGGCAAAATGTAGGCTTATAGGATAAATAGTGGGCTCATGATCTAACAGCAATTAAAGCCAGTAAAAATAAATATTTTTATTTAAGTGGCATTAACATGCACTGCAAAAAGTGTATATATGTTACAGTCTTTCAAAGAATAATGTATAAGAAAGAAAAGCACATTTTCCTCTGATTTGTGCCCCTTATTTACAGACTCCCTAGTTATTCTTTCTTTTTGGATACAGTACCTTAATATTTGGTTATAGTGTACTGAGTCTAATATCCTGTGTCAAAATTCCCCAAATGTCCCTCCTCCTCTCTCCCCATCTTTCCATGCTGCTTCCCTGAACCATTTCTGGACAGTTTCTCCTTCCCTCCAGGTCTGTTATGTGGTATACTTTCAATCCCAAAGTGACCCCAAAGGTTTCAGGAACTAGAATCCCCTCCCCTGTGAGATCAAGCTGGTCCCCTCTTTTCAGCAGCAACTGAAAACATTTTTGTTCCAGCAGCCTTTTAATATTTAATATCCAATTTCACTCAATTCCCTATGGGTTTATCCTCTTTTATTGCATTTGAAATGGTTTTATACTTCTTAATTTGTTTATATATAAATGCTTTTAATATGCCCGTGTTTAATAATTGTTTTAACATTTCTAGTATGCTGCTTACATTCTTGCCTCATGTAATGTCCTGTTAGCCACCTTGAGTGCTAAGAGAGAATCAGCGTAGAAGTGCAGGAAATAAATTAAAATAAAGCACTGCATTAGTTTCGCATGCAAGCAAAGTTTTGCTTGGTATTTTATGAGGTTTTTTTTTGTATTGTGGTTTTTTTTTAACTATACAAGGAGTCAGAAATATAGTGAGACAATTGTTAATCAAAATGGAGACCCTAGCAAAAAATCAGATGGCTAAGGCTTGGAAGCATGTCTATGAAGGAACTAAAAGGCATCCTTAGATATCAAAATGTGCTATTGGAGACCAAGGTCAAAATAATTTATACTCTGGCATTTTCATTTACTTTGTATGCATGTGAAAGCTGGACAATGAAAAAAAAACTGATAGGAAAAGTGTCTATACAGTTGATAGAACCCGATTCTGGCAGGTGTTTGGGCAACAGATATATACTTCTTTGGCAACTCCCTCTGAGGTTTTACCATTGAAAGACAAGATACAAAGACAACCTCTGAATCTCTTGTTCTGGGATACTGCAGATTGGAGAAATAAATCGGTTAATCTAAAATAAAATGGGAGAATGCTGTTTTTTTTCTCATCAAGGTCTTTGTGTAAATTAGTATCACTTTTCTTTGAAAAGCAAACCACAGCAAGCACAGAACAACTGGATGATTGCCCAAAATGTACAATTCCTCTGATAAATCTAATTCTTGAAATCAAGCAAAGCAACATCTATATTTATTCTGTGCAATTTGCAATGTGCTATTGTGTTGTTTGTGCAATTTTGCTTAACTGGAACAAAATTTATCCCTCTTTCCTTGCCAAGAGTACTATAAAATATCTTGAGGTGAAAATAATTATTTTGCTTATCCTCATCCTCACATAGGACATGGCAATGGTCTCCAAGTCTGCCAGACCAGAAATATTCACCCAGGATGATTCTGAGGTTGCTCTCTCTCTCTCACACACACACAAGGAACCCATATGTGTGATTTCATAGGGGCCACAAAGAAGATCTCTGGTTTCCCAACTCATGATGAGTTTTTCATCGATCACATCGTTTTAAGGCAACCTACTTTGAAAAGATTTTGCAGGGGATGACAAATTATACTTTTCTATAATACCTTTCAAATAATTCACTAGATCAGCTCTCTGGAGTTTCAGCAAAGCATGTTTTTTTAAAAGCCATGGGTATTAGACAAAACAATGTAGTTGCAATAGTATTAAATAGACAGATACTCATAGTGTACTTTGTTTCTAAACAGGGCTTTGACTTACTTGGCTGGACTGTGATATACTGCGAAGCTTTTCATTGTCACGTTGTTGTCCTACTGATTCTCCTTCTTTTGTTCTTTCTAGACTCCATCCCATTGCTAACATGGTTTTAAGTGATTCTCTGGCAGGCCATCGATAAATTTCTTTCTCCTTCCAAAAAAAAAAAAAATGATTCACACAAATTGTTTCACTTCAGACACAATCGACAGGTAAATGTAAACATATAAAAGCATGTAACTTCTTGAGTCAAGAAGATACTGTGATAAAAACACAGCTTCAGATAGCGATCTTCATGTGCCTTACAAATTATTTTGAATACAAGTAAGTTCAAAAAATTTGCTCATCTTTACTTATCTAGAACCCTTGCTTGTGCTAATGGGTAAAGCGCTTGGCAGGATGGCCCATTTGTTTGTGTGGCCACACTATACATTGGTAGGCTCAGTGGACCATTCAGCAACACTGAATAACCCCTGAGCATAAAGTCCAAAGGAGGGCAAACCTGGGAAAGGGATCATCCCTCTCGTCTACCTCCCAATCTTAATCATGGGCCTCACCGATCAGGTGTGTTATTCTATCTGAAGGCTTCACCTCAGTTAATCATCAAGTTTGTGCCTTAAGGCTCCCATTGGCATGGATCATGTATTTGCCATGACTTAGTAGGGTGGGAATGAATTTTACCAGGTAACAAAACCATGACTTGCATCTTTGTTTTTCTCATTGGAATTTGAGTTACATATTGGAGTTTAATAATATTTTGCATTACAATCTGTTCTGTGGAGAGAAGAGGCATTTGGCCAGTTCCTTACCAGGTGCAAGTGGCAGAACAACAACACCCATCCAGAATTTCATTAAAGAAATTTCAGTGTCAGTGTTGGGTACTATCAAGCTTAGAAGCCAACACATTTGTCATATACAGTAGGACCCCAGTATATTCTGGGGATTGGTCCTAGGCCTTCCCGTGGATAATGAAAACTGTGGATAGGAGAGAACACCAAAAAGCCCCCAAAATTATGTTTTGTGACAGTAGCTTGACTTTCGGCTGCTATTTGTGACAGTAACTTGCTTTACGGATGCTTTTTTATGATAGTAGCTTGCTTTACAGCTGCTGTTTGTGACAGTAGCTTGCTTTGCAGCTGCTGAATTATTTATTTAATTCCCCCCTTGCCAATCGTGGATAACTGAATCAGTGGATAACAAATCAGTTTATATGGGGGTCCTACTGTACTTAGAATAGTGGGCTTATTTATCTCTCTGCCATTCTCTGGGACCCAAACTAGTAGGCTAGGAAGGAACTGTTTAGCCAGCATTTGAGGCACACATGATGGATTTCTGGCCTATTGCTGCACCAGATTTAGTAACCTAAAGTATCCAATAGACCTGTATATTAAATCTCCCTCCTGGATTTGGTGTTTTCTGTTCAGTTACCTCCTTTCCCCTTCTCAAACTGGTACTGCCATTAGAATCCATGAAAGCTCAGTCTAGAATGTAAAAATGAGCACTCATGGCTATTTGTATATTTCACCGTTTTTTGAAATAATTCTTTAAAACAATTCACTGATATTTAACAGTGAATGTTGCATATCAAAGAGTCTGTAAATTATGATTCCAATCTGGTGAGAAGGAATTGTTCATTTACTTTATGTATTGAACTACAGTTACACTTCAGCAAAAAAAAGAGAGAAAAAAAAGAAAGAAAGAAAGAAAGAAAGAAAGAAAAAAATAAGCAACCTTTTCATCTGAAAAGAAAAAGTTAAATAATTAAAGGTTCCTCAACAAGTTAAAGCATAAGAACTTACTAATTAAAGCACAAATTTGAAATTGTTGGATATTTTATTCTTTCCCTAGAGAAATGATTCTTAGCTTTACATTCTGAAGAGTAACTCTCTACATACATTTCAGCTAGCTAAGTGAAATAAGATTCAGACTTTTGTCTTTATCAGATTTCCATTTCATATTATATTATTGTGAGTTCTAATGGAAGCTGCACACAAAAACTATTGTTTCAGTATATAAAATATTTAACTTTTCCTTCATTACCTTTTCACTCAGTGTTTTAAAAGGCCTCATTAAAGGATGTGTCTTCATATTTTCATCAAGTGAAACAGCATACTTCCATCCACTATTATTCTGGAAACAGATATATAATTCACAGAAGACAGAGAAAAAAGAACATTCTAGCACATATGAACGTGTCATAAAATTCCCTCCACAAAATTATTTTCTGCCTCTTATCCCTGAATAAGTGGGATTCTGTTCAATACATTGGCTCCTTTGATTCTAATTGATTTGAAAGTAAAAGTAAAAAGTGTCTAGGACAGTGTAGGTTTCCACAAATTCAGTATTGCTTTTGGGAGCTGCTGAAGTGCTGCAGTCTAACATCCCTATTCAGGCATTATGGCCCTCAATATGGCTGGCAGCGAGCAAGGCCCTATTCACTTGACCCACATCTTTTGCTACCATGTTTCCCTGAAAATAAGACACTGTCTTATATTTATTTTTTCTCAAGAAGACACACTAGGGCTTATTTTCAGGGGATGTCTTACTTTTATTAAGTATAATATGCTTGAATGTCACCCCTGCACACAACCATAGCCACACCCATCACTAGGTCATATTATCAGGGTAGGGTTTATATTTAACAAATGCATAGAAATCCTGCTAGGGCTTATTTTTTGGGGAGGTCTTATTTTCGGGGAAACAGGGTATATGCGTGCCATCCCAGTTGTGGCTAGAAGGGCACATAGTTCTGAAAGAAGACATAAATTCTTGTCTTGCATTTTCCCCATTTGATTAAGAACCAGTAATACTCAGTGGCCTTCTATCACTTTGTGGCAAATGTCTGCTGTGTTACCTCTTTATCTTCTGTTTTTTAGACACATTTTATCTTCTGCACCCATGCGGGAGAATGAAAAAGCATATTAAGAAATAGCATTTTGAAACAGCAACAACAAAATAAACAGAGGTTGTGAAGAAAAGTTAGTCCATGAAGAAAACAAACAAAGAAAAACCTGAGGAAAAGTGCAAAAACACTAGACAAAGTAAGAAATTCTCCAGTATAGCTCTGTTTAGAGCAAAGCAGGAAACGAAAATGAGAAAATAATAATAATAATAATAATAATAATAATAATAATAATAATAATAATAATAATAATAATAATAATAATAATAATAATAATAATAATAATAATATATTTATTTATTTATTTATTTATTTATTTATTTATTTATTTATTTTATTATGGAGCTTCTATACCGCCCATCTTCCCGAAGGAACTCTGGGTGGTTTACAGTGAGCTGAACAATTCAGCCAATTCAACAGACGAACAGATGACTAAACAACTACAACTAAAAGACAATTTAAAAGAAGAGTGTGCAACCCTGGTGTAAAAACTACAAAACAGAACTAGGCAGATGGCGGAGGAAAAAAAAATAAGATTAGGCCAGGTCACCAAAGGCCTCGCGAAAGAGCAAGGTCTTTAAAGCCCTGCGAAAGGCCGGCAGGGACTGTGCAAGGCGCACTTCCCTGGGAAGATGGTTCCACAAAATCAGGTCTGCCACAGACTAGGCCTGGTTCTGAGTCAAGGTCTTCCGGGCCTCTCTGGGAGTGGCCATCTGAAGCGAGTGCGCCCGCGACATCTTCATTGGACGGGCCGAAGTTGATCGCTGGGTGATCCGCTCTGCCAGGTAGTCAGGCCCTAGGCCATGGAGGGTTTTATAAACTAAAACCAGGACCTTGAATCTAATCCGGGACGCAACGGGTAGCCAATGCAGGCGAGCCAGAACTGGGGTGATGTGGTCGTAGCGGCGCACACCCGCCACCAGCCTCGGCGCTGCATTTTGCACCCGCTGCAACCCCATGTAGAGAGCGTTGCAGTCCAGGTATTGGTGAATCTGGGCGATTTGATGGAGGTGGAAGAAGGCAGTTCTGGACACGGCGGCCACCTGGGCCTCCATGGTGAGAGCCGGGTCCAGCACCACGCCCAGATTCTGAACACTGTCCGCCAGCGTTTATTTTTATGCCAAAGGAGGGCCAAAGGAAGCAGCTTGTCAACAAAGCTTTAGGAGATTTGCGTGTCCATGTCCACTATAACCATAACCCATTCTTGTGGATTTCTCCTTGCATCAACTGGAGAATCTATAGATCTCTCCAGAAGAGAAATGTCAGAGTGTACTGCTGTACTACAATAAATATATGACAACAATTTTGAAGGGGAAATCTGTCATGGAGATAAAATAGACAGATTTCTAACATTCAATTCTCATTATACTTTAGCTGATAACTGTCAAACATATAGCAATGTATACCTTGTCGCAGGCCCACTTGTCATGTGTATGTTCAGCATACTTGTTGACAATATACTCCAACTTTTCAGGTAGTGTAAAACTAAAAACAGAAAGTATCAGTTACAAATAATGTCCTCCACTTCTGTACATGAATAGAGTTGGATACGAATTGGAAAAATAGTTATCCATCATGATTTGTAATTCATTAACACTGACAAATGACAAATCATGAACAATAAAATACAAATCAATTTGTCAGTTCATCTTGCCTTTACAAACCTATATAAAATTTGAACCTATGAGTTATGCAGCCCCAAAGAGGGGTTCCTAAGAACCCCCCACCCCACCCCCCAGCACATATAGACACCAAAATCACAGAGAGGTTTCCACTTATTCTCCTGTACAATCCCTCAGAGTTTGGTTAAGTTTGAGTTTTGGAACTCTGAGTTATGCACCCCCAAAGAGGGACCCTCAGAAAACTGACAGAAGCTACAGGTGGCAAGGTGGCCCACAAAGGGTCAAAAAGAGCTTGACAAATCAATCCATCAAAAATCATTAAAATGTGTTGCCTTTTATTTGTTGTGCTCTGAATGAAACTGAATGAAAACAAAGGGACAATTTTTGGATGATTCAGTCATTTCTGACAAATGCCATGATTCTTTTTTTGATTCATGTCCCTCTCTAGTACGTAATTTACATACATTTATAGGAACAGATACTGTATGCTGAGAGTGATGAAAGGCTTAAATTACACTGTTCTACACATAAGAACCTATAATTTGCTGTTACATTTCTAAGGAATGAACAACCATTTTAATGTACTTTGTGTGTGTGTGTGTGTTGTGTAGTTACAGTTGTGGCCGACTTCATGACCCCATGTCCATGGAGTTTTCTTGGCTGGAATACTGGAGTAGCTTGTCAGTTCCTACTCCAGATGCCTACATACTGATGTGCAATAAGGGGCAGGAAGTAAACAGGGCAGTTTTCAGTTTTCATGTTGTAGTGAATACTTCATTCCAAATCACAGCACTCTCCCAATAACTTGACTATTACAATCCACCAGCAAAATACACATGACTCAACAGAAGAATAGAATGAGGTTTATGATGATAATCAGTCTTTACAATGCAGCTTTTTGTTAAATGAATACCGAGGCCCTATCAGTCTAAAACACACTTTCCAGACTATACATAGAAAGTGTATTTGCCACAACTTACTTCATTGTGTTGATAGGTTTGGGGTCAAAGTTTCCATCAGCATCCACTGAAGTTTGCTTCTCTAAAACTGAGGTAATTCGTGTGTCTAGATAATCTGGTGGCAAAGCCCCAGCTATTGCACTTAAACAAGGTAAGGCCATTCGGAAGAGGTCTGGATCATACTTCTGCAGAAGAGATAGGAACTGATTGGAAAGTCCAATAGAAAAACATGCAAAGTGTTAGTTTAGATAACACAGCCATTTATAAGCAGAATTAACAGATGCCAATAAATGTGGAAGCAAAATTTAGAAGTGGATACATGTTGTTTAAATTAATTGTTCAGGGACTATATTTGCTGTGTTACCTTAGATTAAAACTAACCTGAAGTTAGGTTGGAATGAAAAAAGTCCAACTGCTTTTTTAGAAATATCTTTATTGATTCCAAAGCCAGTCGTGCCTGTATATCTACCTAGAGAATTATGCAAAAGCTAAGTAAACTCCAGTTTACCCAGACAAATGGCAACAAGCTGACCAAGTTTCACAATTTAAATATGGTTATTTATTTAAAATGCAAATAAAACAGAGTAGAAGTTATTCTAATACTGAAATAATATTTGTGATAGCTACAATATTTGTGATACAGTACTGTGGTTAAAAATCTGTTATGAAATAATCATAACTTTTATCAAGGTTTCATTGGGCCAGGTGTCGATAATCTTACAGGTTATGAGAGATGACCGAAATAGCATTCTCCATGTGCAAGTATCTACTTATTTGGGTTATATCCCATATTTCTACTATAAACCATACACCTTTGTTATTTTCATTATCTTGGAATTAGACAAGGCTAATCAGCGCCTGATTTAATATTATATTTCCCCCTGAAGCAGATCATTCTGGACTGGATTGGAAATCACATTTGCTGCAGTCCAAATAAAAATGTCTGACATTTTTATCCATTCCATGCATGCCTAGGCAGCCAGACACACAGGTTCTTCCCATGTTCAAATGAATTAAATCAGAGAGAAGTAAACATATTGGGTAGAGAGCACTGCCCAATCTCGTCCTCATTAAATCTAGTCAGATTTAACAAGTTGGATGGGTTTACACAATAATGGACAGAAAACCATAGTATTCTAATCCCATACTCAATTATCCTATACAATCAATGGTCACAGCTGATCTGATAGCTATACTCCAGAGCACAGAGAAAACGCCTTGTTCCCTGAGCTCCTTGCCCTCTGAAGATGCCGTCCACAGAGTCTGGTGAAACGTCAACGAAGAAAATCTTCCAGACAGCCCGAAAAACTCACAACAGATATCCAGAAGTAAGTTGCAACTAGAGTGTTGTCACTGAATCAACAGAATTTATGGAGGAGGTGACTCATCAAATACTATTGATTCAATTAGCTTACTCTAGCTGCAATCAACTACTGGACTGAAAACAATAGGTCAGTATGGACCTGCTTGATTAAACAGTTTCCTTTCAGATTAAGCTGTATTTTTGCCTTATTCCGTCTCTACATGATGTAGTGGAAGCACATTTGGGAAAAGTGTATGTACAACAGCAGAGAAAACTTTGCAGCACCTTCTGTACATCTTAACCTGAGTTACTGGTATTACCTTATGTGAGAGAGAGTCAAATATGCCCCAGAAAAGCTTTTCTGTCAAATGTAGCTCTTCTTCAGCTGCAATTCCATAATTTCCCCATCCTGAAGGTAAACAGTAGTATTTCCAACACTGCTCATAGTGATTTGTTAAAAGCTATGAATGAGAGAAAAATATGAAAGGGGAAAAACCATGTTCTACAAACATAAATGCATTAATGCCATCAAATGAAACAGATGGAGGTGAAGATGCCGTCCACAGGTATCTTTCAAAAGGTATCTTTCAAAATTTCTTGTTGCTGAAATTGGCTGTTCCTATAAATCATAGGTACTTGTTGAGAGTTCTGAAATCACATTAGATTTCTCACCTCCAATATATGAATAAGAGAAGGAATGCTTTATTTTGTCCCCTCCTGAAAGTTTCTATAATTTGGTAAGAATGTCTCCATGTGAAGTTATACTTCTTTTGTGATCTACAGCACATACATATGCTGCAACTGCAGCTTTACACAACTGTACAGAAATCATTCTCACAAATAGTAGAATTCGGGTGGATACTGGCAGAATAAATATCACAGGTGAGGAGAAAAAAACTACAAAGTTTGAATCAATTGACAATTTAGATGAATAGGTTGCTTACCTGTAACTGTAGTTCTTCAAGTGATCATCTGTGAATTCACACCAATGGGTTCGTTTTGTGCCTGCATAGGCATCCTTGGACTATTCTAGAACTTAATATAAATCCGTTAACCCACCTTCTCATCTTTATTTATTTATTATTTATTTTATTTCTATACCACCCATCTTCCAGCAGAACTCTGGGCAGTTTACAACAAAATTAAAATTAAAATAGACGATGCAATACAAAAAAGGAAGAAAGAAATCAAATAGCATCAAAACAATGGGAGGGAAAGTCCTCAGCAAGAGGCAGCAAAAAGACAAGGGAAGGAAAAAATTCCCACAGTAGATTAAATTAAATTAAAGGTCGCCAAATGCCTCCCTAAAAAGCATGGTTTTAAGCACTTTTTTGAAGGCGGGCAGGGACTGTGCAAGGCGCAGCTCACTCGGAAGGTGATTCCACAGTGGGGGGCCCACCACAGAGAAGGCACAGTTGCGCATGAGCGACTTCCGTGCCTCCCTGGGTGTGGCCACTCGAAATGAGTGCACCTGCAACATTCTAGTGGGCCTGGCCTCAGTTGACCTTTGGGAGATATGCTCCGACAGGTATTCAGGGCCCAAGAAGTGGAGGGTTTTGTAAACCAAAACCAGAACCTTGAACCTTATTCAGAGAGACATGGGCAACCAATGCAGGCGTGCCAGAACTGGGGTGATGTGATCGTATCTATGAGCACCCACCACCACTCTGACCACCGCATTCTGTACCCGTTGAAGTCTCTGGACAAGGGTCAAGGGCAACCCCATGTAGAGGGCATTGCGGTAATCAATCCTCGAGATCACAAGGGCCTGCACAACTGTCCTTTGTGCATTCTCCATCCCCACCATCTAGCCTGAGTTTCCCACTCCACCATTGAGAAAAAAAAATAGTTGTGTGCATAGCAAGGGGAGGATGGCTGGTGTGAACTCACAGATAAACACTCAGATAACTACAGTTACAGGTAAGCAACCTGTCCTTCTTTGTGGTCTCTGTGATTCTCACCATTAGAATCTGACAAGATGACTTACCAGTTGATAGGATGTCATGTCAACAGATAGAATATGATCACTCTGCCAAACAAGGCATCCAACATTCATTTATTAAAGTTGACCTGCCACCCAGTCTGTGGTGCTTGAAGAATATCATTAACTAGGACCAAACAGGTCTTACAAATGAGTGTCATTTGGACTCCTTTTAGAAAGCCAGTGGAAGGAGGAATCCATCTAATAGAATGACTCTTAGAAAATTTAGGATGTTGTTTTCCTACTAGCATATAAGATAAGGCAATGGTATTCATTACCCATGTAGATAGGCATCAAAGCCTGTCCTTTTAAAAGTTCTTGATAGCTGACAAATAGTCTAGATAACTTTCAGAAATTCTGTGTCCTTGTGGTGTAGAAAGTCAAAGCTCTATGAGAATGTGGAAAGATTTCTCAAGAGCAGATGTAGGTAAAAGGAACAGGTATGCAGTGACAAAGACTGGTTAAGACAGAAGGAGACATAACTTTTGGGTAGAAAGAGATATCAAAGTAAATTGCCCAATCAAGTGAATTGGGTGGTGAAAGCTTTTTGATTTGTCTCAGTATTGTTGAAAGCACGGCCTGATAAGTAGGAGACAGACTGTGCCTGAGGCCCCCACCTCTGTTGAGAGAGGCACATTTTATCTGCTACTTATCAGGCTGTGCTTTCAACAATACCCAGACAAATAAAAAAGCCTTCACCATCAAGGCCATAGCTAGAGACCCATACTTTATGGGTTTCAGCACCTTAGGCCATTGTTCACCTTAAGGCTATGCATACTATTGTCTACCCAACAAACCTATTCAGACCATTGTTCATCTTATGAGCCTAATTCAGACCAGGGGGACAAGAGGTCAAAGCTGACTATAAGATGGAAGACTCGCACTAGCTCTATTCAGACTGATGAAGCTGTTTGGATAAACAGTGAAACGTTTCTATCTTTCAAGAAAAAGAAGTTCAGTTGCCATGACTCAACTTCCAGAATGTGAATCCCTCTCAGTATCAATCTCATTACATCTCTACAAATCCCAGGGACATTTTATTCTCATCCTTCTTTTGTATCAGGTTGTGAGCCTCAGTTGGTGTGTATGAGAGGTTGGATGGACATTTGTTTGCATTTTTATGCATTTTCCCTAAAATATGAGTTTATTTATGAATCTTCCATAACATAATGCATTTTCCTCATCTATGCAAGCCTATTTCTGCATTTTGTCAACAGTATGTATTCTAACTATTCCAATCTTAAAATATGTACATCGCTCTGTGTGATGTTTTCCCATGCACAGTGCCTCATTGTTCTGGATATTTTGAAAACTCTGAAGGTGAAGTGTACTTCTTCCAAAACTAAGAAGCTGGCTTCATGGGCATTTAGTCTGCTGTTAGGTCTGCTGCAATGATAAGCTGGTTCATTGCTAAATACAGTGATCCAATGACATCTTGGCCACAGCCTGCTACCAGAGGAGTCTTATTTGCATCTTTTTGCCCCCTGTCAGTAGCTTCCATCATTTTTGTTAAATGTAGGAATGCTCCATTTTGGTCTATTTCCAGGACATGTGATTGCTGGAAAAGAAGTAAAGTAAGCTTTCCTCATCAATATTGTGAAGAGATATTGGCAAAATTAAACAAAGTCAGTTAAAGTGGCCTTCTTAAGTAACTTCATAATACTGGCAAATTGGCAGGAGGTGTCTGCAAATCAAATGTTGGGATTCCACCCAATGGTATACTGAACCTCCTAGTAACTCTCTTTAGCTGATTCAGACCATTCCTACTGCCATGTATAGACAAAGTATCAGAAAATATCAAATTTTATGAACTTATTAGAAATTGAAATATTTACCTTAAGTGGCATTTTGCAGTACTCATTAAGCAAGGGCACATCAAAAACTAACCGCCGCAAAAGCTGCTGTAGCATAGAAGGACGTAAATGACTATAATTTAAAAAAAAAGTCAGAATTAGTAATCTACATGTATATTGATGAAGCTACAAGGAAGTTACAAAAATGATTAAACTGCAAAATACTCTGTGCAAGTGTTTGGTAAAACAGAATACCTAAGAATTACTTAGGAAAACAGGAGAATGAATGCAACCCATACAAGCCGTGTACAATAAAAGACATCACCAAAAATGCTGTTCTTGAGAATCAGTAACACACAATGCAGAGAAAGGTTAATCCTGGGGTGTCCGAAATTTTTGTAAGGAGGGCCAGATTTGGTGGCTGAGAATGTGTCAGGGGCTGGTTGCTCCCAGACCCTGCCACCCCACTGCAAGCCCCACCCACTGACCCCTTGCAACCCCACCTGCAGGAAGGAAGGCGGGGACCAAGGGAGGGAGGGAGGAAGGTGGAAACCAAAAGAGGAAGGAAGGAAGGTGCGGAACAAGGAAGGGAGGGAGGGAGGGAGGGGGGGACCAAAGGAGGGGGGAGGGAGGGAGGAAGGAAGGTGGGGACCAAAAGGAAGCACAGGGAGCCGTGGCCACAGGTCGCCCCTTGGAAGAGATGATCTGTGTGACCTTGCACCCCCCAAGCTCCCCAGCGGTGGGGACGGCTCGCCCGCCAGCCCACCCCAAAGCTCCTTGGCGGTGGCAGAGGCCCGCTGGCCTGCCCACCTCGACACATTCCCCTGCGGTGCCAGTGGCGGCAGACCGCCCAGCCGCCCAAGCTTCCCAGCAGTGTCAGTGGCGCGGCCCGGCCGATCACTGCCCCGTATGTGCGCCCAACTTCACAAGGTTCCTGGCTATGCCAGTGGTGGCGGCCCGCCCGTGAGCCGCCCTTCGTACATGCACCGAGCTTCACAAGGTTCCCGGTGATGCCAGTGGCAGCAGCCCGCCCGCGCAGCCCCCCCATGCTTCACATGGTTGCCGGCAGTGCCAGTGGCAGCAGCCTGTGCAATGGCCTCACAAGCTTCTGTTCGCCAGCCGGCCAGCTGGCCCAGCCCCTCAAGCTTCCCGGTGGTGTCAGTGTTGGCGGAAGATTCTTTAAAAAAAACATGGGGCAAAGGAGGGGGAGGGAGGGGCGGGCCAGCCACCCACGGGCCACTCAGAATGATCTGACGGCCCGGATTTGGCCCCCGGGCCAGACTTTGGGCAGGCCTGGGTTAATCATTTACATTTACAAGGGCAGCAGAAATGAAGAAATGAATGGCTTTTCACTGCTACTAATATCTAAACACACACACACACACACACACACACACACACACACACACACACACACACACACACACAGTTGGACCCTGGAATCCACTGGGGATTAGCTCTAAGCCTTCCCATAGATAATGAAAACCATGGATAAGAGAGAACGCCGAAATGTCCTCAAAACTGCTGTTTTGTGATAGTAACTTGCTTTACATCTGCAGTTTTGCAACAGTAGCTTGCTTTACAGCTGCTCTTTGTGGCAGTAGCTTGCTTTATGGCTGACGAATTGTTTATTTTTTCCTCTGCCAAACATGGATAACTGAATCAGTGGATAATGAATCAGTGGATACGAGAGTCCTACTGTATATATCTCCAGATTCCAGCAAAGTACATTGTATATAGGGATGGGCTATTCATTTGTGAAGCAGTAGTGAGCCCAGCTGGCATTCAGAAGCCTCCGAAAAACAATCAGCCAATCACTTACCTTCCTGCGGGGTTGCGTCGGGCTAAACCCCAACCTGGAAGAATCCTCTGATGTCATTGTTCTTGGATAATTCTTTCTGCTAGAAGGTAAGTGATTGGCTGATTGCATTTCGGAGGCATCTGAATGCCACCTGGGCTCAAACACATTGTTTCAGAAGCTACCGCTACAGAAACAAATAGCCCATCTCTAATTGTATATTTTTTGTAAGTAATATATTAAAGAGGCCATAGCATCTTTCAGAGCTATCCCCATAAAATATCAGCATTAGTTTGCCATTCCATCCATTCTGAATTATTCTGCATTTATAATTTCTAAAGCAGCCATTCTTGGGAGATTCACTGTACAGGTGCTTTTACGCAAATGCTCGGAGCCTCCGAGATAAGATGGGAGAGCTTGAACGTTTGGTGGCTAGGGATAACAGAAAACTGGTGGAATGGTGGATAGTGATACCAATGGGCTACTGCAATCTCAGGCTATAAACTCTATAGGAGGGATAGAGAAGGGTGGGTTGGAGGTGGAGTGACCATCTATGTCAAAGAAAGGGTAAAATCCAGCAAAATGGAGATTGACAGTGGGTCTGGCTCCACCATAGAATCACTGTGGGTTAAACGACCAGGTCCAAGGAGCAATGTGATCGTGGGGGTGTGCTATCATCCACCAGATCAAAAACTTGAAGGGGACCTTCCATGGAGGTGTCTAAGAGGGACAAGATAATAATAATAATTGTTTATTTATGGTCATAGATCCAAATTTTACAAGGCAATCTCTCCAAACTGGGGGAATGGGCAGCAAAATGTAGGAAAATGTAAAGTAATGCATATTATGGCAAAAAAAAAAATCAAAACTTTATCAACTCATGGGCTCTGAGTTATCAGTGACGGATCAGGAAAGAGATCTTGGTGTGTTGGTGGACAGCTCAATGAACGTGTCTACCCAATGTGTGGCAGTGGTGGAGAAGGCCAATTCCATGCTAGGAGACATCAAAAAGGGGATTGATAATAAAACAGCCAACATTATAATGCCATTGTACAAAAAGATAGTAAGGCTGCACCTGGAGTATCACATACAATTCTGGTCTCTGCATCTCAAAAAAGACATAGTGAAACTGGAAAAGGTGCAGAAGAGAGCGAGTAAAATGATTACCGGGCTTGGGGACCTCTCTTATGAGGAAAGACTACAGCATTTGTGGCCCTTTAGTCTGTAAAAAAGGTGCTGGAGGGGGGATATGATTGTGACATACAAAATTATGCAGGGCATGAGTAAAGTAGATAGAGGGACACTCTTCCAGAACTAGGGGACATCCACTCAAATTGAGGATCCGGAAAGTAAGAACAAACAAAAGAAAATACCTTTTTACCCAGTGTGTTTTTAGTCTGTGGAACTCCCTGCCATAGGATACTGTGATGGAATCTGGCCTGAATGGTTTCAAAAGGGGACTGGACAAATTCCTGGAGGAAAAGTCAATTACAGTTTACAACCATGATGGGAATGAATAATCTCCTGGCTTAAAAAGAGGGTACTTTAAAGGCCAGATGCTGGGGAGTGGTATCAGGAGACAGATATCTAATCTTATGTGCTCCCAGAGGCATTTGGCGGGGCCATAGTGATATACAGGAAACTGGACTAGATAGGCCCTTGGCCTGATCCAGCTTGGCTCTACTTATGGTCTTATAATCATGAAAACTGGCAAACAATGAAACTATGGGAAGGTACAGAGGCAGACTAGTAGGACATTTTCATTACATCTTATACAGCAACTGGCATTGAATAACATATGAAAAGGATTTTGTATCTATACTTACTGGCATATAGCAAGCAAGCATTCTTCAATAGTGTCCCTTTGAGCTTTTGTAAGAGAACGTCCTTTGGACAGTCGATACATTGTATGAAGTGCGGAATCAATCAGAGAGACATAATGCTCAGTTCCAGAGAAGAGGGAAGCACATCGTGTGAGTAACGGAAACACAGCTGTGCAAATATATCTATTTAGGGCAAGAGCAGTCTCTGTAGTACTCAAAGAAACCTGAATGAAAGATATGTGACATTGCCAAATATCTAAGAATGTTTTACAGATTAAAAATATTTGAAATACAAAAGGCTTCTTGTTTACATTATTTTACCACCTAAGCAAAATATACTATTGTTCAATGTCACAGGCTTTGTGTGCTTCAAGTCTTATGGTACCTATAACTTCTAAGTCAAATAACTTCCCAAGTCTTACGTGGCAATTGTGTGCTGTCAAGTAGGAACTGACTGATCCTACTAGAGATATTTTAGGAGCCGCTTTGCCAGTTCCGCTCCGCCAGTAAGCACCTATGACTGAAAAAGGATCTGAACTCTGGTCTCCAGAGTCCTGGTCCATCAATTTATGCTCCACACCACGCCCATGACAGCTCGGCAGGAGGCCTCTGAAAATGGTCAGGTGGGCAGTTCCAGATGATTGCACTGCCCACCTGACCATTTTCAGAGGGCTCCTGCCGAGCTGTCAGTGGCTGGACCCCTTTAAAACTGGCCCACTAGGCACAAGGGGGATCCCCTGGTGCTGAGTGGGCCAGTTTTAAAGGGGTGCAGCCACTGACAGTTCGGCAGGAGCCCTCTGAAAATGGCTCCTCGGCACTAAATCCCCTGCCTCTAGGACCCAGGGGAGTCACTCCCACCCACATTCCAGCTGAGAGGAGGCCAGAAGCTGGGCTGAGAGGAGGCAGGGAGCACCTGAGCACTGGTGGTGACCCATATCTTCCTCTTCCCTCTCTTGGGCTCCAGCAGCAGCGGCCACCCTGCAGGTAAGTGACCCCTTTTACAGATGGAACAAAATGGTTCATTTCAAGGGAAAAACTATTTTGTTTCATCTGTAACAAAATGCTACTTCCTCGCTTTGTTTCATTTCATTACATAACAAAACAACGAAGCAGCATTTCATTTTTCGTTTCATGCCCATCCCTATACTCTTCCATAAAAAAGCATAACTCTCAGCAATAGGGATGTTCAACTCTGTTTGTTGTGACTGCCAACTAAATCTATATTCCTATGAGTAGCATGTTCTACTTAAACCTAGTCCATTGCTACTTTCAAGAGTACAGACCCCTTACACTCTAGTTACAATATGTATGGTTGTTTTGACTTAAACAAACAACCTAGCTACTGGTATTTAGCCAAGTTCAGGCTAATGCCCTAACTTTGTAGGTCAGGGACAGAAGCTGAAAAATCATGCCTTAACTATTTATGGTACAGATTCGAGTTGAGCAACGGCCTTTTCCAGGCGTAAATCAGACTTCCACAACAGAGATCTACCATATAAATTTTACACCATATGTCTGAAGAAGTAGACTTGTTCACAAAAGCTCACATTAAAATATAACAGTCTTTATGGTGCCACAGGGTGTGCATTCTTTTTTCTTTTTTTCTTTAAGTTCTACTGCTTTTCTTATTTTAGTGTTGATTAGTGTTGCTGTTGTTAGGTGCCATCAAGTAGGAAGGAGCCAACTTAGAGCAAACCTAATAGGGTCATCAAGGTAAGTAAGATATTTCAGGAGTGGTTTTTCCAGTTTTACTCCCTAGTAAGCTTCCATGGCTGAGCAGGGACTTGAATTCTGGTCTCAAGAATCCTATTCTATCACTCTATTGATTACACCACACTAGATAACCATTATTTATTAGACCAGAGCTATTGATAGAGCAGCACACAAGCTTAAGAATTAGAGTTCTGTATCTCAGAGACAAAGAAATACGTCAATCTGTTTTATGCACTCAAGTTCCACTACTATCAAGCAACTGATCCTGACGTTCACACTACTAAGATGCATTGCTCCAGGGGAAAATAAAATGATAACACTCACTGTGTCCAATGAAGCAGATGCTCTTAGATCGGGTAAAAATCCAACTTCAAGAAGGTGCAGAAGAAAAGCTTGATCCTTTATGCCATAGACACGATCTAAAAAAAGCACCATGGGCGCTTTGTGATCAGGGCAGAAATTTGCAGACATGTCTGGCTCTGTTATTGTTCCATCTGAAAAGAAATCAGTTTATCCTGGTTAAAAAAAATCACTCAAAAATTCAGTTTAGTTTATTTAAAAAACACTACTGGGAAAGGCATTAAGCCTTCAGTGTATGAAATAACATTTCTTCAGATCTTAAAAGGTTGCAGTGGGGGAGACATTTTATAAAGCAGAGGGGACAATTTTTATACTTATTAGGTGTGTTTTAAGTGATTAAAAATAAGGATATACAGAATAATGAATGACTGTATCTGGCAGAATATTCCTTGAGGGATAAAGGTCAGCACATAGCAGCTTTGGTGAAAAGGTAACAGGATTTGCAGAAGTTTAAGGGTCCAGTTGGCAGTTCTCCTCAGATACAGGAGGGCAGAGCTTTGCCCTGTCAGAGAAGTCACTTGCCCTCCAACTATGGGGAGAGCCTAAAAAAAAAAGAGAGAAAGGTCTCCAACGAAAATGGCAGCACCTCAGAATGTCAATCAAGCATCTGGCTTTGTCAAGGGTGTTGCCCCAGCTGTAGAAATTAACTGAGTAGCTGCAGCTGTGAACGGGAGTTGCCCTTGACACAGCTAGACTAATATTCAGCAACACCAACTCCAAATCAGCAGCTGAAAACAACTTTCACTTAAAAAGAGCCTCATGGAAAAGTGCTTAAATGCCTATACTGCAGGTAAAACTGTGTTACCTTGGAGGTCAATTCCAAGTAGCAGGCTCATGGTTGACTCAGCCTCCCATCCTTCCTAGGTAGGTAAAATGAGTACCCACCTGGGGGGGGGCAATGTGTAGCCTGCATACTATAATTAAAAACTGTAAACTGCCCAGAGACTACTTGACATGGTATGGGGCGGTATATAAGCAGACCACTTTGCTTTGCCTTGCTTCTGCTTTCCTATTTCACTTGCTGCTTCTGGTTTTCAGCACTGCACATCATGTCTGCCTGCTATAGGTTTGGATTGTCTACCTAAGTCTGCCTCACACACAACCTAGGAGCAAAGTGCAGGTTAGAAAACAACTTAAACGAGATAAGGAAAATATAAATTGTACAGTGTAGAACCAAGTTAGCAGTGAGGTCACAGGTCTTTCAGTTCACCTTACGACTTTGCAAAATGGCTAATTGTGGGACTGCAAAGAAATATATAGCATGTCATGACCTCACTTTGTGTGCTCCTTAGTGCTTCAACTATCTTGCGGAAATACTGGGCTTTGTTGTGGGTTTCAGCTGTTACTCATCATTTCCGCTGGAGCCAGGAACTCTGTCCCTTCCTGAAGATTTTCCAGAAGCTGATTTTAAAAAGGAAACCTTTCCCTTCAGTAGTGATTTGACCCATTGGTTACTTTTTCATCTTAGAGCAGTGGTGGTGAACCGTGGGCACTCCAGAAGTGTTGGACCACAACTCCCCAGAATTCCAAGCCTGTATTACCAATGACAAATATCAGGAGTGTCAAAGGTTCACCACTACTGCTCTAAGAAGATAGTTGCCATCAGTCAGTCATTATTCTGGGTTCATGTTGTTTATTTGGTTTCTTTTTTTTCATCTGGAAGATGGGGTGGATAGCAGGGGATGATTTCTGTTTCTTTGACTATCCAGAGTACTGGATTTTCACTATATGAGGTGATACAAAAATATCATTGATTAATGGACTGGTTTGTGCGGGAATTGTAACTATTATTTTGCCTGTTCTCTGAGCTTGTCCTACTGTGTACTCTCTATAAATAACTTAGCCTTGTTTTGGATTCCCCTTACTCAGCAGCACACCTCTGAGTTTGCATGTCAAATCCAGCCTTGAACCAAGACAACACAACCTTATTTGCCCTTTTAATGATATACAATCAGAAATACCAAGAATAAATGTTTATTATACAATTGATATGACAAATATAGTAAATTTTAAGCCCAGCTCATGTTCTGTTGCAAATTATTTATTTACTAAAAATTGAACCATATCTGTGTGCGTATAAATGCAACCACATCAGTTCAGTTTTCAGAAAACAAAATAAAGTTGGTATAATCTGTCCCTCCACCACCATCACTAATTCTTCCACTCCCCAGTCTGGTGTGATCTTTTGGAAGCAGGAGGTGTTCTGACATTTTACTTCCCTACCCCAATGTTGTCTAGGTTTGCTCACATATTTACCTTTGTTCACTGTTGGCAATTTTAATGGTATGCTTATAATTCCAACCAAATCTTCTGTTGGTACTAAGGAGCGCAAGATTGACCGGATTCTAATAGCTTCACCTTTTCCAGTTTGGATAAGCTATTAAAATATAATATGTTGAAACATTATCCTTTTCATTACAGAGTATTTCCTTAGCAGAGGTGAGAGCAGTTAACAAAATCTTCCTGACACTTTTGTGTTTTAAATGTACAGTTAAAGTCATGAACATAGTAAGTGCTTTTTTGGAAAAGAAACATTTCATTTTTCACCTTTCTATCTTTCTATGTAGTTTACTGCATAAGAACATGTTCCTCCTCCACCATGATTTTTCATGGGTGCTCCATGCATTTCAGGATAAGTAAAATATTTAAATTTGTAAAGATTCCCAGTCATCCAGATGAGTTTATTTGGAAGTTGAGTCATGTCAACTGGACTTCTTTTCAACTTCCAGGTAAAACATTTAAGGAGTGGTTTTGCCAGTTGTAAGCCACACATACTTATTATTGCAAAAACTGGGAGTTCAAAATTGCAAAAACAGATCATTCCCTTGTCAATGAGCCCATGTAACATCAAATAATACGAGCATCAGTACTTTATTAATATTGACATACAACTGAACACGCTTGTCAGCAAAGGTAAGTCAAAGGAACTTGGAAATTTTCTGCTGACATGTTGGTCATGCTAAAATACCATGGCGATAAAAGGAAGAGAAAAAAGGATCTTAAGGGGAAAGAAAAATCTTAAGGTGTGTGAAAAAGGCACTCCTGGAATTCAAGTTTTATAGAATGCATTATAGTAATCAAGATTTTCCATCACAGCATGAATCATAGAAGCTTATCTGAAAACAGTGTATGTAGTTCATGTTCCAAATGAAACAAGAGAAAGCCACCTAAGCAGAAAACCTTGGTGGCCAGATGGGCAGTATAAAAACCAAACCAAATCAATCAATGTGCATCAAGCATAAAGCTTCTCCATGTTCCAGTCATGGTCATTTATAGCACTGTCCCATATGTTCTTGGACTACAATTCCCACAAATCCTAGCTAGTACAGATACTGGTGAAGGCTTCTGAGAGTTTTAGTCCAAGAACATACCCCGCAATTAAGATCGAGCCAGGGGCCCTCTTGAAAGAGCCATCCCTCAAGGAGGTGAGAGGGATGGCTTGTAGACATAGGGCCTTCTCGGCAGCTGCTCCCAAGCTATGGAATGCCCTCCCACATGAGATCTGCCTGGCACCAACACTGATGACATTTTGGCACTAGGTAAAAACCTTCCTGTTCCAGAAGTTTTTTAATTGACATATAAACTGTAAAAATAAATAAAATAAATGAACATCTGGGACCCAAGGTTTTGGAATCATTATAATAGGAAGAACTAGAACACACTAAACCATAAATCCTAGGTGAGTTACATTATTTACCTTTATCATTTTTATGTTACCCATGTTTACAGTAAAAGCTTGAAACAGGATGATAACTCAAAGAAAATAAGAGCTCCTTTCCAGAGCAATGGCATCAACAGTACTTGAAGTAATGTTCTGTTGAGAATTAATGTTGTACTAAACTTCAATTTTGTTGTGTAAAATAATTTTCTGTTACTTTAAATTAGAATTTTTAATAATTACATTAAATTATAAATATTACAATTTTTTAATTTTTCTCCACTTGCTATCCAATATTTTTTCTTCCTGCTATCCAAAATTTATTTACTAGATACAAATGTCAAGGTATAATGACTAAATACTGACCAAGGGAACAGAAAGTTACACTTTATTAAATTAAAAATAATTAAAGGCCACTTACATGCAATTCTGGAGCACAACGCCCAAGCAAATCTATAAGAGCTGCATAAAAAGACATAATTGCATTGCCCATGTGAACTATCTCTTCCTCTTCTTCATCCTCCTCAAGACTGCTAGAAGGAATAAAGCAGTCATGAATAAATCTTGACAGCATTTGGAAAATTCAAAGTAAGGATCAGTTACTCAAATAAACTCATTGATAAAATGATCCTAGAGAATTGTAAAGTCCGGAACACTAATATCTATCTATCTATCTATCTATCTATCTATCTATCTATCTATCTAT
>JAHTLZ010000016.1:24528014-24544649 GCA_023846285.1 Phrynocephalus versicolor | reverse complement strand
TATCTATCTATCTATCTATCTATCTATCTATCTATCTATCTATCTATCTATCTATCTATCTATCTATCTATCTATCTGTCTGTCTGTCTGTCTGTCTGTCTGTCCAATGGTATGCCATCAAATTAATTCTGATTCATATTTATCCTTTTCAGGCTTTTCTAGGTAAAGAGTACATAGAAATGTTTCACCTGTAACTGATGGATAATTAACTCAGACATTTTAAAAAATCTTACCAAATACAGTGGTACCCCAACTTAAGAGCAATTCAACTTAAGAGCGGAAAACTGTTGGCATTTTAACTGCCACCTTACAAATTTTAGATATGGTCTGCCCGACTTACAAATATTTTTTCCATTTTTTCATTTTTAACTTATTTTTCAATTTATTTAGATAGATACCCCGACTTAAGCGTAGTTTGACTTAAGAGCATGCATTCAGAATGGAGGTACCACTGTAGTGGGCACTGTCATGTCTCTTGCACTTACATGTCTCTCTTGTATCCCTGGGAAGGAAGGTCGAGAGCAGGGTTCTCAGAAATTTTAATCGCTCCTTGCATAGCAGCCAACAAACCATTCCCCCCTTCTCCTCTGAGGGCTGGCCCAAAACATTCTGGCCGACGTATAAGAAGCTTAACAACCACACTGGCATTTTCTTCAACACTTTCACCTGGAAAAAAGAGAGGCAACTTTTACTGACCAGAATATAAAACTAAGCATAAACAAAGTGTGCAATCAATATATTGAGAGTACTGTACATTCAAATGAATTACTCAGTTTTGATATATATATATATATGTTTGCTACAAATATTTCATTCTGAGTCAAATTTGTTCATTTCTTTCAAAGAAAAAAGTAGGGATGGACCATTCAAAGCAAGAAATAAGGCAACAGTTCCTGAGGACCTGTGTGGAGTTTAAAAGACTCTGCTTTTATTTGTTGAAGTCTTGTGACACTATATAAGAACTAATACTTTCATTGTGGTATGAATTTTTATTGATAAGAATCTTATTCTCAAGGAACATGGAACACTGTCCTGAGTTACAAGCGTTGATAGACACTTTTTGGACTTTCACTGTAATTGTTTCATTCTAGTTTTTAATAGGCTTGTTGTTGTTGTTCAGTCATTCAGAGGTGTCCGACTTTTCGTGACCCCATGGACCAGAGCTCGCCAGGCCTTCCTATCTTCTACTGCCTCCTGGAGTTTGGTCAAATCCATGTTGGTTGCATCGATGACACCGTCCAACCATCTCATTCTCTGTCGTCCTCTTTTCCTTTTGCCTTCAATCTTTCCCAACGTCAGAGACTTTTCCAAGGAGTCCTCTCTCCTCATGAGGTGGCCAAAGTAGTGGAGCCTCAGCTTCAAAATCTGTCCTTCTAGTGAACATTCGGGGTTGATTTCTTTCAGGATGGATAGGTTTGATCTCCTTGCAGTCCAGGGGACTCTCAAGAGTCTCCTCCAGCACCACAGCTCAAAAGCATTGATTCTGCGGCGACCAGCCTTCTTTATAGTCCAGCTCTCACGTCCATACATCACTACGGGAAAAACCATAGCTTTGACTATCTTGACCTTAGTTGGCAAAGTGATGTCTCTTCTCTTTAGGATGCTATCTAGGTTGCCATTGCTTTCCTCCCAAGAAGCAGGCGTCTTTTTATTTCGTTGCTGCAGTCGCCATCTGCAGTAATCAAGGAGCCCAAGAAAATAAACTCTGTCATTGCCTCCATTTCTTCCCCTTCTATTTGCCAGGAGGTGATGGGACCGGTGGCCATGATCTTAGATTTTTTGATGTTGAGCTTCAGCCCATTTTTTCACTCTCCTCTTTCACCCTCATTAAGAGGTTATTTAATTCCTCCTCACTTTCTGCTATCAGAATAGTATCATCTGCGTATCTGAGGTTGTTGATATTTATTTCTGCAATCTTAATTCTGGCTTTTGCATGATGTACTCTGCATATACTAGGCTTAGAAATCGTTTAATTATCTCCTCCACTTCATTGCTCTTATCATTTTTCATTGAAGGGCTACAAATCTCAGAATAATTTCAGATAACATGGCCAATATAGCCACTTAGTTACTTATGCAGGGGGCATACAAATATTTGTATTGTGTTTCTAGTTATTACTATCCTGGACCTTTTGCAACAAAAACTTTCAGTTTATCAGATGCATTATATCTCAATTTTTAAGATAAATATTTCTAGATTTACATTCCTCTCTAAACTCACCAGTAATATTGTTTTCTCATTTCCCTACAGACATGGAAATACTTGGCTGCTATCTATTAGCTCAAGTTGCCATCCAATGAATCTGATGAAGTGGAGTACAGTCTACAAAAGCTCATGCTACTGTGGTTGAAAACCTGTTTGGATACATTCCATGGCATACCACTGTGTCATCAGCTAAAGCAATTAATTAAGCATTTCCTCTTCCCATCCCAAGGTCCAGTAGTTCTGAGTTGGTCCCTTTTATCCTCAGGGCAGTTGGAGGACATGTTTAATTTCTAAAGAGATTGCGCTATCTCATAACATCTTTAGCATTTTACTGTAAGTGTAAAGCTTACACAAACAGGATTTCAGCTAAGAATTTTGTTGATCCTTAAGGTATCGTATTGCTCTCTTTAGTTTATATAACTGCAGAACTCTTTTCAAGTTGGTGTGTGTGTGTGTGTGTGTGTGTGTGTGTGTGTGTGTGTGTGTGTGAGAGAGAGAGAGAGAGAGAGAGAGAGAGAGAGAGAGAGAGAGAGAGAGAGATGAAGCTTCACATACACTTTCTGTGAATTAAGCTTCACAGCATGTATTCAATTTCCTGTGTTTTTCAATCCAGCATTTAAACTTACCATTAACAAAAACAGCAAATCGCAAGAAGGAAAGATATCGTTCACCCTCTATTGGATTCCAGCCAGTATCAGGATAGCCTGCTGCTATTAGCATTGGGCAGCTCTGAAGACCACAACCAGCCAAGTAGGTCACGACCTGTCCAATACAAATAATGGTAAAAACGACTGCAGCATTGAGATAAAAAGCACAAAGCAAGGTAACAAGCGCTTACCAAAATGCGGAATAGATTTAATTACACTGGTAGCACTGCAACTGACACCCAGTCCAAAAGAAAGGGTTTATTTGAAAACAGAAACTGATTTTTTAAAAGGAATATTGCTTCATAGCCATAAAACTGCTTACTGCCAGGAAGATTAACCCTTCAGAGCGGAAGCGGACACTATAGGCAGCCCATAGCCACACAGTAAAGCACATCAATGTTAAAGAGAGGTGACTGAGGTGGTTTTCTGGATTTGCAAAGTCAAAGTTTGGAGTAATCCTATGTGTTAAATCCTGATGACTAATCACCAGAGTAGAATCAAATCCCCAAAGTAGAATCATATGTGTATTCCTCACAGTGACAAAAGATCCTTTTGTGACATTCAGATTCTCTCATTAGTGAGAGAGGATTTTCTTCTAAAAATGAACTATATATAGTATCCACTTGCCCCCTCAGAGAATACATATAGTGATGGCATTGCCAAAAATATCAGTTCTGATAATACTGACAATACTGTCACAGAATAAAGAGACTGAGTTCACACACTTCTTCTCTTCAAAAAAGGTTATCAGCACAAACCGACTTGTGGAACTCTCAGATAGATATTCACTCAATGGCATTTTAAAAATGTTTAGTGAAACAAATACATGAGAACGTGACCTTGAGACGGCAAACACAGCTGGGCTGACCGGAATCCTGAGAGCAAACAACATCACCTCGCTATAGCTTGAGAACAGCACACAAAAACAACACTTACTTGTCAGTTTTACTTTTTGTTAGAAATAAGAACAATAAAACTAAATGTAAAAAACTGATAATCGAATCTCTCTCTTAGAGATGGGCACGAAACGAACAATTTTTCGTTTCCATTTTCATTTTTTCATTTTGTTACGCAACGAAACAACAAACGAATTTTTTCTCCAAGATGAAACAAAACGAACAGAAACACCGGAAAGTTTGTCGGGCGTTTCATTTTCGTTACGGCAATACAGTTGAATTGCTTAAAAAATTCACAAAAATCACAAAAATTGAAATAAATGGTAATGAAACAGTAACGAAACGAACGAAAATGAAAATGAATTTTTTGCAAAAATTCGTGAAAAATGGAAACAAATCGAAATGGACCCCCTAAACGACAAACGAAACACCATTTTTTAAATTCATGCCCATCTCTACTCTTTCAGCGTAGCAAGTGCTGTTTGATAATTACTTTGCCCTTTCTCCACACATGTTTAATCAACTTACAGTAGACTCTTGTATAACAAATGGTTTGTATAACATAAAATCTGTACATCATAAAAAATTCCGGAGACAGGGAAAATTTGCTTAACAGAATTGTCTATGGGGCGAATCCATACAACATAAAAATTGTCGCAATTAGGGATTACTGTTTTCAATGCATTCCTATGGGAAATTTGTATAAAGGAAAATTTGCTTAATATAATTTCATTTGGAATGAATTAATTCCTTTATACAAGGTATCCATGAATATGTTTAAAGAAATCAGCACAGTTGTTTTCTTTTTGCATAGCTTCAGAGTGAGAGGGCTGAGGTAAACTATGTTTAGTGAAAACTAAGCTTTGTTAAATAAGAGAAGTGGAAGTCAGAGGGAGGGAGGAAGGGAGGGAGGGAGGGGAGGGAGAGAGAGAGAGAGAGAAAGAGAGAGAGAAAGAGAGAATTAAGGCAGTAAATAATTACTTTTTCAAGGTCTGGCTCCTCCAGCGCAAGTGCAAGTTCATTATTGTCCATTACAGAGGCCGCTGCCACATCTAGTGGAGTAGAACCCCTCATGGAAGGTGAGGCTTGAGAAAAAGACATGATCATGCATTTCAGTTAAAATAATATTTCAGTGATTTATCTTATACAGCAGAGGGCAGCAGTTACATTACACTGTGTACAAAATTCACACACCTACGGTACATTTTATAATTCTATCATCCTAGCATGACTGAAATTCTGTTGCTCAAAATTAAGCCACATTAAGGCTGATGATTTAAGACTGAGACTAGGAATGGCAGCAATAAAGGAATTAGAAAAGCTAATCAGGTATAAGGATGTGTCACTAGAGACTAAGACTAAGATCATCCATGCTTTTGTATTTCTGATCACCATGTAGGGCTATTAAAGGTGGACAGTAAAGAAAGTTGACAGGAAAAAAATATTCCTTTGAAATGTAGTGCTGGAGGAGAGCTTTGTGGATATCTTTATCTGCAAGAAAGACAAACTAGTGGGTGCTAGATCAATCAACCATGGAAGCAAAAATGTTGGAACTGAGGTTGTCCTACTTTGGACACATCTCTGGAAAAGACAATAATGCTGGGAAGGGTTGAAGGCAGCAGGAGAAAGGGAAGACCATATAAGAGATGCAATGAGTTCCTAAAGAAAGCTACAAGCTTGAGTTTACAAGTGTTGACCAGAGCAGTTCCACAGCGTACATTTTGGAGAGTGCACATTCATAGGGTCACTAGGGTTGGAGGGAATTTGATGGCACATAACAAAAAGGCTGATGACAATATTAGCTGTGGTTGTTTTCCAGAAATAAAAATATTCTAATTCATCCCTCAAAGGTCCTGAGGGCTCCCATGGGATCCCTTTCATCTTTGGGAAGCCAATGGGGGCTGTGGAACAGGACAAGACAGGGAATTCTTTAAGTGCCAAAATGGTGCTGCCTGGATGACTTCATCAACGGCTGTGGTTTTGAGTAATTTAAAAATGTGGCCCCCAACAGCTTCCCAAAGATTCTATGGGAGGCTTGGGACCTTCAGACCAGAAATGTTCTGTTTCTGAAAAGTCATTGCTGCTGTTGAGTTCATCAGGTTTAATGCTAAGTAAGTAGTTTGCACAACAGGATTCCAGCTGATGTATCAGTTTATAGAGTGGGTTCCAAAATCATCATCTTTTTAAACTCATTCTTACCTATTATCCCTTTTTATATTGATTCCAGAGCTGAGTCATACTGCATTATTTGTACCCATAGAAAAGGTATTACACTTTAAATGGCAAATACATGCTTGCCACTTTATCAAGTTCACTTGAGAAAAGGAAAGAAAAGACCAGATCATGTGCCTTTCTTGGTAGTAGCCCCTAATCTGTGGAATGATTTTCCGCTGGAGGTCTGTCTCTTCCCCTCCCTGGATTCCTTTAAAAGACAATTTGAAATGTGACTTTCCCGACAGTCTTTTCCTGACTAACAGAGATCTTAATGCTTTGATCAACTAATCTCTCTCTAGCCCACCTTCTTAATTTTGTTCTAATATTGTAGTAGCTGATATTTTTCCTGTTGCTTTATTATATTAAGTACCATGTTATAACTGTGGCTTTGTTAAGCTATTTTTTTTTACTTTGTTTTGATTGTTTTATGAATGTTGTACCCTTTGGTCAGATTGGCAGGGCATAATTGTTACAAACAAACAAAATTTATTCATTTGGGATAGGATCCATTCTACATGGAGTTTCTTTTTAAAATACCAGCGTTGTTTAAAATAAATCATGCAGAGAGCGTTTTAATACATATAAATGGCAAGAATTAAATATTTTAATTTGTTCAACTTAGAAAATTTAATTCCTCTAAAGAAAATTACACATCATAAATTAATGGCAAGAATATTGTCAACGGCATTACAAGTCAGATCAAAATCATAACAAAATTAAGGCATAAAGGATCATCAATACAAAGGGTGTGAAACTTGTTGCTCCTTATTTTGTACAAGAAACACAGAGCAGTTGTGTGGGGTGGGGGTGGGGAATCTTGCCTTAAGCAAGATCACCCAGAAGAGAAACCTGCTAAAAAAAGTCACTGATCTTGAAGAAATATGAGGGAGTAATGTGTACAGAATGTGAAAGACCCTGTTCTGGAGTGAAATGACCAACTTCTGTGTAGGATTTGCTAATTCCTGCACAGGATTTCAACTTCAGGGAACAAAAGCTTTCTTGATGGGAGACTGGGAAAGCCTGCCTGGCCCGTCCAAGTCTCTGGATTTCAATGCATGAGAAAACTGAGAAAAAGCGCAAACAACAAGGTATCAAATGAAATTTTTTCACATCATGTCCCAGACCTGTGAGGAAGCAAATGTAGATAAATGATGATTAAAATTACAGAGCATACCAAGTCCCACACTACTGTTTTCAAGCAAGTAGCTGAGATGCTCAAACATGGCTTTTTGGTTCTGGCGACTGATCCGACAGAAATAGCACAGGAACCGACAACAACTTGCAACCATTTTGGGAAAGGCAATCTGTGAAAGAAGAAATGTTTTTAGATGATGAGAAGCATTGACCCTGTTTACGTTTCCTCATGACTTAGTACATGCAAATGATAGAATCTACTACACTGGTTGTTTCCCTTGACAATGATGGAGAAACGCACTATAAAGCTCCATGCTTGTGAAATTAGCATGGATCCTGAATCAAAGGCTCCACTACATTTGCGTAGAGTGGATTATTTATCCCCATATTCCACCTGCTATAATTACATAAGAACATAAGAAGAGCCATGCTGGATCAGGCCAAAGGCCCATCTAGTCCAGCTTCCTGTATCTCACAGTGGCCCCACCAGATGCGTCTGGGAGCGCATGAGACTAGATACCTGTCTCCTGATACCACTCCCCTGCATCTGGTCCTTGAGGTACCCCAGTTTTAAGCTTGGAGTTGACACATCTCCCTCATGGTTTGTAACCTGTGATGGACTTCTCCTCCAGGAATCTGTCCAACCCCTTTTGAAGGCATCCAGGCCAGATGCCATCAACACATCCTGTGGCAGGGAGTTCCAAAGACTCAGAGCCCATGAGTAGCTCAGAGCCCATGAGTTGATAGATAAAGTTTGGAATTTTTTTGCCCCAATATGCATTACTTTACATTTGGCTATATTGAAACGCATATGCCATTTGGCAGCCCATTCCTCCAGTTTGGAGAGTTCCTTCTGGAGCTCTTCCCAATCTTCTCTGGTTTTTACCGCACGGAAAAGTTTCATATCATCTGCAAACTTCGCCACCTCACTGCTTATCCCTGCTTATCCAGGTCATTTATGAATAGATTGAAAACACCGGTCCCAGGACAGATCCCTGGGGCACACCACTATTCACCTCTCTCCATTGTGAAAATTGCCCATTGACACCTACTTTTTGTTTCCTGGATCTCAACCAGTTCTCAATCCATAAGAAGACCTGCCCTCTTATTCCCTGACTGTGCAACTTTCCCAGCAGCCTTTGGTGGGGGGAACCATGTCAAAAGCCTTCTGAAAATCCAGATAGATGATATCCACTGGTTCACCCAAATCCACATACCTGTTGACCTTTTCAAAGAATTCTAAAAGGTTTGTCAGGCAAGACTTCCCCTTGCAGAAGCCATGCTGATTTTCTCTTAGCAAGGTTTGCTCTTCTATGTGTTTTAAGATTTTCTCTTAGATGAGGCTTTCCACCATTTCCCCTGGGACAGACGTAAGGCTAACAGGCCTGTAGTTTCCAGGGTCCCCCCTCCTTCCTTTTAAAAAATTGGTGTGACATTTGCTATCCTCCAGTCCTCCGGCACTGTGGCCGTTTTAAGAGACAGGTTGCATATTACCATTAAGAGATCTGCAATTTCATTTCTCAGTTCCCTAATAACCCTTGGATGGATGCCATCTGAGCCTGGTGACTTGTTGATCTTTAATTTGTCAATTCGTCTTAAAACATCCTCTCTTTTAACCTGTATTTGATTTAATTCTTTAGTCAAGAGGGGCCCTTCAGGCAGCGGAATCTGCCCAAGGTCTTCTGTCATGAAGACAGATGCAAAGAATTCAGTGTCGCTGTAATTTCCAAGTCCTCCTTTACCTCCCCTTGTCCTCCCACACCATCCAGAGGGCCAACTGGTTCTCTGGCAGGTTTTCTACTTCTAACATATTTAAAGAAGCTTTTATTATTTCTCTTTATATTGCTAGCCATGCGTTCCTCGAAGTCTTTCTTTGCCTCTCTTATCATCTTCTTACATTTCTTTTGCCAGAGTTTGTATTCCTTTTTATTTTCCTCATTTGGGGAGGATTTCCATTTACAGAAAGACCTCTCCTTGTGCTTTAGAGCCTTCTTCGGCACCACTTCGAACACTGTTCCAGAAACACCTTCAAGACTCCAGAGGGAATGTTCTGGAGGTACAGGATTATAAAGAGAAGAAGGGAATGTTTCCATTCCAACATATGTGTTCTTGTTTTTGTGCTAAGATAACTTTGTTTTGTTTTGTTTTTAAATATGCTAGCACCGGTCACCCAAGACCTTTCCTCATTGTCGGCTTATGATTTAGGGAGAAGGACCTAAAACATGTAAAAAGCATTACATGTTTTATTTGCTGATGATGATTTGTGCAGCAAGGTTGGTAACAGTCTGTCAAGAAATTGAGAGACAAAGCAAAGCAAAGCAAAGCGCTTTTTGGGGAATTTACAGTTTAAATATGTAGGCTACATATTGTCCCTCCCCAGCAATCTGGGTACCCAAGTTTGCCAATGTTGGAAGGATGGAAGGCTGAGTCATGGTACTAAAACTAGGCCTAACCTCAACCTTTTATCAAGAGCCTGTGGGTTTGTGGGTATTTTATTTTTTTAAATTCCTAACCTGCAGGATTGGGATACGAGTTAATTCTCTAAACAAAGCCAGTGCAATGAATGTCTTCAACGAAATAATTCCACTAAAGATTTATTTAGTGAACAGTTTGGAGGTTCCATGGAAAAAAACTTTCTGAAAGGCATATCAGAAATGAACAAAGGTGCACTCATCTGTATAATAACCAGTGGAGCTGAATTATGTTTCAAGGAATATTATTGTTCATATCAATTAAAAATAATTTTAAAAGGAATTTTATGTACTGCATTAAATTAGTTGGCATTTTCTTAGAGCAATGGGTGTCCTCTCAACATCCAGTGTGCAGTTTTCAAATGTCTATTGTAAAATCAGCATTCCCAGTAAAATTAAGATAAACATTAAGACATAAACAGTTGTGCTTATAAAAATATGACGAAGGCTACTCATTATACTGAAACAAAAATGTTGAGCAAATTTGAAACACATATACATACAAAGTGAAGAAAGTATGAGCAAGGGGCATTAAATTTATTGTTCTGTTATTTTTGTCCACCACAATTCAAATTACATGAAATGATTAAGCAAAACCCTATAATAGTTCATTATTACGCTCACATTCACTGAACATCCACATTAGCTATATGAGCAAATCTCTTCAGCATCAATAGTAGCCCTATATCCATGTTGTAGGCCTCCAACTCCCTCTCTTACCCTCAATTTATTGTATTTCTTAAAAGGGAAGAATGAAAAGACTTTTGCTAGAGTTTCTATGTCCACCAGCCAAATAACAACTTTGCAAACACCATTAGCGGTGTTGAGAAACTGACAAATATTTCCATCTCATCATGCATGTACTAAGAGAAGCGAAAACCACCAATTTCTGCGGAATACTAAAAGCATGAGACTGCTACATCTAAGCCATTTGCCTCTTGGCAGGCATGTCTGGGTCAGTGCTCAAAACCATTAGTGAAGTTCTTCTGTCATCTTATAATATTCCTCATACATATTTGTCTGCTTAAGCAAACACTTATAACCAGTCAAGTGTTAAATAGAAGAGAACTACTACAATTTTCAGCTTCTCAAAATTCCATGCACGGGACAAAGCTGTTTAAGCACTTTGCACCACCAATCCTACTATTATACAATTCTTTATAACAACATACATCTATACATGTATACATATGTATGCATGTGTGAGAGAGGTTTGGAATATTTAGACAAAGATGTGCAGTCTTTGGACTTTTGGAATGTGGACATACAGAATAAGAATAAAAAGTTTATTTCTTTGGATAGAAAAGCACAAAGAAACTGAACTGATAATTAAGAAATGAAAACTTTCTAACTTTGCACTCACAATTTGTCATGACAAATACATGGCAATTCTTCATTGAAAGGAAGTTTGAAGGTAAAGATGGAAGAGGTGGAAGACACATTTTTTTGTACAAGTAAAACTATTAATTATTTGCAGGAAATTCATAGTGAGCAACTAATCTCTACAGCATGAGATGGGGGAGATATGTCATAGTGGTTGACATCTTCAGCTACTCAGAGAGAAAGAAGAATATAACATCCAAGTATCTTCACCACATGTGCTGAAAGATCCAGATGTTATATGCTGTATCTAAGTTCTCTCTTCAGTTTCTCAATTAGGAAGAAACACCCATGTTAGATCACCCTCAGGTGAAGACATTCATTAGACTCTGATGATGATGATGATGATGATGATGATGATGATGATGATGATGATGATGATGATGATGATGATGATGATGATGATTTAAAATTACTGTATATCTTGACTTTTGGTCCATGAGCTCAGGATGGTGTATTAAAAGGTAATGTTAGAGCTATAAAGAGCACGCAGGAAGAAAAGAAAAATCTATTATGAGGAGTGAAAAGCAACATGGAAAAAACTAGTGTTCTCATGAAATTGGTCAATGCAATCATGTATGGTAATCCATATAAAGTCATATAGTAGGTAGTCCCTCATTTAGGGAAAATGTCATACTCTTTATTAGGCTATAATTTCCTTCAGCTGCAAAATGGCTTGTATAAGCAGTGTAATTCCTTGGGGATTTACCTGTGATTTATCTCCTCCAAGCACATTTACCATTACTTCCATAACTGTCTCGTGCATGCCGAGGACTCTCATTAGGTTAGGATGCTGATAAAATACTTTGTTGTTCATGATGTCTCTAAGTGGAATGAGAAGAAATATAGCAAAGGCAATACCATGAAGAACATTTTAAAATTTCTGTGAAGATTCTCAGTTATCCAGATGAGTGGATTTGGAAGTCGAGCCATGGCAACTGGATTTCTTAATGAAAGAAGTCCATTTGCCATGACTCAGCTTCCAGATTTTAAAATTTCCTAATTCTAGACCAATTACACAAGTATGGATACTTATATTCCACTTCTAACATTTTTTCTACTTTAGCCCATAGCTTAGTGGCAAAGCAAATACTTTGCACAGAAAAGGTCCACATAAGGCAGGGATGGTCAGCATGAAACCTATGATGCTCAAATGATGCTCACAGCATCCTTCAAAATTGAAAATAATAATAAAAAATACCCTTGTGCTCTCAGGATATGGGGGCACTATGGGCTCCACGCCTCATATTTTTAAGTAAATACATATTTTCAGGCCATTAAAGGTCTAAGAAAGCTTCCTTAGCCTCTGTTTTAAAAGAAAGTGTAGCAGCTGTTCAAACCCCATGACCCACTATCCTGGTGTAGTGTTGGTCCATTCTGGACCACATGACTTCTGGTCAAACCTATCTCCCTTGGTTAGGTGGACAAAGCTACGTCTCCAAGCACAGGGCGGGATCAGAGCATCCCTTGCATTAGTACAGAGATGCATTTGGTAGCAGGCTTCTGCCAAGACTCAGCAATTAAAGAGTTATTTCTAGTGTTAAAATTAGTTTTAAGTTGTCGAAAGAAAGGGAAGTTTTTTGCATACCCTAGGCCATTAATCATAAGCAATTCTTCTTCTTTTCCCATTCTGACACTGAGAAGGGAGCGAATCTGACCCAGCGCAGCTAATAGGTTGATGGTATCTTGCACAGAAGCAGCACTTATCGTATAGGACTTCCTCAGAGCCAACAGCAGCTCACCAATGCTGTCATACTGTCGTCGAAGGAGGTTAAACATAATGCGGACCAGTTCTGGATCTTGGATCTGATCTTCTTGTGCCCAGCGAACCATAGTTTGTGATATCAGCTCCTTCAACGTAGCTGCAATGAGAGGTGAGAAAGAAGACAGGGGAAAGGCAAACCTCATGAAATGATGGCAAAGATGGTTATTAATCATTCTTAGGTATGAGTAAAAAAAAAAACCCAGATCAAATAAGACTTCTCATTTGGAAACTATACTTGCAGAAGTTGTAGCACACATCAGCTGGCAGCCACCACACTCATCATTCCTTAGGCTCCTTGACAATGCTTGGTGTCATGTGTTGTCAAGTCATAACTCATTATGTTGATCCTAACAGGGTTTTTAAGCTATGTGGGATATTTAAGAAGTGATTTCACAATTCCCCACCAATGCCACCCCCATTTCCAAGCTGGAGTATGAACCCAGGTTTCCTGAATCCTATACCTGCTGCTGCCTCACACTGGCTTTCTGACTGGATTTGCTGAATGTGTTCTCGGGGCTTCCCATGGCCATTCCTCAAACATTTTTTTACCACTGCAGAAGTGTTTGAATGTGTTATCTGTGGCCAAGGGCTCCTTCTCAGTCTGGCAGAGTGTTCCTGGATTCTATCACCCCACCTCTCACATTTGCCTAGGAATGTCTTTTCTTCAACAAATGTTAGTGCAGAAACAGCCAAGACTATGGTTTGTTAATTTGATCATCATGTCATACAATCATGTTCACAAATCAAGGTTTAAATCTCATTTAGAGACACAGGTTCTGCTTCTAGTTCGTCCATCTAACACAATCTGTTTTATGCTTACACAGCCAACTTGGTATTAGTGTCTAAACTGTCCCATTTCTTCAAAAATTATTTACCTCGTTTAGTGTGTGTATGCCTCTAACCTATTAAATTAATGGCAATCTTCTGTTACCAACAATGTCAATCCTGGTGGCCATCAATACAACAAAAGAACATAAGAACAGCCATGATGGATCAGGCCAAGGGCCCATCTAGTCTAGTTTCCTGTTTCTCACAGTGGACCAGCCAAATGCATCTGGGAGCACACAAGATTAGATATCTGTCTCCTGGTACCACTCCCCTGCATCTGGCCTTTAAAGTACCCTATTTCTAAGCCTGGAGATTACACATCCCCATCATGGCTTGGGGATGTATAAACTCCAATTTTCTATTTTGCTATTCTTCAGTTGACATTTTATTTCCTGGATGTTCCTTATTTGTTCTTTTCTTCTGTCTCTTTCAGTTGATAATCACTATAGTTTTCTTTTCCTTTCTGTGCCAGAAATTGAAAAGTTGTGTTTAGAATCATAACTCTATTTCTGTCATCCTTAACTTTTGCTTCTTCACTGTTGCTAATACTTCTAACAATTTGTAGGGTGACAGCTGCATTTTAATTACCAGGATGTTCAGTACAGTGTATCTCCAGTTCTAATAAGTTACTGCCAAATTTCCCACCCCTGTTTATGCAGATTGCTGCCATCTAGGCTTTCTCAGAAGTTTCTACTTCACATCCAGATTTGAATGATCCCAAAGGCCTCAGAGAGCAACTAGTATTTTTAATTGCTCAGAATATGGTTAATTATATGTCCTTCCCTAACTTAGTATATGGATGTTTTTACTAAATCTACCTAAGAAGATATCATGATTCTGTGATGTAAATAAATGAGACTAAGATAAGTCATTTCAGAACTTCTTCCACCTTTAATGAGACCTATGAATTGTACAACTCAGTTGAACAACACACTGAAATCTTTTAGGTGGAGGAAGGAAAAATTAAAAACAGAAATAATATGGTGGCATATGTGTGCACACCCTCTTATAACTGGGGATGTCGCTGTGCTCAACCGTAAAAATCACATTCAAACTCATGTTAAGTAGGAATCAGTGCACACCTGCCATCATTTAAAGTGCCTCTAAGGCAGGGGTGCCCAAACTTTTTGTAAGGAGGGCCAGATTTGGTGGCTGAGAATGTGTCAGGGGCCGGTTGCTCCCCAACCCTGCCACCCCACTGCAAGCCCCACCCACTTTCTTTAAAAAAACATGGGATGAAGGAGGGGGAGGGAGGGGCGGTCCAGCAAGCCGCGAGCCACTCAGAATGGCCTGACAGGCCGGATTTGGCCCCCGGGCTGGACTTTGGGCAGGCCTCCTCTAAGGAATCCCAAATAAAGATCAGCCGTGCTAGTAGGTCTTTCCTGACATTTTCTTAGTCACATCCTACAACAGAAGCCATGGCCCACAGAGAGCTTCCAAGCATCAGAGGGATCTCAGTATTAAAAGGCATCAGTCAGGAGAGGGTACAGAAAAATTTCCAAGGCATTAGATATACCACAGAACACAGTGAAGACAGTCATCATCAAGTGGAGAAAATATGGCACAACAGTGACATTACCAAGAACTGGATGTCCCTGCAAAACTGATGAAAAGACTAGAAGGAAATTGGTCAGGGAGGCTGCCAAGAGGCCTATAGCAACTTTAAAGGAGCTGCAGGAATATATGGCAAGTACATGTGACAACATCTCCCATATTCTTCATATGTCTTGGCTATGGGGTAGAGGGGCAAGATGGAAGCCTTTTCTTATGAAGAAAATCATCCAAGCCCAGCTAAATTTTGCAAAAACACTTCTGAACTCACCCAAAAGCATGTGGGAAAAAGTGTTATGGTCTGATGAAACCAAGGTTTAACTTTTCGGCCATAATTTAAAAAAAAATTGGCACAAAAACAGCACTGCATATCACCAAAAGAACACCACACCCATGGTGAAGCATGGTGGCGGCAGCATCATGCTTTGGGGCGTTTTTCTTCAGCTGCGACAGGGGCTTTAGTCAAGGTTGAGAGAATTATGAACAGTTCCAAATACCAATCAATATTTGCACAAAACCTTCAGGCTTCTGCTAGAAAGCTGAACACGAGAAGGAACTTCATCTTTCATCATGACAACGGCCCAAAGCACAGATCCAAATCAACAAAAGAATGGCTTCACTAGAAGAAGATTTATGTTTTGGAATGGCCCAGCCAGAGCCCAGACCTGAATCCAATTGAGTATCTGTGGAGTGATCTGAAGAGGGCTTGTGCACAGTAGACACCTTTGCAATCTGACAGATTTGGAGCATTATTGCAAAAAAGAAGGGGCAAATATTGCCAAGTCAAGATGTGCCATACAGATAGATTCACACCCAAAAAGGCTGAGTGCTATAATAAATTCAAAAGGTTATAAGTAGAGATGGGCATGAAACAAATTTTTGGTTCATTTTCTTATTCGTTATTCATTTCATTACCTAACAAAATGAATAACGAACTGCCCCCTCTAAGAAAAATGAAACAAAATGAAACAAAATGGAAATGTCCATTTCACTTTGGTTCATTTTTCGTACTGCCGGTGTCTCCTATGTGGTGGTAGAGTGGTCCCTCTCTAAAATAAAAAAAAAAAAAAACAGTCTGGTGTGTGGGCCCGGGTATTGGCCCATGAGCACCGGCCCCAACCCATGGGTCACCAAACCAACCTGCAGGCCATGGAACCGGCTCGTGGGCTGGCGAATGAACGAACGAACGAACGAACGAAAAAACAAACAAACAAACAAACAAACAAACAAACAAACAAACAAACAAACAAACAAACAAACAAACAAACAAACAAACAAACAAACAAACAAACAAACCACAATCCAGCTCGCAAGCACCAGCCCTGACCTCGGGGTTGCCGAACCGGCCCACAGGCAAGCAAAAATAAAATAAAATAAAATAAAATAAAATAACATCCCAGTCCAGCGTGCGGGCCCCAGTACTTGCCCATGAGCACCGGCCCTGATCCGCAGGTCACCTAACCAACCTGCAGGCCATGGAACCGGCTCGTGGTCTGGCAAACAAACAAACAAACAAACAAACAAACAAACAAACAAACAAACAA
>JAHTLZ010000016.1:24472610-24522168 GCA_023846285.1 Phrynocephalus versicolor | reverse complement strand
GGATGATCTCAGGCCAGTACAACTCCTAGTTGGAGAGCAACGTGAAAGAGCATTACATCGATGGGGGGGGGGAGATTACACTTCATATTTCATAACATGATTCTGATCCACATTTTATTGTTGCGATGATAATTCCTTCCCCCTTCCTTTTCCTCATGTACCTTTTCATTCAGATTATGTTAGCAATTTCTTCCTATTTAATTATGGGTTTTGTGATTTAATATGGCCTGGAAACTACCATTCATGCAACGCTGCAGTATTATTATTATTACAACAATTGGAGATACTGCTTCTCTAACAATCCATACAAGTGCCAACAAAATATAGCCAATCATTTTCTTGATAAATTCTGCTTTTAAACTGATTAAAATTCTCACAGGCTGTCAAGTATTTGAAAGTTGGAAATGGTTGATGTATCCTGATGATCAAATGACAGAAAAGAAAAATCACCCCTTCAAAATTGTTCTAAAATTGACTGTGCCTAACTACGATGCTGAATAATTTTGGTATACTCATAAACCCCAACAAACATCAAGTCATAAGATGTTGAGTGATCCACCCACCCCACCCATCGTTATAAAATACCTGTTAATGAATATTCATATAGCCATTATATTTTAAGTTTCTAAATGCTCTGCTTATTTTCCCCATTATATTTTACTTTATAGGCAAAAATACAGACAGAAGAAAAGAAATGATTGCTTCTACCTGCTCTTGAGGTGGAGAACGAAATTCCTTGGTCTTCCTGGCAGTTAAAGCAGCAGACATATTCAAGGCTTGCATGAGTTCATTATATCTAAATTTCTGATTATATTGCAACTTTGAGACATAAGTATCTGCAAAAGACACAATGGCTTCCACTCTGTGTTTCAGTTCACAGTCACAGAAATAATTTAGCAGCTCGCACATCTAGCATAAAACAAAAGGCACCATTACAAATTATGAGCCAGCATAATGCTATTATAAGTGAAAGAACTATAGAGACAGTTATAATCAAAATAACTACAATTATAATCTAAAGAAGTATAATATATGTATTTGTTCATCTTAGTCAATGGAAATTTAGTTTTGTGGTCAATGAAGAAAAAAAAAGGTTGGATCTAGAGCAGGGGTGCCCAAACTTTTTTTAAGGAGGGCCAGATTTGGTGTCTAAGAATGTGTCAGGGGCCAGTTGCTCCCCAACCCTGCCACCCCACTGCAAGCCCCACCCACTTTCTTTTAAAAATGGGGTAAAGGGGGGGAGGGGCTGGCCAGCCAGCCGTGGGCCACTCAGAATGGCCTGACGGGCCGGATTTCCCCCCCCCCCCCGGGCTGGACTTTGGGCAGGCCTGGTCTAGAGGCTGTCAATAGAAGGTGAATTTGATTCTAAATGACTGTTTTTTAAAATTCATGCTCACAGCAGAATACTACATGGAAAAAGCAAAACAAAATCAAGTTAGCTTTTCCACTTTGGACAATATGTGTAACTGCAGATGATCCTACCTATGTTATCACAGGAAATATTATACAAGCTGTCACAGTAGCATTTGCAAAACTACATTACTAGGTACAGTAACCCCACGGCCTTTCACGGTTTATATACTGCGGTCCCACTATATCGCAGGACCACAGTATATGAAAAAGCCCCCCCCCGGGGGGGTAAGGGTGAAAGGCCTGTTTCAGGCCTCCTGTACTTACCCCAGGACTGGTGCTGCCCCGAACGGGCCTGCAAGGTCCTTCCCGGGCATGTCGAAGGCCCCCAAAGGGCTTTTGTGCGAACCAGAAGTCACTTCCGGTTAACCAGAAATGACCTCGGGATTGCTAAAAAGCATTTCCAAGGCCTCCGGGAAGACCCTTGCCGACCTGTTCAGGGCAATGGTAGGCTGGGGGTAAGTATAGGAGTCCCCAGCTAGGCACCCCAGGCCTGACCCTACAAACATCCTCATATCATGGGTTGGGTTCCTAACCCCCGTGATAGGCGGCGGGGGGTTCAATGTATGCTCATTCCCGCTGCTTGTCATTGTTTGAGCCAAAGCCAAAATAATTTATTTTTTATTGGCCTATCTATAATCATTGCAAAAGAAGGGACAAAATCACTCAACAAATGCAAAGTGGCTAAAGCTCATTTCTTTTATCTCTGTGTTCCACAATTTTGTGTTCTCCATGCACTTGACAGATACTAACAACTTCTTACAAACAGCATATGATGCTGCATCACCTGGTCTTGTGGAACATAGCAATTTGCTCCTGGCTCATGCATTTAAGGACCAAAGGCACAACAAAAATAAAATATTTCCAAGACCAGCATTTGATTATTTGTTTTGATAATATTGCAAGGTTGTCACCTGGAGTTTAACAGATTCAGGCAATCTTGTTTGCAGTAAGCCTTTTACTGGAGTTTTCGTTTCATTGGCTGCCTTTTCCCCAGCTTCTACGGCTTTTTCTTCTACATGTGTGGCCTCCTCCTTCTCCATTTTCTCTATTGTTTCTTCCTTGGATTCACCGAACACACATGGATCGATGAGAAGTAAAATCTGTTTAACATCATGATCGTCGAAAACTCCCATAATGAGCAGTGTTCCTATTAGCTTGAGAACAGGAACAAACTGGAACTCAACCTTCCCACCAACAGGGTCGCGTATGTGAGCTCCACTACCATAGACAGCTTCCGTCAGCATGTTTAAGGCTTTGCACTTAAGCATCCCAAGGGGTATCTCTGGACTAGGCTTTTGATGATCCTCATGAGACAAAATAAAACAAGGGGTCGAGAACTTAAAATCTGGTTTCAAGCAGGTGCTAAGCCCGACTCCAGGCAAACCATTTCTCTTGGATTCATCTGGAAATAATCTGATTTTTCTGGTTTCATTTGTAATAGGAATGATAAATTCATTCTTCATCATGAGCTTAGCTTCTTTAGCATATTCTAAATGAATGCTTATGAGCAAGTCATAAAAGCCAGAACGTAGGAGTCCAGGCAAATATTGATTATCTATTGTAAAAAATAACTGGGAAATGTCCACGTGGCCGCAGAGTGCATAAGCTACTCTGTTATTACCCAGTGCGCAAACTGAACTGTACAGTTTTAAAGTATGGTAGTGGAATCTCATCAAGTCCTCTTGTTCACAGAGCTCCAGTATATCAATACACCTAAAATGAGAAAAGAAAACAGAGAATCATTTTATTAAAAAAAGTTATGCTCCTTTTTAAAGAAATATTTTATTATGTACTTTGTGAAGAATAAATAAATTTTGGCTGCAGAAAATAGATACATATATCAAGTCCTTGGGAAGTTGGTTCATTTCTGTATTTCCAAGCACTGATATGCGCATCTGTTTTCTGTGCATGTGTAAAGTGATAGGCAAAAATCACACACTGGAAATGACAGCATAAGAAATTATGTTTTACTTCATTATGGAGAAGATCCCCAAAACTTTTATACTAATGACATTAAAATGCTTCAAATGCCAAGTCTTGCATCATCATTACAAACTCTCCATGTGCAGTTTTATTAGCACCTCATATATGACACAGAAACAGTATATGGGGGGGTTGCATTTGATCATTTTCTTCTACCTTTATTAAAACAGGACTATAAGGAAGGAAGGGAGGAAGGGTCAGTTTCTAAGCTAGATCTCCCAAACATTTTAACTTGTGGCTCTCTTAATATGTTGACCACTGGCCAAGGCTCCCCTGTACAGTAGAAGTGCCATATCCACCCATGGTTTCACTGCTCAGGGAAAAAATGAAATAATAAAATAAAATTAAAATTAATCACAATAATACAAATTCCCAAGGTGTATTACCAAGACTGGAGGCTAGATGGAACCAGTGACTATGGAAACACAATCATGGCTTTACTTTTCGGAGAGAAGCAGCTTCCAGAGAAAAAGAAGCCACATTTTTGGCAGGGCAGGGAAGACAAACAAGAGGGCAGGAAACCCAGTCCTTGGGCAAAACAGGACCAGGGTTTCCTCTCTGCACCATGGACACCAAAGAAAGTGCAAGTAAGTACTTTGGGTAAGAATAGGAGAGAAGGGGAGGGGAAGGATCAGAGGATTCTCTGGCACCACTTTGTGGGCTTCTCAGCATCCCACAGTGGTGCCACGGTCCACAGTCTGGGAAAACACTGTGATAAACCTGTATTTTTCAAAAAGCATATTTTCATGTTTATGATTTATATTTCTTTAATGTATTCCAGACTATCAGTACCAATGACTAAATCCTACATAAAAATGTGTTTAAAATAAACTTCTGTAAATTTACATCACTGTTGCACAGGCTAAAATGACATGCAATCCCAATAGATTGTAAAATAATATGTGGGGTTTCTATGATATACATGTCTTGGGGACTGGGCTACTATTTAAAGGAGTCTAGAATGTTACAATTTTTGTGTATGCAGCAGAAGCTCCTTTATACATGTAGTTAAAGGGCCATGTGTCTCCAAAAAAACTAAATATGAACAAGCAATCCTTCAGTCATAAAGATGTGACAGAAGGATTGTCATCACTTATAACACTCACAGATGCACTTCCCTTTCTTCTCATCCACTAGGAACAAGTGACGCAGCCAAGAGGAGTGACAAAAAATCATATTATACTTTGAAACAAAATTCAAGGACTTTGGGGCCCTAGTGGTTTTCTTTCCTGTCGCACCAGCAGTCAGAATTGAAGGGGAAAGGGAAATATTTGAGGTGAACAACTGGATACAAAGGTGGTGCCAATGTGATAGATTTGGATTTTTGCACCACAGGCTTTGCTTCCTGGAAGATGGACTCCTGGCAAGTTGTGGCTTGTACCCAGGGCTGGAGCTACCACTAGAGTCACCGCCTAGAGCGCAGACCTGAGAGGGGCACAAAACTGACCTCAGAGGGTCATAGAACTGACCTGAGGTATGTGTGGCGGCCAAAACTGAACTCAGAGGAATTCTACTACTTGTTCTCTCAGTTTTTTAAAATAAAATTTTCACAATTTCACAATTTCAAATTTTCACAATTTCAACTTTTTCATTACTTCAACTTTTCCCAAGTTCAACTTTTTGCCATAGGAAAAAAAACTGTTTTTCCTACAGTTTGTCTGTTTTTGAAAATCGGTGGTGGTGGTGGGGGGTAGGGCACAAGAAAGCCAGGCACTGGCCCTGCTTTTACCTCACAAGGACTGGGAGGAATGTACTTGGTCACAGCATGAAGAACTTCATCAGGAGGGCATTACACTGAATTGGAATGGGGAGGGAGACAAAAGCTTAGATGTAAAGATAGCTGAAAGTTTATACAGACTAAGAGGAACAATCCAAGCAAGTTTCCAGTTAAATTAAAACACTGTAAATGAAAGAAAAGATTAACATTGCCTCCTGATGATATTATTGACATATAGGAGCCTCCTGGTGAAGTGGTTAAATGCCTGTACTTCAGGTAAAATTGTGCTCACGACCTGGGGGGGGGGCAATGTATAGCCTGCATAATTAAATTGTAAACCATCCAGAGAGTGCTTGAAGTGCTATGGGTCTGTAAATAAGCAGACCACTTTGCTTCGCTTCGCTTTATATATGACACTTTATATGCTTTATATCAGGCCTATCCCACAGGTGGACCGGGGGCTACTGGTAGCCCGTGAAGGGTTCAAAGGTAGCCTGCCAGCCATCAATAAAAAATGTGAGGGAATAAGTTCTCCACCTCTACCTCCCCCAACCTAAGGACCACCACTGCTCCAGCAAAGCTCTGGGTCTGCCAGCCCACTGTCTCAACCGAGCGGGGCAGTTCAAGGGCCATGGCACAGTCCCCTGCTCTCCCTACCAGCCAGATGATCGGTGCGCCACTGTCTCATGACCAATTGAGTTGTTGGTACAGGGCAGAGGAAGGGGAGTGGAGGGGAAAGCAAGGGGCGGGGTCATGGGCATGCCCACCTCCTTTGCATGGTGATGTCCCCCTCTTCTCCCCCCCAGAGAATTCTTTCCTCCCATCCTCCTCCTCCTCCTCCCATCCCCCCACTGGTGGCTTACAGAGACTGTGACCTGCCACTCCTCTTGCTCCCCTTCTGAGCCATTCCCTCCTCCTTGCGCTGCTATGACAATGTGATTGCCCCGCTGCTGGCTTGGCCCATCCCAGCTGCACAGAGAACATGGCAGAAGTGAGTGAGAGCTATGGGCAGCGGCAGCAGTGGCAGCGAGGGAGAAGGGGGGAAACAGAAGGAGAAGTAGAGTCAAGTCAAGCCCCGAGCAGGTTGGGAGGGAAAGTGCACCTTTAAAAAAAAACCTTCCAGCAGCCTGGGCAAGCAGAAGGGGCAATCTGCTCAAGCATGCATGTGCCTCTCTTGCACCCGTCCACACCGGCTTCAGCAGGTGTAAGGGAAGTGTTTGCATGGTCAACCTTACCATAGGAATGCATTGAAATATGTTCCCTCCAGAAAGAATTAATTGATTTTCAATGCATTCCTAAGGGAAACTGCTGTCCTACTTACAATTTTTTTTATTTATGAGCATATGCTCAGAACAGATAAAATTCATAAGTAGAGGTTTTAGTGTAGTAGCCCTCAAGCACTTTCGTCTGGAGAAAGTAGACCTCGGCCTGTTTAAAGCTGGACAGCCCTGCTTTATATAAATCCTCCACTAAAGGATTTCTGCCATTATATGTTTCTACTTTCCTTGGAAGAAAAGCAAGAGAGGTGTATTTGAATGTTCTAAGAAGGCAAAGTGAGGAAATGGAAAGGCAAGGCAAGACAACCATTTTAAAAGATCTCAGAAATTATGATTAGTAGAGATGGGCACGACTTAGCGGTATTTTCGTTTTCGTTTTTGTTTTTTCATTTTCGTTACGTAACGAAACGAAAACGAAAAACGGTTCAAAAATGGACCAAAAACGGAAACGAAACGACTAATTTTGAGCCAATTTTCGTTTTTCGTTACTGGAAAAACACATAATGGAGCTAAATGGGGAGAAATGAAAAATTTTTCATTTTCGTGTTCGTTTTTTCATTTTCGTTACGTAACGAAACGAAAACGAAAAATTTTGAAATTAGCTCACGAAAACGGAAACGAAACGAAATGGACCCTAGCCGAAAATGAAAACGAAAACGAAAAATTTTTTCTGAGTCGTGCCCATCTCTAATGATTAGCTTTCTTGGATGTACCTGCTTTCTTCTGGAATGTGAAGGGCCATCATCTGCAAAGGTTCCAGGCACTGTACGAGCCACCCCTGGCGGTCACTGACCCGATCAGGCTCTACTTTCAAGAAACTATTTGGCATTCTACTCCACACAACTGGCGTGATTGTCTGAACATCCAGACGAGGAGGGCACTGGGGAATAGGGTTTCTCTCTTCACTTTTAAAGATTGCTGCTGATAAAGGCATGGTGTTCTGTAAAAACACACATGGAAACATTTTGAAACTGGGACTTACACTAATGTAAGAATATACATTGAATTATAGGTTGTTTCTTGAAAGCATATTTACAAATGTGCCCCTCAATAAATACTGGTGGCACACCCCACCTCTCTTAACTGCCAGGAGATGGGCCTAATGAAAACCAGTGTACTGGTATTTTGTCCTTTTCCCCAGCTCCAACCCCTGCCAGCATAATAGAGTGTTGTTGCTTAATTTGACTGGCATCTATTCTACATTACACTTTGGGAGGGGGTGCGGAAGGACATCTCCAAAGATTGTATCCCATACTGCTATCACCATTATCGTACTATGATATCTACTAGTGTACTTAGGCAAAATATCAAGTAATACTGTGGGCAAACCAAACCATACAAGACTCCAAAATTCTGTCCCTTGATTCTTATTAAGCTGCCTTGGAATTCTATATTAACTGGGAAAGAGGGTAACATGCAATATTAATGCATTATGATTTTAATATTAATCTTCTAACTAACTCCCCCCCCCCATTTCAAGAACCTTATTTCCTATGGATTGTTATTTCAATCTAGAAGGATTTCATTAATAATTAAAGAGTGGGGAAATGGGTCCTTTAGATTCCATTGACTAAATAATACTGTTTGAGTTTCTGGATTCATTTCAAAACCCACAACCTCTTTGATAGTAGTTTTAGTTTTTTTTTCAAAAACAAAATACCTTTAATTTACCCAGTTCAAACTGTACCAGGTTTGTGCTTGTAGGCTGTAAAAAAACGGCTGGAAACAATTTTGTGTTTGGTTCAACCTGAAAAATACAATTATCAGAGTTAAAATGCAGCATTAGCAGTGTTTGTGTCTGTTTTATTAAAACAAGATTTCTACAATTCTTGCTTTAGATGGTTTGAGAATTATTCAACTGGAAAGTTTGTAAATACTCCTGTGTATGCAAATATTCACTCAGACACACCACATACCTACTAATTCTAAGGTGTCTGGGTATTTTATATGTAAGTAGTTATATATCCAGTCAACTGCATAATTACCCACATTTACACACAAGGATTATGTACCAATCTACACAAAGAAACAAAGGTTTTCATTGCTCATGTCCCTAGGAGAAGGCATAAGCCTCTGTGTACAACAGGTTTTATGAATGAGGTGTGGGGCTACAATTGCAGCATGTCATTTATGAAAGATCTGATCTTACAACTTACTCATTGATACTTTGGTTCTAGTAGCCATTCTTATATGGCGGATGAAGAGTAGGAAATTAATTTTTACTTTAAAAACAGTATAAAGAATCAGCTCCTTCTCACTGATTATATATTGGAATCATGACTGAACTCCACTGACTTTTAAGAAATTGCTTTTAAAAACTGCTTCTGTCTGTTTTAGTTCTTCTTTAGTTCATCTGTGTTCTTATACTGTATATTATTAGGTGCATCTAATCTATTTTAATTTTATAGCAAGCTCTGTGGAGTCCCAGACTTGGAAGACAGCATAAATAAAATAAAATAATAAAAAACTCTCAAAAAATAGCACACAAGATGCAACACTATGCAATCATATGCACCTTTTTATAACATAAAACAATTCACTCCATCCTGTGGAAAATTGAAAAGCTGCTTGACCTTTCTTTTGAAATGTCATAGCACTCTTCAGACATCAAACTGCAGAAGTGTATCTGATATGGTCCAGCTCTAAAATGAGAAAATGCAACAGCCAGAATCCAAGTGTGTACGTCTGCTGATGGAAGCAGCTCTGTCAGCAGGTGCAGAAGCAATCATTTGTGCATGTGCACACACACACACACCACTTTTGGACAGGTTCTACACACCCCAAACAGTTAAATGTCCTGCTCTCTCTTCCCACCCCCTCCTTCTGTGCCACCTTGAATCTCTGCTCTGGAGGGTTTCCCTCCATAGTGGAATAAAGGCAATGTTTTTGTTTACAAAACCCTCCATGGCCTGGGACCTGTCTATCTGGTGGAGTGGATCTCCCAGAGGTCAACTTCATCCAGACTGACCAGAGCTTCACTTTCCCTCTCGCTCCGGGTGGCTACACCTAGAGAGGCCTGAAGGGTTCTACCTGGAAGCGGACATTCTCAGTGGCCGCCCTGGCATACTGGAACAAACTGCCAGTGGAGACTGGATTGTCGATTCGCTGTCAGCTTTTAGAAGGGCTTTAAAGACCTGGCTCTTCAGGGAATGCTTTGGGTGACCTTTGAGGTTTTATTATTAGTCTGTATGTCTGTGGGTCCCAGCCCTCTCTTGCCGGATCTTGTTTATGCTATGGTTGCTGATGAGTTATGCTTATTTTTATTTGTATTTGTATTTGTACTTTATTACATTATTATTACTGTTTTCTTTATTATTCGTACTTTGTTTTGTTATGTTGGGGCTTGTATGTTTGGGCAACTTGTTTTGCAATGTGTTGTACATCGCCCTGAGTTCCTGTGGGAAAATCGGGCGGTCAACAAGTACTAAATTGATTGATTGATTGATTGATTGATTGATTGATTGATTGATTGATTGATTAAATAACATTTCCCTCCCATTCATTTTGATTTGATTTTGATTTGACTCAGTTACGCTTATTCTGTTTGATTATGTCGTATTGTTTTATTTATTGTATTGTGTTGATGTTTATGGTTTCTATTTTAACATTTGCTTAATTCTGTAAACCGCCCAGAATGGCCTTGTTGCTAGATAGAGCAGTATATAAATCTAATAAATAAATAAATAAATAAATGATATGCTTTTGGCACATAGTAACATTTCCAATCTGTTTTTGATCTAATGATTATTGTTGGATTATGAAAAATATATTACAGTAAAATTTCTGTAATCTAAAAGTTACCAGTGCCTGGATCACCATGGCCAAATCATCTCTTTTTTTCAGAAGGGCCAGAGCTGGTGAACCACCTTGGGCTGGGAACTGGCATTGTGAATGACTGATGTCATTTAACAGGAAACCTGCATTCTGCGATATCCCAAGTTTATAAATATAGGCTTTAGAATAAGAATATCATTCTGTCCAGAACTGGTTCTATGAACTGGGGAAAATATCACTAATTACTCCCCTGTCTTTTTTAGATTGTCTTTTGGTTAGTCCTTTCCTATTATTAATTCCTGCTGTCTGTCCAGGAGGCAAGAGTTATACCCTAGTCCAGTGATGGTGAACCTTTTAGAGACCAAGTGCCCAAACTGTGATTCAAAATCCACTAATTATTCGCAAAGTGCCAATACAGCAATTTAGCCTGAATACAGGTGGCTGTGAAGGGGCAATGTCAGGTGCCCACAGAAAGGGCTCTGAGTGCCACCTTCAGCACCCATACCACACTGTCCTAGTCTGATGTACCTAGTCTAAATGTAAAACTTTCTTCACACGCAAACCTCTGAAATTAGAGCAAAATATATTTGACAGGGAAGCAAGCACCATAGTTTAAGCTCAAATACAGATTAGGGGTCTGCAGTTTGTTGTCATTTGTTTGTCTGGACTCCAAATGCCAGAATTCTCCAACAATTGTATTCTCTGAGGCTTCCATGGCCAGGATCTGATGGCTGTTGTGGGTGTTTTGGGCTGTTTGGCTGTGTTCTGGAAGTTTTTGTTCCTGACGTTCAACCAGACTGTGTGGCCAAGCATCTTCAGAGGGAAAGAAGCTCAGGGAACAAGGAGTTCTCTCTGTGCTCTCTCTACCCCAGAGCACAGAGTGAACTCCTTACTCCCTGAGCTCCTGCCTTCTGAAGATGCCGACCACAGAGACTGGTGAAACATTAGGAAGAAAAACTTCCAGAACATGGCCAAACAGCCCGAAAAACCCAGAACAGCCATCTTCAACAATTCCTCTGGCAAAATTCCCACAAACACTTACCGTATATATTCGAGTATAAGTCGACCCAAGTATAAGCCAAGGCCCCTAATTTAACCCCCCAAAACTGGGGAAACATATTGACTCGAATATAAGCCTAGGGTGGGAAATGCAGCCAGGCCTGGCAGCTCCTCCTTTGTAAGCTGGGGGAGTGGTGTGTGATGTTTAAAATGACTTTTAGCCACTGACCCAAGCACTTGCCAGGCCCTGCTGCATTTCCCACCCTAGACTCCCCTGTGATGCAGAGGGGGGTCATGAGAAGCGGCACACAATGTTTAAAATGACTTTTAGCCACTGACCCAAGCACTTGTCTCAGTGGCTAAAAGTATTGACCCGCATATAAGCCGAGGGCCCCTTTTTTCAGCCCCAAATTAGGGCTGAAAAACTAGGCTTACATTCAAGTACATACAGTATGTGCAATCACTTGCACAAGGCTTAGCCCTTCTTCTAAGCCACCTGCTTCAATGCTTCCTGTGAGGAAGCCAGCCCCAATGCTTCTTTGGGGTGGTCATTTTGCTGCTCTTTGTGCTCTGCAGAGGTCACCTCCTAAAGAACCACTATCACCAAGAATCCCTGGGGAAGTTTCCTGTCATGAAGCATGGCAGCAGGAAATGAAGAGTTAGAAGACGACTTTGAAGAGGGCATCGATCTTGTCCAGGAGACTGAAATGAAGATGTCTAAATATATGTGTATATGTGCTGGAATTCTGGGAATTGGAGAATTCAGGGATTTGGGTTGGATTTCAAAAATCCAAAACCAAAACCAAAACCAATCAAATCAAAGGAATACTATACTCCTAATGGAAATATATTGGAGTTGAATTGCATTCTCAGGTCCACTAAGAATTACAAAACAATTTCCTAAATTTAAACTAATTTAGTTTTGTTTCATATTGTTGGAGGATGGTTGGGATAATGCTGCTGCTGAATATTAACATTAATATGCACCACAGCCTTAGGTGTATGATAAATAATATTAATCAAAATCACTTCTATTAAAATTTTCTTATTTCTTTTCACATATACATAAAAATCCATCACATAATAAGACCAAATCCTTTGATTATAATTTACTTCTTAGATATTTTGGAACACGTATCTTGCATATAAATAATGTTCACTCTCTAAAAATGGATTGTTAATTTCAAAGGCGTCTCCCCAAACAGTGGAAGGTGTTGTGAGTACATTTGAAGGTCTCCTGGGCAACAGTACACACCCAACTAATTCATTTACTTTCTGAAGTATTGCACTGTTGCAATACTCTGATTTAAATAAAGGAAGAAAGACTTCAGGTAACAATAAAGTGTCAGTCTTTGACCAATCCACAGACAAAATGCCTCTTCCAACTCCTAATACCATAGGAAAATATTCCTGCAATATGTACCTCGCAAATATTTCAGTTATATTTCATAAAAATAAATGATAATAAATTCAGGTTTGGTATAAGCAGTCTATTATGTTGAGCACAGTGGTGAATTTAATTCTCAGGCATGCTGATATTCAGTTTCATATAAGATGCAAACAGAAACTGAATGATGGTTTTTGCGAGGCAATGCCATTTGTGACATCAAAATGTAATCCATGCTATAATTTCTAAGTACAGAATTAACACCTGTATTTGTCAATCCAAAAGACCTATAAAAGGAAATTTATTTCAACTACGACTTAGGAGGCCTATGTTCAAATCATCACTCAACCAGGGAACCTCATTAGGGGTGTGGATCAGGGCTTTCAGAGTAAGTGAGATGTTTCATAAAGCTCCTCCTCCTTATGGAAGCCCAGTCATGTTCGCTATCAGTTGATTCTGGCTTGAAAGCACCTAACCACATACTGGGGGAGGGGGAATACACTGAATGGAATCTTTGGGTTGGGGCAGCAAAGGTAATGACTGATACCTGGTAGAAAGTTCCCAGCTCTCTTCCATTGGCTGTAAATGACAGCATTCCAGTAGCCAATTCAACAAGGCATCCGATTTCTAAATCAACATTACCACGACCCGATCTTTGGGAATTAACAGATGCTTCTCCTCCCCAGACCATGTAGCAATTGCTGCGTTTTACACTGAAACAAAACAATCAGAACAGAAGAGTCATGTACTTAAACCTAAGGCATAATGGGTTATCACCGGAGTTCAGGAAATAAATTGCATAACACTAAAATTCAGATATTTCAAACTTTCTTCACTTTGATTCAGGTCAGTACTTGCTTGCAAAGACTGGCTGAAATCCTCGCTTCCAAAAACAGATCAAAATATTTCTTTTATGATTATAAGTAGCTAATAAGCAAAGAAATATTTTTTCCTATTCAGCTATCTGCAAGAGGCTGTCACATGAAACTGCCATTATACCACTGTGCTGTAGAATCAGTGTCAAGACTGGATTCCCAACTCTGCCTCCTATGAAAAGGGCCATGAGAAAGCTACCCAGTCCCAAAGGACCACATGATAAATCATGTCTGTGCAGCACTCAGTATACACATAGAAAATAGGAGAGTGAATTTTGAGGAGATATATTTGAGTAAGAAAAATGAAATTACATTTAACAAAGTGGAGTTAAATAGACATTTTGTTGTTATTCATGTTACCTAATAACTGTAAATTAAGTACTTTCAATGTGCATGATTTCAAATTCAAACATTATTTATCAAAACAAATCAGATTTTTCCTGTCAAAATACAAATAAAATAATTTAAACTTGAATTATTCAGAGCATAATACGTGAGTCCAAACCTTTCATGAACTCTGCCTCTTTCATCTCCCAAAGTAACTGTTACTGTGCAGTTCTTATTTAGGTCAAAATGTTCACTGTAAAAATGGTAGTCAGGGGTTACCCAACCAATCCAGACTGAAGATGGGTCTTGACCAGCAAAGATCCGCACTGAGTAGTAGTACTGAAATAATTAAAATAGAAAGTATATGTCAAGTTGCAAGGTGAAATGTTTTACATGTACTTCCAGTCATAAACAAGCACATGCCTTTCTCAGGCACAAATTCATTCTGTGTACTAAACAAAGAAAGATCAAGAACAATTCAAAAAATTACTATGACTGGTCTGAACCAAACTAGTTTCATTTATTCATGGATATGTGTTCAAAGTATTACATAAGTCCATACAGACATGCATTCGTCTGTAGTATTATATAATTTTCACTGAGAATATCCAGGTCTAAAAACAATTCATGGATATAATAGAATATCAGTGGCCGAAGATATGTTCCACCTCTTTCTAATGTTATAACTCGGATGTCTGTCTGTCTGTCTGTCTGTCTGGTTGTTTGGTTTTAACCTGCCTTTGCCTGAAAAGACCGAAGATGGCTTACAATGTTTTAAAAAGAAACAATATTAAGAAACAATATTAAGAAACAATATACGAAATGCAAAAGTGTATACAAACAGTCATCATTTCAGCTCTTACTTCCTGGCTCAGGAATAATTGCCTTAATTACCTAAAGCCCCCTGAATGCTTCCCTAGCTAAGATGTTATTGTTAATCATAGCCAAGACTAATTCAATGTTTCCTTCCTACATTCGGGCAACTTCTATGTCCACTTTTCATTCATTTATTTGCACCAGGAGTGCTGAACACTTTCCTTAGAGGGAGAGAGAGCAGAAAGACCCTTCCTCTTCCCACTTGCTATCACAAAGATGTAGTGGCATTATCCATCAGGTAACTGCAGAGGTGAAGGGGTCATTAAGAATGGGTGTATGGGTAAATTTCTCAGAGTGGAATTCCCACTGACCTCATATTTGTTTACTCATTGTTCTTAGCTTTAATATTGCCTGGTTAATGATGTAAGGTGACTCTTCAGATTCATTGTTCTTGACTTTAAATATGACCTTTAATGTTTTAACAATGTTTTTATACTTATTGTCTCCAATATTACAGTAACCCCCTGCCTATCGCAGGGTTAGGGACCCACCCGACCCGCAATACATGAATATCCGTGATATGAGGAAGCAGGTCAGGTGGGGGTGGGGGGAGCGATGTGATCGCTCCCCGCTGCCCCCCACGCAGCTCCGAGGCATCCCGGATGGGTCTGGGGGCGGTGGCAGGGAGAGATTTGATCGCTTCCTGCTGCCCCCCGCGTAGTTCTGAGGCCTCCCGGAGGGGGCAGGGAGCAGCGGGGAGCAATTTTATCACTCCCCCCGCGCAGCTCCAAGGCATCCTAGACGGGTCTGGGGGGTGGCGGGAAGCGATTTGATCACTCCCTGCTGCCCCCTGTGTGGTTCCGAGGCCTCCTGGAGGGGGCAGAGAGCGGAGGGGAGTGACACGATCGCTCCCCGCCGCCCCTCGCAGGTACTGCGATCTCACAATATAGTGGGACCACAGTGCCTGAACCGTGAAATGGCGGGGGGTGAGTATATATTCTTTGATGTTGTAAGCTGCCTTAGATCCTTTCCAAGTAGAAATATGAATTAAAATATTCTAAATAAATATAGGATATAGATAAGGAGAAGACAGCAACATATTTCCCCCTAATCAAAACCATGGTGTGATCCATAAATCTGTATTTATTTGGATTAATGAGAGCTATTTTCTAATTCAGCTAGAAACAATCAGTTTATCAAATCAATCCAATCCAGTTCAAATGTGCAGGGGGTGGTGATCAATAAAATAATGGCCTTGTACTTACTGTTACAGCGTGAAACTGTAGATCCTGGTTCTGCTTTCTGGAAATACATTAAGGTTAACAGTGATTAAAATGAATGTTAAACGTTAAATAATTCTGTAAAACACCGAATAATGTTCCCCAAAGCATTTTTCTTTAGTGTGCAGTAACTACAGCCACTTTTTATGGACTGAAACTAGTTTGAAACAGTTGTATAAGGAATGGAAATGTATGCATGAATTCTATCTGTCACTTAAAAGAAAATGATGTAAAAGCAGCATGTGTTTCTATGCCTCAGCTGCTTTGTGAAAGTAGACATATGCTAAAGAAAAGGGTTTCCAGCAGGATATAAAGTCAAAAAGATAGCACAAATACAAACTTCTGAAACAAAATCTTAAGTGACACAGATCCAGTCCATGCTATTTTAGCCAATGTCTGTCATGCTAAATACCTCTGAAAAATCAAAACAGCATAGCTGTTTTGATTTTTCAGAGGTATTATTTCTTGTTTTTAGGCAGAAATGGTTGCTCTCATAAAAATTCAAAGCCACATTGGGAGGTCACGCAAGTAAAATCACCTAAGTACAAAAAGAATGCTGTTTCAATACCTAGTTATACACTGACACAATATTAAAATTATCTAACCTTTTCTGGAAACCATCAACAAGTTCCAAACCAGTGCCAAAGTTAAATGATGAATGGAATTCAATGGGCATACTCAAGCGGCAATATATCATGTTTGCATTACTGTTCTGTGTTCCAAATGTCTTATGGGTAACTTTTAAGCGTGGTGGGCTGTCAATGTTTCCATCCATTCTTGTTACCTGAAAAAAAAAGAACAGCCATGTAAAAAAGTGCTTATGAAAAAGGGGCAGGGGTGGGGAGAACCATTCTATTTTTCCATGGTACTCTGGGGAAGATGGTCAAGACGCCTCCACAGAAAGAGGTAGAATGAAAAACATAGTGTATGCAAGGTCTTAACAAAAAGAAAACAAAGTAAAAAGCAGTGTTCTCGTTATATACTGCCCTATAGTGGTTAAAGCACTCTCTGGGCAGTTTACAATTTAATTGTGCAAGCTACACATTGCTCCCCCCCAACAAGCTGGGTACTCATTTTACTGACCTCGGAAGGTTGAGTGAACCTTGAGCCTGCTACCTGGAATTGAACCCCAGGTTCTGAGCACAGTTTCAGCTACGGTATAGCAATTTAACTTCTGCACCCACAAAGGTCACATTACCTCAATATGAGGGTGGTTCTTTGGCACATTGATAAACGTTGGCAAACGCTTGCTGAACCACATTGCAACATCTCTATTCATGTTGACTGCGAAAGGCTCAAAGCCTTCTTGAAGACCACACATTGTATAGTACTTGAAGGTGCTGGCATCCCTTCCAAAGTTCATTCGGCCAATCTGAGACAGACCCAATGAGCATATGGGGACAAATCCTATAAGGGGGAGAGAGTTACGAAGTTAGTGAAATGTATACACAAAGAACTGTAAACCCATTCAGGTTAATCTGACGCTAAAAACATTCATAGTCAAGAATTCTTTTCATTCAAAGCAACGTTATCCCGAGTGAATATGGTTCCTGCTGGAATCAGAAGCAACTGAGTGGAAACACTTGGTTTGGTTATGTATCCAATGCCCACATGACTAGAGGGAATGTTGGTTAAAAGAATTGTCCTGTTTATTTGAACTGACATTATGTATAGCTGCACTTCAGAAAGGATTTCCACTAAAATAATATAATTTATTACATTGCTGTGTATCAGCAGGTATGGTTTTTTGCCAGCTATGCATCATCTTGCCTCCCTGTCTGACTGGCCAGCGCCAGGGAGAGGGAAAGAAGGAAAGATGACACAGCAGAGGCTGCTTCCTGGTTGGAATTTCATCCAGAGCGAACTACAACAAGGTAAGACAGTGGTTGAATTTGTTCCGGAGGGTGGGACCGGGTTCTGAGTGCCAGCTGTGCTGCTGTGTTTCATTTCAGAACCAGCTACCTTCTGAAATGCATCTCTAGTGAATATGACAAAAGTGAGGTGGTAATACTTCAGGCACATAAGGAGAAGGCAAGATTAGCTGGAAATGGCAGTAATGCTGGGAAATGTTGAAATCAGGAAGACCAAATATGAGATGAACTGACTCCCAAAAGAACTCACAGACTTGTGTTTACAAGAGCTGAGCAGGCCTACCGAGTAGTAGAGGACATTTTGCAGATTGCTCATTCCTAGGGTTGTTACAAGTTGGAGGTGATTAGAGGGCATATAGTAACAACAATCACATTCCAGGTCACTAATGAGTTTCTGGGATCTGTTTAAATGTTATCACTTTTAAATGGCTTGGAACCAGATTTCCTGAAGGGCTGCCTAAACTTATAGGGCAGATAAGTTAGATAAATAGCAAAAGCTTTGCACAGAACCCAGTAACTGGCCAGTTCTGGAGTAAGGGAGTGGGCCGCCACAGCACCTGCGGTGCCCTGCATTGCATTCATTTCAAAAGAGATACAAATGCCAGGTGCCCATCTCTACTTTTACTTAACTGCATTTTCTGTTTTAAATACTTGTGTTTGTAAAGTGCCTTCAGGTGGCTTGGCCTTGCAAATTAATATAAAATATTTGATGCAAACAGTTAATAAATTCATAAATTAATAATCAAGCATCTGATAAATATCCAGAAAACCATTGGAAAAATAGCGCACACTCTAAGAATGCTTGCGTAATGAGCTTCTCTATAACCAAATTTCCTGTGTGTGTCCCCACTGGTCTCAAGTTTAAAGGGCAAACAGCCAACTGATCCTGAACTACAAGAAAGCTATCTCCTAAAATGTTTTATGAGGCTAATAATGTGGCTCTGACTAAAATCTTTCGTGAGAAGCATTGGGGAAGGCATTAAAATCACTGACAAAAGCATCAGACTGGAATAGATTGCTTGACTGGGAAACCAAGGAGGGGACACAGTCTTGTTAGATATGCAACAGCTGATGACAAAAACGAGTGCTGGGATGTGCCCAGTGGGACCTTCATCCAAAGAGTTGGAAAGGAAAATGCTCAAAGTGAATGTGTGTTTTTTTTTGTCATTGTTTTTTAAAATGTTGAAAATCTAATGACTACTCTGAAAGCAGATTGTTCTGAAGGAAGCAACGGAAGAGGAACAGAGGAAGACACTTAAATGTCAGTGATTAACTAATCTACCTCTAAAGGAAAGAGGTAGGTCTAATTAATATACTATTCAATATGGTTGTATTAGGAAATAGAGGCACTTTTCTAAATTAAAGAAATAACCCGAGGACATGAAATATGGAACCTTAGTGACCATCAGTGCAAAAGCTACTGAGGAAGAAAGGAAAATAACACTCGTTAAACCTAGTTACATATGCTACTATTTTGTGTCCATTACCTTTGATAACTTTGTGGCATTTATCTTTGATAACCTGAAATTGTGAACAATCTAACCAGCAATTATTGTGATCAGAATGGATAACTGCATCCACGAATCACAATCATATACATCTTAAAAGCCTGTGAGGAGCACAGAAGCCCTGTGGGTTGGCTACTTTGCAAACAAGATTCATATAAGAAGCATATATGAAACATATATTGCTTATAATTCAGCCAAATCTGAACCTTCATGTAATGTAAAAGCAACCTGAATAATAAAAGACTTAAAATGCTAAATTGTTAACATGCCTCACACATCTTAGGCACTGGGGCTTGTACTGTGGTCATGCTGTGGCAAAAATGAAGTGTGGCGTTTTCACAGTGGAAGCTACATTTTTTTATTGAGTATATTTTCCAATGTAAAGCAGAATATTGCAGCACTGTATGTTAAAAGGCCCTAAATTAAATTTGCTCACATGGAACTCATAAATCTTATCGCTGGAAAATGTTAAAATAATACAAGAAAGCAGTTTGGGTGGTGTTACACTCTAGAAGCTGCTGTAATCCAAACTATAGAGGTCACAATCCATTACAGTATTTGGCATATTTAATATTTGTACATGCCTATTTGAAATTAAATTTGACTAAGTCCAGTGCTGCTTGTATTCAGGAAAATAGGTACAGAATGGCAGATGAAACTTGCTGAAAACATTTAGCTTACATATGCCAATTGTCCTGTCAAGAAAAATGGGGGATTGAATCCAAAAACTACTTTTTCTGACTTGAAACTGCCTCCAAACTCTTTCCACTATAGAAAAGTTGACTGTAGATCGCATCTATTGCTGGATCATGTTTTTAATTAAAAGTTATGCCCCAAAGGATTATGGTAGTTTCTGGTTCCTACAAGATAATCCAGGGAAAGTGCAATGTCCATAGCAAGATCTTTCTTAAACTATTCAAGAGGTCACTGCGAACAATAACAACAACAACTGAACAATGAAGGGTACCTAATAATATCAGTTAATTAGACAACTAAAATCACAAATGGGAAGCAGCCCCTCTGTGGCTTCAAAGAGAAGACTGAGCACCCCTATGATCAGAGCTCTTCCACCTCCTCTGTCACTTGTCTAGAAGGCTTATTCAAAATAGTTCCTTAGGTTTTTCTAGAGGAACACCGTCTGTACCTCAATTTAACAGGCTCATTGCAACTGCTGTATTTTTTTCTCCCCCTGCCTTACCAACATGTATTTCCTGTTTGCCATGTTTGAACTATGATCAGTTAAGCACAAATATAGGGATTGTCATAAAAGAAGGAAAGGAATAAAAAATGTGGGGAAGGAAATAAAGAAGGGAGGACAGACAAGCAGGCAGGCACAGAAATGGAATATGATGTGACCTTTGGATTTAATGGTGAGGCGTAGTGGCTTAGCAGACTAGAACACTAAAAACTGTCAGCTGCAAAGTCAGCAGCTCAGCGGTTCAAATCCCAGGTGCCACGCAGCAGAGTGAGCTCCCACTCTTAGTCCCTGCTCCTGCCAACATAGCAATTCAAAAGTATGTAAATGCAAGGAGATAAATAGGTACCACTGTAAAAATCGGCAAGGTAAAGCAGTGTTTCCTTGCAGCCATGCTGGCCACATGGCCACAGACTTGCACAACACTGCTCTTCAGCTTGAATATGGAGATGAGCACCACCTCTAGAGTCGGGCATGACTAGCACGCATGTGCAGGGGGGAACTTTCCCTTTCCCTTTTACCTTGGCTTTAACATTTTCCTAAAATCTCAGAAATTTGGAAGATACAACTTTACTATTTCTTCAGAAATAAATGCTTTAATAATTGAGCTTACCATTATTTATCTCAAAGTCAGCAAAAGCAAGTTCTGAGCCTTTGCTGGTTATGAGTAGTTCCCCATTCAGTGTAAATATCATGGATTTGTCACCTAGGTTGATCATACAGCCAACTACATCTCCTGGTTGCCAAGTACGTCCAAAGAATCCACTCCCCTGGTGCCAACGTTGTCCCTAGACAAACAAACAAATGTAAGTATAGTGGACCGTTGTATAACAAACAGTTTGTATAACAAAAAATCTGTACAACATAAAAAATTCTGGAAATAGGGGAACTTTGCTTAACATAATCGCCTATGGGGAGAATCCGTACAACATAAAATGGGATTACTCCTTTTTCAATGCATTCCTATGAAAAATTTGTATAAAGAAAAATTTGCTTAACATAATTTTATTTGGAACAAATTAATTCCTTTATACGAGGTACCACTGTATCTGTGCCAGAGCAAGTTCTCTGTTTAAATATTTTTAAGTTATTCATCCAGTAACAGAATTAATCAAACAAAATTCAAAACCTCCCTGGAAGGGTTCTTTATTTGATAGTGTGGTGTATTCAAGAGTGTAAATTGGAGATAGCTGCCTGAAGGACCATCAAAACAGCAGGTGGAATCTGACGGCATTTACTGGGAGTAAGAACTAAAAGTGATGCTTTCTTTGGAGTAGGATTGTGCTATCTGTCTTGAAGGTATTTTGGATGGGACTACGAAGATGGATTCCCTAAACTCACACTACATATCTACTGAATATTCAAATAAAGTAAAGTAAAGCAAATACAGTTTATTTATTTATTCATAGCTAGAAAGAGAGAGTTTGCAGTTGGAAAACAAAGATCAAAACAAAACAAAACAAAAAATGATCAATTGAGAAAGTGAGAAAGTGTATCTAGCTACAATGAATCTCTAACTACACTTACTGTGATTTTGGCATCATTTAAAAGGCAGCATATGTATGACAAGACTGCACCTGAATTTAAAAAAACGCTTTAGCATGGAGGAGAGTCCTCTCTTTTGATAAACAGCTCAGACCTAGCTCCAAAATTGACAAAATGATTGATTACTTCACACCCAAATCTGATTTTTTTCAAAGTAGCTGTCCAGCAAATAACAGATTTATTAAGTTATTAATTCCTGAAAGATTTACGTGAAGAACCTGTTCCAGATCACTGGAGTTGGGTGAAACATAAATACAGTAGCAAATTGGTTTAAGTAATTAATGCATTCTCTGGGTCATTTTGTATGCTGAAAAAAATTGTAAACCAAAGTGTGTCAGAAAAAAAGCAAAAGACCCCCCCCCCCAATGCAGAATGTACAGAACAGGCACAAAAGCAATGAAGGATCAACTCCCTATGTTTCCACTGCTTGAGAAATGCATCAAAAAAGTTTGAAAACTACTACAACAACAACATTGACTACCATACCTGAATGATGGACTACTACCTATTGTGTCCTTTATATGAATCTACCGTACATGGCTACACAGACTTTGAGTTTGTAACGTTATGTTTATATTTCTCCTTGTGTGATTACATTAACTCTATGTTATCAATTGTTAGTTCCCACCCCTCATAACTTTTAGGTGATCTACCATACATGACTAACTGTCCCTGTTCTCTTTTAGCTTTAATGTTGCCTTCTAATGCTGTAAGATACCCCTCAATTCCCTGTTCTTAAACTTGAATATGTTAGGGTCCTTTTCCAAGGAGAAAGGCAGGGTAAAAATACTCATAAATGAATGAATGAATGAATAAATAAATAAATAAAACCCACTGCAAAAAATGTCCAGAATGACTCCAAAATAGCTCCAACGTCACCCACACCTTCATAAGCTATGGGGGTGCAATGCATCCTGGGTATACTTGTTTTGCAGTGCCAATGGAAAAAATGTAACCTGGGGTAGTCCACCGAAAATGTTTTAACCCAAGGCATCCCCATTTGCAATTATTATTTTTTTGTAACCTGAATTTTTCATAACCCGAGGTACCATTGTATATACTCCACTGTGGGAGGCCTCAATTCCTAGTTTTCCTGAGGAACTATTTCAAAGCAGCCAACTAACAAAACAATAAAGACAGCTGCAGTGCATGTTGAACTCTTTCTTATTTCAAGCTCAAACCAGTGAGTAAATTCTTCACCCATCACCCATTTTCAAAGAAAGTCCTAAATGAATGGGAAGCCATCTACTTTGCTTATGCTAAAAAACATAAACATTTTTCTTCAATTCAGTATTTGAAATGTGTGATCTAAAACTAGAAAATGTCTCTTCCCCCTCCCCCCGCCATCTTCTCAGTGTTAAATATTGTCCATGAATAACCTTCAAATAGGCTGGGAGGGGTGCAGGGTACAGTATTCCTAATTACAGTACAATGGGATTTTGAAAAGGTAAGCATTAACTATGAGAATAAAATGCAAAATCAAGTAGTCATACTATATCAAGATTTGCTATCAATTACCATGTCAAGACACATTAGGAATTCACGGTTCCTTTTTATCTCGCATATTGGCAAAAAGGAATCATTTCACATAATCATTTTCAAAGTGTACCAACCACAGCAAATAGAAATTCCCCATTTAAATTCATTTTTAATAATATGGCCTTGAGAAAGTACTGAATAAAAAAGGAATGAAAAAGGTGGTTTTCCAACCCTTTCCATGTATTTACAGTTAACAAAGGCAATAAATTTGCCTGGATCCATAATACCAAGGTCTGAATAATTTGCTGTTTCCCCACATTGAGCTGAACAAGTGCAAACCACCCTGGTCACTTAATTTTTATAATTTATAATTAAACGTATGTACCTTGCTGCCTTCAAACACAAATGCTTGATCATCTGCACCTAGTTCTACATCAGGCCGACAGCCTGGCCTTGCCCATCCAACACGCATATCTCCTCCTGTTACAGCTTCAAACTCAAAGTACCATTTTCCAGTCTTCACTGCATAAGATCGCTCTACTCTGAAGAAACGTATTTTATCAATACTCACTTTTTCCACTGTTTGGTCAGCTGTGGAAAACAGAAGAGAGCAGTGCATACACATTAACTGCAGCTGAACAGTATCAATCTTTTTATAACTAAAACAGAATATTAAAGTTTTGAAACAACTGCAACTACTGTTTCTTCCTTTGTTTTGTAGTGGTAACCATAAGCATGCATGAATAAATATTGTGACATCTCAGAAAAACATGGATGTGCCAGAGCACTAGCATGCAGGAATGTGATGTGTATCCAAAGGACAGTACTGAAATAGGCAAGTGTGTTACGACAGCCCTACTTGGAGATGGACACAGCCTCCCAGAAGTGGCTCACAGTCCAAATGGAGTGGAGGGGTGGGCCTACCCCTAGATTTCAATGTGAGACCCTCACCCTATTTAATTGTAGCACAGACTCCAACTCTACATTCCATGTTCTACTATTTTCCTATCTTCTCCTTCAAACTTGTGTCTAAGGTTGAGAAACAAAGTTAGATAGCAAATGATGGATGAGCCCCTTAATGTAGAAAAGACCGTGTGTGATCTATTCAGCAGCAGCTCACAAGCGAAATTATGCAAATATCTGAGAATTTGCAAAAATTATGAGAATGAGGAAAGTGGTCCTAACATTTGTGGGGAGAGCCTCTTCCATCGCTGAACTCACTATTCTGCAATGTATACCTTTTTCTGACTTGCAGAAAGATTGTCAAGAAAACTTGAGGAAAATGACTTTTTGGATAGGTATTGATCACCGAAGTATGCATTTCAAGGACTGAATGATCAACATGCAGAATCAAACACACCAACCTGATCAAATTGACAAATATGCCTGTTTAAAAGAATGATTTCATTCTTTTTGAGCACTAAGGGAGAAGAATGGGTGGTCTGAAAAAAGCTTCCAGTTTTCTCTTCATTTACCAACCCAGATTACTTTAAAGGTTAACTTATGTAGCAACTCTGAAGATGAAATGTTTAACAAGCATGTTAGAAGCACAAAGGGTACTTAACATCTTCAGAATAAAGCAAAGCACATGCCTAGTTCTTGATCTGGTGGTTCAATGTTATATCCATAAGCAGAAAAGGTACGAACAGCTTCACGAAGACTGTCTCTGTTTGATTTCTTAGTTCGCTCATCTAATAAGGAATATGGCACTAGTCGAGGATTTCGTTTGTTTTTGAGATCCTAAGGAAAATACAGATAAGAGAATAGGTTAAAAATCACATAGAGAGAGGATTACATACAAATGACTTTTGGTATCAAGTAGAGTTGTTTCAAGAGGGTGAATGAAGAAATCCCCAGACCATTGGTATTTAGTTACAAAGTACAATGGTGAATCTTGGTTAATGTCATGAACCAGCTGTTGATTTCAACTCTCAGCCAGTGCATACCAACAACATGTGTGTATGATAAAAAACAATATTCATACAATCGTACAATGGCCCAATAAAAAGACAAGTAATTACGGACAACAAACGTTTCACAAAGGAAGTGTATCATTCATCAGCATCACTTCTGTTAAACAAGGCCCCCACCCTCAAACCACCCAAAACATCTTTCAACATATTTCTTTTTAAAATTACCTGCTGAATACCATAGGTCCATCCTTGTTTGATTCTGTCTTTGGCCCAGACATTATGTGCATTCTCTGCAAGTTTATCGACCAATACTTCTTGTGAAGGTGATAATTTCACTTCAGAAAGATCTAGTGGGGATGGCTTATAGCCATTTGACATCATATAACTGTAAACCAGCAAAAATAACACCAGGATAAGATTGGGAACTAAAATCTGTTTCATTTAGTATGCAAGACCTATTAAACTTTCCTATTCAGTGTGACTATATTACAAAAGAAAAAGGAACCTACAAGGAAAACCACAGTAGTCCAAGTTATTGAATAGCCCAATGAAAAATATTTGCATGAAATCACTGATTTACAGTGATTACTGATATACAGTGAGCACAGAATTAAGGAACACAGCTAAAAAAGACCTGCTCACTGTTGTTTTCCCACATTCCCCTTAAAATTGGATGACTACCTGCTTTTATTTCCTTGCTTGCTTGAATGTCCACAAAAGCACAGGACATTTTGTCTTGCAAATTGCAATGGCATGCCTGGAGTATTATTGCAAGGTAGGCTTAACAGTTATTGTTGTTATGTACAGTGCGTGTGTGTGTGTTGGGGGGGATATTACTGAAAACTCCAGCCACTATTTCACAATCCCTGAATATTTTGGGGAGACTCAGTTAGATATGCTAGCTGATGATGTCTTTAAATTATGGTTCCTGGCATAATACATAAGGAACAATGCCAGGTTATGTACCAAAGTGCATTCAGGACTGGAGTATAAATAATGTATTCAGCCTAAACATAGATGTGATAACATTCGCCAGTGTGGAAATTATAAGAATCAAAGTACCAGGAACAAAACAAAAAAAGATTACAACATATGGCATAGAGATGCTGGAGTACAGTTTTTGCCTTGGAAGTAATTAAATTGATATATCATATGGAATGCCCCATATGGCTGTGGAACTTAACTACACATAAGGAAAAAGAGCTATAGCAGAACTGATCCGTGAGTCACATCTGAACTGGCAGGTGATGCCCAACTCTAATGATATCAAAAAGAAGGCAACTCCTGCTGGGACTTCCAGAAATGTCTGTCCTTTTTCAACTCAGCCTTGTACATAATGGAATCCCGGGAGAACATTCATCTTATGTTCATAGCTCAAGTTGGAGCAAGCAAAATATACTCAGGTCAAATACCTGTATATGTCATATAAATAAGTCAACTCCATTTCACACAGGGACACAAATTCTAAATACAAGTGGGAAGTGTACAGAGAAGGAAAGAATATCTGTGAAAGCTATCAGAGCTTAATATGATGATCTTGCCCATGAATATCAGTTCCACAAGTCAAAAAAGTGTAAAAACAGGCTGTTGTCCAATTAGCCTGAAATTTATGTACCCATATTACAAGAAAATTTGTACTTCCAAGCAGCAGTCACATTTATCATACATACATGACATAAAAGCAATAGAAAATCATTTTTTGTTTTATATTAGCTTACTTTTTTGGAAGCTTGATTTTCTTAAGGTCTTCTTCTGCTCCCGGATTTACATGGACAATGTGACATCCGAGTGCCAAAAGAGTTCTATTAAAAATAAAATGCATTTCTTTGCAACAGTGAAAGTTCAGTCTCTAGCTAGATGGGACATAATGGAGGAAAGGAAATCTCTACCACATGCCCATTAACAAAAAAAAGTTGCAAAGATGGTGAACATAGCATAGAGCAGGGCTGCTCAACTTTGAACAGGCCAAGGTCTACTTTATCCGGCCCAAAGTGCCTGAGGGCTACTACACTAAAACCTCTACTTACAAATTCTATCCGATCAAAGCACATGCTCAAAAGAAAAAAACTCTTGTAAATAGAGCTGCGGTTTCCCATAGGAATGCATTGAAAACCAATGCATTCCAGAGGGAACAGATTGCGTCATGGCCCTTGAACTGCCCCGCTCGGCTGAGACAGTGGGTTGGCAGACCCAGAACTTTGCTGGGGCAGTGGTGGTCCTTGAGATTGGGGAGGGAAGGGTGGAGAACTTATCCCCTCACTTTTTTTTATTGATGGCCGGCGGGCTACTTTTGAACCCTTCGTGGGCTACCAGTAGCCCGCGGTCTACCTCTTGGGCAGGCCTGGCATAGAGATAAAGTGCTATTTCTTGTGCATAATTTCATTGTTATTTCATTGTTATTTCATTGTTATTTCTTGTGCATAATTTCTAAATGACATATTGTTTGCTGTTACATTTGAATAAGTCAGAGCTTTGTCATGAGATATGACTCCACCTCCACTCCAACTTGTCTGCAAGCACACAATATATAGTGGTACGCTGGTTTACAAACACTTTGGTTAATGTAATTTTCGGTTTACGAAAGGAAATAATTGGAAAGGGATGCTCCGGGTTAGGGTTAGGTTTAGGCTTGCAGCATGGGGAGGGTTTGTGCACCATGCCACTTGCATCAGGGAGAAGCTGTCAAGTTTGAGATGTCCCAGAGGACAGATTAACTACATAAACCACGGCACCACTGTATATTATTTCAATGCAACACTCAGACTCAAACTGAAACTTTGATGTAATTCCAAGTTAATTCAATGGGGCTTGTTTCTCAGTAGGATTCTTCTCTAAATGCAGATAAACAACTATGAACATACGAGGCATACTTTCTGGAACAATTGATTGTATTCAGAGATTATCAAACTTTTGAGTGTAACTGCTGAAACTGACCAGGCAAGTATGCTAAAATAAAAGTCCCATCGATTTTAAGGGCTCTGATCTAACCATTATTAAGTCTAGATCCAAACCATTAAAAACCCCAGCAAGACAAAAAAAATATGCTGTAAAATTAAATAGTTTCTTCCATTTAACTCACTTTAATGTTTCTGTTGACATTTGTAAGTTGTAGTTTTTCTCTGTTTCAGGTAGCTTTGAAAATTCCACTAGGCAAGGGTGCTGCCTTTTATTATCATCTCGTATCTACAATATAATTTATAAAAGAGTGAAGAAGTAATCTTAGATCAGCATCACCACAGTAAAAATAATTTTTTTTATTTTTAATATTGCTTTCACTGAGATATGCTCACACATACACTGTATGTATATTCTAGAATATATTTAAAAATCTCTAGAAAATAAATAAAAATTTGAGGAAACTGATGATCAATGAAACACTTCAGAAGTACAAAACAAGTAAAAAACATGCTTATTTTTCCAGGTACAATGGCCAGAATCTTGCTGACAGTCTATGAATGTATTACCATTACGTTTTTTTTTTACGTTGCAGTGGAAATTTGCTCTTAATTAATGGGTTTTATTTATTTATTTATTTATTTATTATTGTATTTATACCCCGCTTATCTTCTTCGCGAACTCTAAGCGGCTTGCAAGTTATGCTTCCGGTTTTGTGGTTCTGGACACATGACTGGAAACTCAGTCAGAGCCTCATTAACTAGTAGTAATTTGCCACCATAGTTTGTAATTAATTAGCATTAATTTGCCACCATAATGCTCAGTTCCACTTACATGCATGTAAATCACTAACAGAAATCTGGCCAATGCATTCTTCAAATTCTCCTCCACATAGCTTCATTTAAATTAATATTTTACAGTAGTCCCCCACCACAATATGGTTCATATATTACAGTCTTGGTATAGTACAATTTTTTCCTGAGAAGCAGGCTTCCAAAGAATGGCTTTTAACCCTCTCCTGACACCTCAGGAAACAGATCTTGGGCTCCTGGCAGCGCATGCTACAGCAGCAGCCCCAGATCTTTTTGCTGAGTTGTCAGGAGGGGGTTAAAAACCCCTCTTTGGAAGTGTACACCACCAGCAGCTGACCAAGGTCCGTTTGCTGAGGTGTCTGCATTTTGCAGATTTTCCTTTATCGTCAGTGGGTCAGGCACCTCATTCCCACGATAAATGGGGGAGTACTGTAATGCATATATACTTTGTATTTTAAAGAAATTATCCAAGGTTTTTATCTTCCCCCATAGAGTTGTTAACCTGTACCTTGCCATAAGTCCAGCCAAGTTCTATTTTATTCATTCCCCAGAGTTCATGGATATTTTCAGCAAGCTTATCTCTAATCTTCTCAAGATGGAGAGGCAAAACAATCTGTTAAGGGGACAAAAAGAGATTTCAGCAATACAGTATTTTTAAATTACCAGCAAAATGTTTTGTGGGTCTTATGAACAAGATGATTGCAAGTCATCAAACACATATTCTAAGTATGGCATATTACTTAGTAAAGGTATCCTGATATTCTTGTGTTTTCAATCAAATATGTTTTAAATATTAGAGCTATTATTACTATCGATGAAACATACCTGGCTGGTGTCAATTGGCGAAGGAATAAACTTAGCTTGCGAGAGAAACTGTGTCGTGCCAAGCAAATCTCTAATTCCACCAGAATCTCTCTTATACTCTTTTACTGGTTCCAATTTCATCTTCTCTTTTGGAAGCAAGGCTTCATAGCAAGGCACATAGCTAGTAGGAGGTAGAAACTTGAACTCTCCATGGCGCCCACCCATCAAGAAGCGCACTCTGCACAAAGGTAGATGGGGAAAAGTACAACAATATTTAGCACTTGTGATATTTATTTACTAAAGAAAATAAGAGTTGTACAGCAGGCATTCATAGAAGAACTATCTTCAGTAACCAATTTATTTTACAAATTCTTACCCTTAAATGAAGTAATCTCTAGTTCTATTAAACAGCACATCCCTGACAAATTTACTTTCTTAATATTAATTATTTTGAAATGTTTATTGAAGTAGAAAATTAATTGCTCTATCACAGCAACACTCAGGACATTTTATGAGTGAATATAACATCTATGTCTAAAATAGGATATCCAGATACAATCAAGTAAATTCAGAACAACTATAAAATGTTGACCTAGAGGTTTTCTACCATACATCATCAATAACATATAACTGCACCATGTAACCCTCTCCTCAGCAGATTTGGTAATTCTACATAAGACATTCATGTTCACTGAAAATGAAGAAAAAATCTCTTTTCCCCCCTTTCCCTTAATCTCACCACAACAAATATATTAAATTTAAAATAGCTCCAGAACATTTATGATGAAGGCATGAAGAGGCACTCAATAGTCAGCACACTCTGTGCATACACTAAACAAATTGCTTTTCTAGGTGTTACTTCAACCATTTCTTAAAGCTACATCAATACATTACACAATTTTGAGAACCATAGGCCTAAAAACAAATATAAGCTGGGTGAACACAAAAAGTAGGTCCAGTGTAGCATTTGATGTTTTTGACTGGTTATTAATAACCATTGTTACACCAAAATTATTATCCAGCTTTTAAAAGCATGGTTTCCTGCACTCTTATGTCATCACAAATGCGGAGTGACAAATAATTGAGTCAATAGGACTATGTAGCTCGCCAAAAGCTATAAGTTTACCACAATGTGGTGGTGGATCACTGTCTGCAAGAGTTCCAGAATTATAGAATGACCACCTTTAGCCACACTACCCTGTTTTTAATACAAAGTTGCTCAAACTTTTCTGTCCTCCCTTTAAACCAGAACGTTTTAGTGAACACTAGAGACACAGTATGTCTACAGTGGCATCAACAAGTGCTCTTCTTGGAGATATATGGCATGTACTTTGAAAATATTTAATATATTGGTTCCTTTTAAAAGCATAGCTATTCTATTTCGGAAATAAATACCTTGTTCATTTATTGTAATTATGTTTTGACATATTGAAAGTGTTGGAGTTATATTTTACAAAGTAGGAATAAAAAAAAGAGTTGCTGGGTGTAGCAGATGAATGAAGTAAAGTAATCAGGTCAGGGAGCCGCTGAGGTGCACCCAGGTGTTCTTGGGATAAAAGCAAGGAGGCAAGATGCAGCCAGGCAGCAGCAAACAAGATGAAGAAGGAAAAACCTCTGCTTGTGGAAACCTGGAAAAAAGAAGCTCTGCTCTGCTCTGCTCTGCTCTGCTCTGCTCTGCTCTATAAACTGCCTTGTGCTGCTAAGAAGGGTGTGAGAGAATTGCAAATTGTTGAAGAACGTGTACATATAGAGATAGCGCACTTTATTTTGTAAGGCAGTGAAGTGAACTCTTCTCAAATGTATTTGTAAATACATTGTGCCTTCTCACGACAAACAACTGCTATTGTTCTGTCTCCAATCCCCAACGGAAAGTTACTTTGAACATTTTTTCCTAAATACAGTCACCCTCCACCATTTTGCGGTTCAGGTACCGCGGTCCCACTACATCACGGGATCGCAGTACCTGCACTGCTGGGGGGGGGGAGATCAGGACTCTCCCTGCCACCCCCGTCCCCTCTGAGGCTTTATGGAGCCGCCCAGGAGGGTCGCGAGGAGCCATCATATTGCTCCCCACCACCCCCCTGGGCCCCTCCAGGAAGTTTCGGAGACGCCCGGGAGGGTCACAGGCAGCCATTGCATGGCTCCCTGCCACCCCTTGGGCCCCTCCGAGGCTTCACTGAGCCAGGGGCGGGGGTGGGGCCGCAATCTCCATTGAAATGCATTGACAATGCTTTTCAATGGAGACAGCCCCGGAGGAGAAGTCTCGGGCGGTGCGGGTGGGCGGCGGCGGAAGGTCAGATCCCCCTGCCGCTGCCAGCGCGTGCCGCCCTAAGACTTCTCTGACAGGCGTGCGATCTGCAATATTGCCATCTTGTGGCCACCCCCACCCCACCCCACTACAGTACTGTAGAACAAGTAGAAAGCATTTTACAGTCTGGCTCAGATAATCTAGGCTTTCGTTTTCAATGGTGTGCAGGAAGTGACCATTTTGGAGCCATTCTGGAAATACTTGGCACCGTTTTGGGATCTTTTGGAACTTTTTGGTGGATTTCTCAAGCGGTTGAAAGTAGGGAGCTGACCATCATTTCCATGCCTGTTACTGTGCTTTTTGCATTCTTGGGGAGGGGGGTGATTTCCCACTTGGAATTGATTAATTGGTTTCCCATGCACTTCTATGGGAAACTGCATTACAAGATACAAAACAATTAAGTTAAGAAAATCCAGTAGGAATAGATTAGTTTCATAATTGGAAGCATCACTGTATTAACATTTCAAAACAAACATTTACTATATAGTATTTTGCAATAATGAAGCAAAACAAAAAATGGTAAAAGTTGTAATTTAGGTTTGTTTTCTATACACTAGAACACAGTTCTATACTTGATTTTGTATGCATATTGTCAAATAAATCATGTAAATGAAATAACCGTACCTCCTCCTAGTATTTACATCAAGATCAGTTGTAATAAAAAAATTAATCAGCAGTTTAAAAAATGAATGAAGATATGTAAGAACGGAAATAAACCTGTAGATTCATCCAAAGATATAAGACACTCCCTATCATAGCCCAAAACAAAAGGATTTTCTTTATACTTTAGTGTTTAATTGTACCTTTCTAGCAAGTTGTGGACAGAATCATACAGGGAGATACTTTACTTTAGCCAACAAAAAGTTTTTGAAACTCCATTAAGGCTGGAAGGGGGGGTGTTAGTTACTCGCCTGCAAAACTGACAGTTGTATTTTTAAAATAGTCAACCAGTAGTGGTTTTACAGAAATATTTCTTCAGGTAGGAAGTTAATTCTTTATTGTAACTCCCACGTGATTGTATCTACAGTCAGAGTAGCTGGTTTGATTTGAAAGCCAATGTTAAAGATCTCAGCATAGAGCCTCCAAATGGTTTGCTTTGTGGAAATGACATGACAAAGCCACTAGCTTCAGTGATATAGAAACAACTGCATGGACCAGTCCTAAGAATTTGTTAAATGTAGACAGCCAAAGGCACTCAACCACATTGCTTAGAATGGCAACAACTTGATTTATCCAAAACTACTGAAAGCCCCTGTATTCTCCGTGCCTCTAGGATTCAATTCCTTCTAGGCCTGCATCAAATATTATTTACAAATTTGGCAGCCTTTTAAAATCATCTCTTTTCTGGTTTTCTTATTTTTAAACATGTCTAATCTTTTTAATTGTGTTTCCAATCTGATAAGTATTTGCTTCTTTAAAAAGAAACAACCAAAACTTTGAATTCATTTTTAATACACATTTTCATTTAATCGGTATGTTTGTTTAACTAACAATATCCTGCATTTCGGCTCTTCAAAAGCAGCCTGAGGCAAACAAGTTCAAAAAAAAAAGTAAAGCAATCAAACCCAACACAATATAGAAGAACAGCAAGAGCAAACATGAATATTTAAACATCTCAAATAAGCAACATAGCCAGCAGCATATATTGTGGCTTTCATAACCGAGAGCTGCATCTAATCAAAATATTTTTCATTAGCCCTTGAAGAAATTAAAAGAGATAGGATGTTCTATTACTTAGTTTCTTCTCGTCACTTTCCCCCAAAGCCACACATCTAGCATGACCGATACAGGACATGCTGCAGAGACTTTCTTAATGACTTAATTGTCTGAGTCAGGTCATCTTTGAGAAGATAGGCTTTCTGTTGTTCAATTTTTTAGCTGTCCAGCACCTAAAAGACCAAAGCCAAGCTTTAAAATTGATCTCAGCATAAATTAGGAGTTAGTGAAGTGAAAACAAACAAGCAAACAAAACCCCAACTAGGTATATGTGAGCTTATCTCATGTGCTGGTTGGATAGCTCAATAGTTTAGGCATCTGGCTGTAGAGCCAAAGGTTGAGAGTTCAGTTCCCCACTCTGCCTTCTAGGAGCAGAGCCACCCTGTGTGGCCATGGGCAATCCGAGGACACCCCCCAGAAGAAGGGAGTGGTAAGCCACTTCCGAACCTGAAAAAACCTGAAAAGGGTAGCCATCAGTCAGAACTGGCTTGATGGCACATCATTATCATAATCCAAATATAACAGGCACAGAAAATTAAAACTAAAAACATTGACTGGTGTTATATAACCCCAAACCTAAGTATCTGTTAAACATCAGTGCAGTATATATCCTGCTTCTAATGTTTCAGGTTTTTTTTGGGGGGGGGGTTAACTTTGATGGTGTTATTTCTGAGATCTACAGCTGTTTGTAATATTGTGTGAAATTTCTTAACATTGTTCCCAAATCCCCAATGACAGTGGGGACAACTGAAGTGTGTTTATTCCATAAGTAAGATGTTTCAGTTACTAGATCTCTGTATTTTGTTACTTTTCCCAATAAATCATTGAAATGGGGGGGGGGGGGGAATAAAGCTTGAGAATTTGGTGCATTGTGCTCTATGACTATCATTATGACTCTTCCATCCCTTGCCCAAGAAAATTCCGCATAGGATGTCTCAGTTTCACAGAAGCTTGAGGATTCATACAACAATATTTTCTCTCATATTCTTCTGAAATAAATATTTCATGACCAAGGCTCAGAACTAGATGATGAATCTGAAGGTCACTGAAGCACACAACTCTGGACTCTAAACTAGGATTGTCAAGGGTATTTCACCTGAGATTTTACGTGAAAAGCCAAGAACCCTCTTTACGATGCCCCGCTGCAGTGCAAAGAGCACAAGGGTTGAAAAGGTAGCATTAGAAATGTGTACTTTCAGGCCATACGATAGTCTTATTAAGAAACCAATCTCATCAGTCAAGACTAGAGAACAAAGCAAAGCAAGCTCAGTGGAGAAAATTTATTTCCCAGTTTTGCATTCCTTCAAATATCCAAGTACCAAGCTATTTAGAGCTTCATAAGTCAGCATAAATATCTTCAACTCAGGTAGGAAGCACAGCCAGCCAGTTGCTAGCAGTCTAGTTGCTGCAAACTGCACCTGCTGCAACATCTGTGCTATTTTTAAGGGTAGGCATCTGTAAAGTGTATTAACAGTAGTCTAACTAAGGAAGTACCAGGACATAGAGTACAGTGCAACTGCCGTATCTGTACAGGATCGGATAAAGAATCCCCGAAGATGGTGAAATGCTCTTATGCAAGGGTAATGGTGGCAGAAGTGGTGGAGGGGTGCCGCCAACATCGCCCAAATGGCAAGGAGGGAATAAAGATGTTTCCCCCTTTCTCTTTGCAGCAAGGAGGAAAGGAAGAAAGAAAAACTTTATTCCCTCCTTGCTGCCGCATTGGCGGCAGTGGCAAAGAGGGGAGAAAATGAAAAATAAAACTTACCACCCCGATGCCTGCCTCCTTCCTCCTTGCTGCCTCTGCTGCTGCTGCTGCCACTGTGGGCCAGTCAGGCACTCTCCAGAGGGGGGGAGTGGGGACTCACCCATCTGGCCAACCGACCTTTGAACTTCTGGGTCAGGTCCCAGCTGGTGGAGCAGAAGTTTTGAACTTCCAGCTCAAACTTCCAATCTGCCGCCCGGGACCTGACTGGGAAATTCAAAGTGCCCACCTTAACCCCCACCCCACCCAAGAATGCCTGGCCCATGGGCAATGATGGGGGGGGGAACCAGCTGCCAGCCAGGCACTCTCTGGAAGGATGAGGTGGGGACTTTGAATCTCCTGCTCAGGTTCTGGGCGGCGGATTGGGACCTGAGTGGAAAATTCAAAGTTCCCACCTCACCCCTCCGGAGACTGCCTGAGTGGCCCATGGTGGCGGCGGCGGCAAGAACGAGGTTGCCGGGCATCGGCGGTGGTAAGTTTTATTCTTAATTTTAACCCCTCCTTGCCACACTCACACCTCACTGGTCGCTAACTGCGGATAGCTGAATCTGTGGTTAGTGAATCAGCGGATGAAGGGGTCATACTGTACTGTAGCCAGGTTATCTGTCTCCGGGAATGGTCACTTTTTAAAAAATTATACTAGAGCTTAAAAATGGCAACACAACTGAATCTTAAATATATTTTTGTATTTTTCTACACAACTCAACAGTAAAACACTAGCCACAACATTTCATGACTACTTATTTAACCACTTCCTGAGAAGGAAACTTGACTTCTTGTTGATGCTGCCATGAAAGAACTCTGTTAATGACAAACAAAAAGTGCTTAAAGAACATCACTGAATAAAAGTGTTTTTCAATAAGTGTCATCCTGAAGAACTATGGTGTCCAAGGTTCCCTCAAAGGTGTGCATCCATGCATGCTTCACCCCCACCCCCAATGTGTGGGGCTTTTCCTCTCCTATGTAGGCACCACAATTGTTTTTGTTTTGGTCATGGCAGAGGATGAGTCATGTACAAGCACAATAATGAGCCCTGCAGAGCCAGGAAGAAAATGGCGGGGGGGGGATGTTGATGGTTTCCTTGACACTTCTTGTCTTTTGTTTAAGAAGCTTCAAGGATTCCATACTCTATTGCCCATTAAGTACATCTCAGGTTTTCCAAACAAAACTGTACTCCTTTTTAGGATTGGCAGTTCCTGACTACCTCAAAATACAATGTAGTGAAATGTCTTCAATATAATGCCACATGACAAATCACACGAAACTGGAAAGGAGAACCTACTTACTTGACACCTGCCGAGAAGCTCACCACAGGGAAAAAAAGTCCGTCGGTGTTAAAATTCTCAAACATTCCTTGCACAGGCTGTCCATTAATACGGAAAGAAATGCTAGGTGCACCTAAATCTAAGCAGCAGCTGACCACATCATCGGATGCTAGCAAATGCTGATTGACAGATGCAACCGCTCTGGGAACTCGACCTAATGAGGAAGCAGTCACAGGAAGACATGTTTTCTATTTCTTTGGAGCATTTCAAATCACATTATTTTTCTTTCAGAATCAAAATAAAGGCTTGCCACTTCATCTCCCCTGCAAATGTTCCTAGTCTATGTGTCAGCTGAACAAGAGCGATGTTCAAAGGTGCCGTTTGATCTGCTTGCTTAACAAACCAATCAAATTCACAGTTCCTGGAGTAATAGATTGGAATACAGTCAGTCCATCAGATTACATGTCTTGGAGTTTCACAATGCTCTTCTTGACTCACCAAAGGCACATTTTAGGCAGAAAGACACACACACACACACACACACACACACACACACACACACACACACACACACACACACACACACACACACACACACACACAATTTAAGAGGGAAACACAGCGAATTTAAATGTGAATGATGGTATGTTTGTTTTTCTTTTACTCTTCAGATTGCTGCAGAAAATGTGGATAAATAAATAGAGCAGATATAGAGCAGTAGAGTTGTTCCGTAATATATATTAGCCAAAATGATGGCAGAAGTTACAAGGACTATTTGGCAATCTAGCATGCAAAATAGACTTCATTTTTCAAGTAGCAAAAAGAGCATTAACATTCCTTCCATGATTTGTTAAATATTCTCAAGTTTATGATACATGCTTCTACACAGATGCAAAACTCAAACCTTCAGTGTGCCATCACTTCATTTTTTATTACAGTATCTACATCGCACAATGCTCTGCAATGCTTTTTAAAACTTCTTAATTAAATATGAATATCAAATATATTCTTCCCCTGCAAGAATGTATCTAATGAGCATCAGAGGGTACAGATTGCAATTCTAATGCAAAGAAAATTCATTATCTGCATTCCTGTTATTCAATTTCAAATCGCACAGACTTCTAAAGGCTCAATTCTCCATTTGATTCAATGCAACAAGGAGATCTGTTAAATAGCTTTTATGAATTTAGACCAGGATTGCATGGGAATATAAGTAAGTGGTTCATATTAAAGCCCTTAAACAAAACAAAAATGAAACTGATACTGGCTGGATATCTTTTGAAGGCTCAACAAAGAATAAACATTATATTAGAGGAGGGCAATGCACACACATACTGTTTCCAGTCTGAACCACACTCTGCAAAGCTTCCCCAGAACACAATTTTGCAGGAGAAAAGGGGGCACCATTTTCTTACAAAAGAAGATCTGTATCATTTTCATGCAAGAGTGGGAAAACGTGCAGTATTAGCATACCCAGTATTAGTAGGAGGGGAAAATCTAACAATGTTGCTTTCTCCCACATTTACTTTTTTATATATCAATTTTCCCTTCTCCGTTATTTTTGGTAATTCTTCAAAAATAAATAAATAAAGTTAAATATCCACCTATTTTATAGAAATGCTTTTGATCTCCTTTCCCTTCACCCTATTTTGCCCCATTGGTCAAAATCAACAAGTAGGTACACCTGTTATCAGCAACAAGAGAACCATGTGGCATGTGCCTGGTATATGCTTATAAAGATGAGATGCCTCTTAGGAGAAAATAAGTAGCAACCCAAGTTCTTTATTGATGTGTTTTAATACATACAGTTTCACCTTCTGTCAGACATTTCACTTTCAGATTCTGTTTCTATGTGGTCAGATTTCATTTTGATTCTTAAATAGATGCCATTCTCCAAAACTGAAACTGGAACCCCCACCCTGATCCCTAGTGTAGGATTGGGCTCCCCATGGGGTTTGAGTAGAATCAGCACCATATATGCACCATCCAACCCCAAATTTCCTACCTAGGATCTAATAATACAGGCACTAAATTTCCACCTATTGATGTTTGGGGTGTGGGGATGGTCAAAAGAGTTCGTTTTTGAAGAGGATTCCCTTACAAATCTGTGTTGATATTAAATTTGCTCCTATGTTAAACCAGTTCTTACCAGACCATAGATGGAGTCCATCAAAGCCATAAGAATATAGGTCATCGCCAACACCGTTGCCTCCCCATCCTTCTCCACCTCCAGGATATGGTGCGTAGCCTGAAGTTGAAGCCCAGCCAACTCGTAAATGGGTAGGCTCTGCCATTAGAAAGGGGTCTACATGATCAATTATTACTTCGAAATACCATTTCTTATATTGTGCCGAACCCTCAGCAATTCCTAGAAATATGCTTGGCCTCATGCTGCAACAGAAAAGGAAACAAATGAAGTACAGAATGCATTGTTATTACACATATATCTACTGTTTGCCAAATGCCACACTTTAAAATGTATTCTATTGTATGAAAATGTGAAGAAGTATCAACAAAACTAATATGGTGGTGCAGATTAAAATTGGTAAATAAATCATATAGCAAAATGTCTGTGGACATTCTCAGTCATCCAGGTGAGGTTATTCAGGAACTGGGTCATGACAACTGGATTTCTTTTATTGTGGGATTGAAATAAGAAGATTGGAAGGAGACTCCAACTCATCCAGCTAATCTGAGATACTTCCTCAGATTAAAGAAGCTACTTGGATGAGTAGCAAAATGTTTCAACCTCACACAAAAGAAGTCCAGTTGCCTTGACTCAACTCCCGCATACAATGGTGGATAAATATTTAACAGTAAAATTACTGAATAGTTCCAGAATACAGTGAACATCTTTATGTAATGGAATGGTTCCTGGTAATCTTGACAATAGTGTGTTTTGTCTTTAAGAAAGATACCCTGGATCCTGCTGGCCAAATGTAAATACTGCATTGCTTCTTCCCAGTTCCTGTGAGTTTTACTACCATAACCACGATCACTTGGACCATCTCTGTAAGATAGGTACTGAAAGATCAGTTTTATAGTGGTTCCAACCACATTTGCAGGGCTGACTCTAGGAAAAGACAATATTTAGTTTAAAGCAGTGAAAGGGTGTTTGCTGGGTCCCTGGTATTGGTGTTATGAGGTGTCCTAAAGAACCATTTTCTGCTTATCTGTATTTAGATTTACATAAAACCAGGTAAAGAGACCATTCAGTGATATGGGACAACATGTCATCAATATGCTGGCAACACTGCACTATTTTCACAACACTGAACCAAGTCAGGCCACAGTAGCCATGGACAATGCTTAGATAACAAACAGGACACAAATAATTAAGCTTACATCTTGACTGAATAGAAGCACTAAGGCTGAGTGTCTAAAAGAGGCATATCGTCTGGTTTGAAAGAGACTGCACTCCTTCTGAAGAAGGAGGTTTACACTCTGAAAATAGTGCTGGATTCATCCTTGTTACTCAAGGCTCAGAAGATCCAGTGACTATGAGCTCTTAAGGTTCACTCACTACTTCAACCGTTGCCCTCAGCCACGATAGCAAGACAAGCTGATTGAGAAGGGGATGGGAGCTGCAGGTGGCACAGCTGTCTGTCTTCAGATTAGAATGGACAGTCAACAGCACAGAACACCCCTCCTGAAGGATTTGTACGGGCTGCCCATAAGCCACTGAACAATGATTCGAGGTAAAAACAAAAGAAAAATAGAAGATAAAGATAAAAAAATGTGTCACCTTAAAGATTAATTGCTACGATTGATTCAAGGTGCTGACAATGGTGTATAAAGCCCTAGGGTCATACATCTCTGTCTGACTACTTTGATCAACAATGAAAGCTGTATTTAAGTGCCACATACTGCTTGTCTTTGGACTGCAAAGAGGAAGCTATTTCACAGCACAGCAGAAAGCTCATGGGAATCTTTGCCAATTAATATTAACAAAGCATCAGCCATCCAAATTTTCCTCACTTGCACAGAATTCTTATTTTCACATAACCTTTCTTTGACCTGCTATCCATGTTCTAATCCAAATTATTACATTCTGTACAAACAAGTATTGCTTTCCACTGCAATATGTCTTAAGAACCAAAATGCATATAAATATGATAAAATACATGACAAGGCTCCAAAGAATGTGGTGTAGACTTATATTACTAGTTGTTTCCAGTTACAGAGATTGCTTCTTCAACTACAGCTAATCGGTAACATAGGATCTATATAATTGATATATACCTGGTCACGTCATTAACCAGCCGTGTTTGCAGAAGTAGATCTCTTCGAGGAAGTAGGTTGTCACAGATTAAGTTCTGATTAGCACGTACTGCTACTCCGTTACAGAGGCAGAGGGAGCAGAGGACATCAAGAACCTAGATGACAATATTAGAGGCAGGTCTTAGAACCATCTCTACTGGACACAATGCTAAATCAGATCTTATTCATTCTTATGTCAAGGACATCTTAAAAGGTTAAAGGGAGGAGGGGTCAAGTCAAGTACACAGGTCCAATTCCCAGCGTATCTGCACACAGAAGGTTCACTTCTAAATAGAGATGGGCATGACTCAAAAATTTTTTTTTTCGTTTGTCGTTTGTCGTTTAGGGGTCTGTTTCAGTTCGTTTTCGTTTTTCAGGGGGGTTGCACATTTTTTGTTTTCGTTTTCGTTGCAAAACGAAACAAAAAACAAAAAAATGAAAATTTTTAATTTCGTTAGCATTCTTTTCAATGCAATGTGTCTGCTGTAATGAAAACAAAAAACACGGCAAAAAATTTCGTTTCGTTTCCGTTGTCATTTTGCTTCTGAAAAATTTTTCGTTTTCGTTTTCGTTATGAAATGAAACGAAAAAACAAAAACAAAACAAAAAATTCGCTGAGTCGTGCCCATCTCTACTTCTAAACTTAATGCATTCAGAACAAAGATAAAACCAAGAATGTCAGGGAATAAATCAGGAAAATAGTTTTTCTGCAGTTCATCACTTTTTATCCCACTCTGTGATTTATTTAGAGATATATTTCTCAGCTATCAGACCTGGCTTGTGTTTAGCATCCAGTAAGCAATCACAGAACAAAGCTAGCTGGAATTTAAGGAGCAGAGGTGGCAGAGAAACTACACTATGACAAATAGAGGTCTTTCATCCCTTAAGGAAGTCATTCTTCTAATGACATGCTATCTATTTCACATAATTGTGTGTTTTCAGCCCATATTCCCAAGGCAGGGTCACAATTTGTCATGTGCAACCATCAGAACATTGTTGCACGCTTTTTGAAACATTATGGTTGAAATCCTGAAGTAAGTTGCCATTAAATTGGGTCTGTTGAATCAATAAAATCTTACAGAGGAATTTACTCACCAGATGATCACTAGGCATATTCGAGTTGCAATTTGCTACTGGGTTTTAATTAATATATATTGTTGTTGCAAAACCCAAGGTTGTTTTACAGTAAATTCTTCTGAAGATTAGTATGTGAAACATACCTTATGATTACGACCATGCTTATCCAACAATGAGATGATAGATTTGATATGGCCTTCTTCTATCAAGTTTAGAGCCTCTGGGCTTTCAATCAAGATGCAGTGCAGCACTTCCAAAATACCTGTTTGAGTGCCACAAAGCAGAAAGATCATTCCGACTTTTAAAAATAGAGTGAACTAAGCAGAGATAAAAAATCAGAAGCAAAAATATCCTAAGGGAAAGGAAGAAAATATTTCCACATTCTTGGATGAAAACATTTCTAACCTTAAAATAATGACATTGTTTCAAAGATTTCAAGAAAACATTTAACTGACATCTAAGTTTTCAAAACCACTTGTTACCAAATAAAAAATAGAAGTTTAACACAAAAAAAAATATTTAATGAAAGTTATTTCTTCAGTAGCCCACTCAAGTTATAGCAATGTCATTCAGTAAGGACCACTTTTTAAAAATGTAACCCATAGTCTTAAAAGACAGACCAATTAATATGGGATATATTTTGCACTTTGCAGAGAATAATAAAATGCCTGTAATTAAGTACAGAACCGAAACCCACATTCCTTAGCATTATCTTGTCTCTGTTTTTTTGTCTATATTGGGTTTTTTTTTTTTTTTTTTTTTTTTTGGTGTCTGCTTTTAATTTGTAAACCACCCAGAGTTCCGCTTCGGAAGATGGGCAGTATATAAATGTAATAATAAATAAATAAATAAATAAATATGATTGTTGGCCCCGAATGCTAATATCCAGCATAGGGCTAAACTGAACACCAAAAGGAAAAGTAATTTGAAACCATTGCTCTGAGTCATAGTCTCTGAAGCCATTGAAAACAGCCAGCCCCCTCTTCGATATGACATCCTTTCAGATATTTAAACATAGCTATCATATCCCCTCTCAGTCTTCTCTTTGTAAGACCAAACATTCCCAGTTCCCTAAGCCACTCCTCGTAAGACATATGTTCCAGACCTTTAACCATCCTGGTTGCCCTCGTCGAGACCCGCTTGAGATTGTCAACATCCTTTATAAATTGAGGAGCGCAGAACTGGATGCAGTACTCCACGTGAAGTCTAACCTTCTTGCTCTAGAAACTATGCTTCTGTTGATGCAACCAAGAATCGCATTGGCTTTTTTGCCTGCTGCGTCACACTGTTGACTCGTGTTCAATTTGTGGCCCATGAAGACTCCAGATCCCTTTCACAGGTACTATTATCTGGTCAGGAGTTTCCCATCCTATAGCTATGCCATTCATTTTTTCCTGCCTAGATGCAGGACCCTACATTTCTCTCTGTTGAAACTCTTTCTATTTGCTTTGGCCCAACACTCTAATCTGTCAAGGTCATTTTGGATGTTCATCCTCTCCTCTAGGGAATTAGCCACCCCTCCCCATTAGGTATCATCCTCAAATTTAATCAGTCTAATCTTTATTCCTTTGTCCAAGTCATTAATAAAGATGTTGAATAGCACTGTACCCAGAACAGAATCCTGGAGCACCTCACAGGTCACTTTTCAGTGGCCCACTGGACACATTTCAGCACAATCTCCTATTTTAGTTTGAATTTTCAAGGTGGGAAAGGTTAATTAATACCCCACCATTGCCATCTTCTGTACATTACTGACAAAATTTAGCTGGAGTGTCCCAGACATTGTCTATGAAAAGTCTTGGGTCCTTTCCAAGGAGAAAGTCGGGGTAAAATACTCTAAAATAAATAAATAAATAGATTTCATTTTTGATACAAAATGCAAGTTTCTTGTGCAACTGCTGTCATGAAGCGCTACTTTTTTGTTGTCAGGGAAAGTTGCCTATTTTTTTCAAAGAGGCATCATTTTTTTCAAAGAGGCATCATGATATTTTATTACGTCTGTTGAAAGTGAGAACATTTGAAGCTTCCATGGCCAGTAGGCCTGAAAAATTTCAGAAGACAGCTATTCTTCTATAAAGAAACAAAATTTAGTATTAGTTGTCTTTAAAAAATACATTAATACATATTTTACCTGAAGAAGATTCGAGTCTATCCAATTTACTAATTAACCAGTCGAGATTATTGGAAAACTGAGCACAATTGTTTCTGTTACCACGAATGAGAGCAGCTGAAAGAAACAAGAAAGCAAAATGGATTAGAAGTATTGTACCAGAATACTAAATTGTAGGGTGCTCTCATATATTGTTACCTAATCTACTTGTATTCACTACCTAGACACTTACACCTTGCATGACCTAGGGAGCTCTTTGAAGATTTTCTGGAACATTCTCACATGGACAACTCACCTAGTAATTTGTAAAGAAGATTCAGAATTTCTTTCCATGCTGCACTGTTTTCATCTCTACCAACTCCTGCAAAATGAGCAGTACTATAGTAGACATTTAAGCGATCAATGCAGTTCAAAACCAATGCCAGCATCCCCTGTAAAATGCCATAAATAAACAAAAATGGTTTATATGTACATAGATTTATTCCTTTGTAGTTTTAACTACTTTAAAACATGTCAATGCTACGCTTTAAAATACTGTAAATATATCCATCTCTTTCCCCCTTAATAATGTACACAGCAATTGTCCGGCACTGGAACATAATGCATTTAGTTGCCAAACTAAACATTTCCGTGTCTTCTCTTAAGTGAGCCGTAAAGATGCTGATTTAAATCAGGAGCATCTCAACAGAGGTGGGGGACTTAGGCACAATCTGTCTATCACTTATGTTGCCTTTTCATGGATCCCAAGAAAATCAGAAGCACTTCCACACCTACATCAGAAATACCAGGGCTAATGACCCATACTTAATGGGTGTTGGAAAGGTTGCATAGGCGGGATTTTCATGTACCCCAGATCACTGTCTACCTAACAAGACTATTCAGGCCACAGGCTACCTAATGAGCCTATTCAGACCAGGGTGATGTGAAACCAAGATGAACTATACATTGGAGCCCTTGCACCAACTTTCCTTAGACTGATGAAGTTACTTGGATAAGTAGTGAAGTATTCTGATCTCACAAGAAAGTCACTTTCGGTTTTCTGGAAAGCACTTCCGGGGCTTCCAACAGGCCTCGGAAGGCCACTGAAGGCCTCAGAAGTGGTTTTTAGTGATCCAGAAGTCACTTCCAGTTTTCTAGAAGTCACTTTTGGTTGGCTGGAAAGCACTTTTGGGGCCTCCAACAGGCCCGGGAAGGCCATTAGAGGCCCGTTCAGGGCAGCATCAGGCCTGGGGTAAGGACAGGAGACTTGAAACAGACCCATCCAGCTTACCACGGGGGGGGGTTGCTTTTCATATACTGTGGTCCTGTGATATACCAGAACTGCAGTACATGAACTGTGAAAGGGCAAGAGAACACTGTAACAAACTGAGTGCAGTGTGAGCATTGATGGAGTCATGCATTTATCTGTAGGGACATAACTAAAATAAAAGAGCATGTCAACAGTATTTATGTAAGGTGGATCAAAAGAGCACATAATTATCACAATTCCATGTCCTGCACAAATAAAAAATGCTGAAGCCTTCCTAACCTCCTCTTTGAATAGATTTTGTCTGTTCTTGAGTGAACGAAGTTTGTTTTGTTTATCCTCATGCTCTAACTCCTCTTCTGGAGGCTGAAAATATGTAATTAGGTCCTGTAGGGTTTGAAGTACTTCTTCAATGGGCAAAGTGATGGGAGTTGAAGTTCTGTTGTTTCCACTGTCCATCAACAAAAAGACAAAGCAAGCAATTATCAACATAATCTACAATTGCTTCCAAATTAAAGAGGTCTTTATATACTCATCATTTTGTTAAAGTCATCAGCTCATTGGTTTGAATCCCAGATGCCGTGCAGCAGAGTGAACTCCCATTGTTAACCCCAGGTCCTGCCAACCTAGCAGTTTGAAAGCACGTAAATGCAAGTAGATAAATAGTTACTGCTGTAAAAAGCGGGAAAGTAAACAGTGCTCTGTGCAGCCATGCCGGCCACATGGCCATGGACTTACACAACACTGGCTCTTTGGCTTGAAAACGGAGATGAGCACCTCCTGTGAGTCGGACACGACTAGCACGCATGTGCGGGGAGGAACCTCTAACTTTGCCTTTTAGTTCAAAATGGAAAGTCTGGGAAAAATTGGTTCATGACTGTCATATTATCTAGGAAACCTGACAGCCTCAGCCCTTCCATGGTCTACCTCCCCACTCTTCAGACAAAAGCAATCTGGAAAGTCACATCTAAAATGGGGGCTGGATCAGTTGAAAAGTGTTTCATTGAACTGGTAGGCATTAAGGAAACCTGTGATTGAGAGACAGAGAGACAGAAAGATTCTCGGGGACTGATAGAATGGGTAAAAATCAAGGATCAGCTTAGGATGGCAAGCCTGGAGGATTGAAGGCTAGATACGATGTAATATATAAAAACATAAAAAGACAGGATGACACAAATGGAGAAAGAGGACACTGCAAGTAATTAAGTGTCACTACATAAAGGATAATATAAATTAGTCAACACAGAAGACAGGAGCCCATGAAATCACAGTGCCTATCTTACACAGAAAAACTTCGGTGAAGACTTCTGTCCACAAGCTGGATGCCAATATCTTCAGCTTCAGAAATTACAATAATGACAAAGACGGATGACTTTGCTTTCAAAGCTATGAAAAAGGTCATCTTTATGAACATTTCTGAGTTACATTAGCCTTCATGTCACTAACACAGCATACAGCACCTATGACTAGCAGTCAATATAGCAATGCCTGCAGCACACAGAGTGGTCATTTGATGAAACCAGGACATAAGGTTGTTTGTAGAAGAACATAAGACTGTATTGAACTAAAATGCTGGACACTCATTTTGATTAGTAAACCTGCCATTCCTAGATAGTGTTATTCTCAATGATGTTTGAAACATGCTGTTAGAACTGAAGCTGAGATTTGGCATGTCAACACACCCTTGAATTACATAAAGGGAGGTGGGATGGGTTCAGTTTATCAAGTTTATTTATTGTAGGAAGGACAATGTTGAGAAGTTTGAAGAGCAAGCTTGAGCTTAACATTTCTGCTGAAAAACCAAACAAAACACCAGGATATGGACACCTATTTAGGGTAAACCACTGTAAAAAATGAAGTCTAAGGTCGACTAATCTATGTCCCATTCATTTCAATGGTTCAACTCTAAATATGACTATCTGGAGCCAACAGAACCCTTTATAATTCGGGATTAATAACATACTATCAGAATAAAATAAACCAAACATCTTGGAAGCAGCTAACACATTATACCTTATAAACTGACTAAATAATCTTGTTGTGTTGAGAATGATTCTAGCAGCCTGAGATTCTTCATGTTGACACCTCTGCAAGGTGAGACCATCATCCATATGTCCTTCTTGATGCAATATAACCTACAAAAAGTGGCCAAAATAATGATTTAGAAATATTCGCTGTTCTTTGTTTCAAGAGCTAGGCACTGTTCCAAAGAAATTATATTTAGGAATATGCCAATCACTGGTATTGAATACTGAGCAGCCAAATGCCTTTTTATCCTTTTAATTCAAATAATATATTCAGAGTGAACATCTCTTAAGTCAGAACTGGTTGCGAGAGTTCTCAACCATTTCCGCAGGATAGGATACAGAAGCAGCATGCAGATAACACACCCATCATGATTTGGAGAAAAATACGAAATATATTCCTTCTTCCTTCCACTGCTTATGCATTCAGCTTAACAGCACATACCCTGGATTGTAATATGGGGTTAATTAACTGCAATTTGTTCAAGCATAGATTGCAAACCAGAAACAAACTGGAATTTCAAATCCTGATTTGGAGTTTTGTCTCAAATCACAATTTCCAAAATAAGAGGTCTCGGCAAATTGTACTTTGGTAAAGTAGAATATTTTCTATCCAGAAATAGAAATTTTTAAGGAAAGATGAAAGTGGAAAGGGAGGTAGGAGCTTGTGTACACAAAGCTAGTTTCTGATCTACAAAACCAGTGCTGTAAGTCTTGGAGGAAAAATTGCCCCATGTTAAGAAACTTCCGTTGATATTATTCACTGTACGCTGAATCATACAACTCAGTACAGAACAGGTAGTGTCTACTCTGACTTCTTAATTTGGAGCGATTCACCTCTAAAATGTCTCTTGCTTGTATGATGCCACCATAACTATAAAATGTTTTAAAAGGCTCAATGGTGCATATTCAATACCTTTTGACATTTGGCATTCAATATAAAGATGGCAATGGGTACAAAGTGATGCCCAGAGGCATATTTGTAAAAGACACTACTAAATTAAAGAGACTGATCCTACTTAGGCAATTTTTCACAAAGCACAGTGCACAAATGCGACAAGCATGCTCCAGAATGAGGGGAACAGCTCCCTAAAGCCCCGTGGTGAGCCCCCTTTAGAATAATAGCTGTTCAGTGCAGATTGCCGTGCAGCCAAGCAATACAAAGACCCTTGCCCTGGCCAGCCACCAGACACAAACTGTGCACAGGTAGAGCACTGAATCAAAGTATAATTCCATTGTAAGAGGGAAATGCACTTTTCTTCTCTTCAAAGCAATATGACATTTTAGGTGACTACTTCAGTTAATAGAAGTAAAAAAGTGGATTGAGCCCTGTGACCAGAAAAACAAATTCCAAAGTAGGCTTGGTGATACCTTTATCGGTCACTACTAAAAGAAAAAATATAAGCTAAGCTTTCAATAGCAACTTGCTATCTTGATCAATGCATTGTACCAAAAATGCAGTCTTGATAGAAGGTGTTGTCTATCAGGCACTGAGAATCTTTTTGGTGAGATGGAAAACACCACACGATGGAATCAGGAGGCAGGCTGGTGTTAAAACAGCTTCAAAGTCCTGGATATGTTTAACACCAAGCATATCAAACAAAGCAGCATAGTCCTTGATCACCCCCTCCTCCTTCAGTTAAGCAAATCTTAGGAAACAGGAAGTTTAAATATTTTGATTACCTTTCTTTTCAGTGGTCCTAAACGTGTTGTTTTTGCATCCTGTGCTTTGTAAGTCAGCCACAAGGTGCTGGCTACATGCTGCACAAAGCAAACAGAATCACCATATTTTACTTCCGGAAATCCCATGCCTTCTATATCACGTTTGTGAGCAGAATCCAGTTTTTCCTTTATTCCAGAGAAGAAAAAAGGGATCATCATCATCATCATCATCATCATCATCATCATCATCATCATCAT
>JAHTLZ010000016.1:24452402-24472600 GCA_023846285.1 Phrynocephalus versicolor | reverse complement strand
ATCATCATCATCATCATCATCATCATCATCATCATCATCATCATCATTGTGTTAGGTGGCAGCATTTGTGATAGCAGCAATCTTCAATCAAGCAGGGACAGCAGACGGAAAGGCAGAAGCTATTCAAAGTTTGCATGGCTTTCTGCACCAATATTGTTCTTTCACTTGTGTTGCAGCACAGACAGAAACAAACGTTATTCAATATAGAGAGACCTGACAGGGAATTTCTGAGACAGGTGGCACCTCACATTGGATGGAATCTTGTTCCACAATGTATGTCGGCAACTGGAATCATGCTGTCGCTCTTTTGAAGCAACTCAAAACCTCCTAGTCTCCACAGGTCTCAGGCATCCCTAGTGATTCCCCTTCCTCCTGAGTAAGACTGAGAGAGACACAGAATGGGATAGGAAATTATCTAAATGACAAAAAATGCTGCTCCAGGTGATTTTGCACCCTTTCCACAGTTCCTGGAGGCTTCTCTATATGCAGGGATTTCTAGGGATCCCCAGAAGTTGAGAAGTGAGACTAGGAAGTTTTAATTACTATGAAATGGCTGAGGCATGACCAACCTGATGACATCATCCAAGTTGTATCAACAGCATTTCAACCACTGAACTCTGCTGATTGTTATTGGAACATGCTGGGTTTTTCAAATCATTTTTACACTGGCACCATAGAATTTAACAGTGGGAGGCAAGAACATTTGTTTTGTTCCTTTCTCAATGGCCATGATTCATTCCTGTAAACTGAAAGTCCTTAAAACAACTTGCGTTTTAGGATCAAGAAAAAGCCTGATGTTCAAACCCTACTGAAATTAAAGGGGCATAAGCAATTTTTTTTTGCATGCCAAAAAGTTCATTGGCCAGAATATTACGGCATTAACAACTGTGTAACAGCAAACACACAAGATGGAAGTCAGTCTGCTGGCTTTCTGGAGCACATCCCACAGTTCTGTAGTTGTGCAACAGGGTGCTTGAACAGTTGTACGGTTATGAATGTGACTGGCAGCTGACAAATTGCGAAACTATTCTTTCAAGTGAACAGAATTTCCCAAAAGAATGATGGCCATTTATTTCAGTTGAACTTTGCTATGGCTATCTTTGGCTTTCTTGCTAGACAGCACCCAAAGCGGACAAAGAGTTTTTAAATTTTTTAAAGAAATGGACTATGAGGGATGCGAATTTAACAATTGCTGTGATAACTATATCAAACCACTTTCACTTCACTGAATTACAGCTCTCACAATTCAATAACAATTTAAGGCTAAAAATATAATATTGTCAAGCCAAGATTAATTGTCTTTTTGGAAGAAAGCCATTTTGATTTGAGTGTATAAATTGATTAAGATATTTCTTCATCCTCTCTGCCATTATAGATGCCAATATCTCATAGTCAACATTGAGAAGCATAATTGGTCTATAATTCCTCATTTGTGTTAGATCAGTTTCTTCTGTTGGTATTAATGTAGTATTTGCTTCTAACCAGGATTTGGGTATCTTTGCTTCTTGAAGTACTTAATATTTTTGAGCTCGTTATGAACATTAACTGTGAATGTATTTAATTTCAAACAGTTCTGTATCAGCTTCTGGCTTTGACATTGTAATGGCATTTCCAAGAGTATATAAAATAAAATATTTGGGAATATACCTTACAGCAAGATGCTGTACACTTAAAGAAGATAATTATAGCAAATTACACATATAGATCAAGCAAGACCCCGAAAGATGGTCTAAATTGCAACTTTCTTTTCCAGGAAAAATTGTAACTAGAGATGGGCACAAAATGGAAAAATAACAGTTCGTTTCGTTTCATGCCCACCCTGTTTCATTTCATTTTGTTTCACATGAATTTTTTTTTAAAAAAATTGAACAAAACAAAACAAAATGAAATGGCTCCCCTGGGTCCTAGAGGCACCAGATTTGGTGCTGTGAAGCCATTTTTAAAGGGGTCCGGCCGAGCTGTTTTTTGCTGGACCCCTTTAAATATGGCCCAGTCGCCACCGGGGGATTCCCTGGTGCCACCTGGGCCATTTTTAAAGGGGTCCAGCTGATGACAGCTCAGCAGAATCTCTCTGAACATGGTTGGGATGCCAGCACAAGAGCTCCAAGCTGGTGACCCAACCATGTTCAGAGGGATCCCCCGGTGGTGACTGGGCCATATTTAAACGGGTCCAGCCAATAACAGCTCAGCTGGACCCCTTTGAAAATGGCTCCCGGGCACCAAATCTGGTGCCTCTAGGACCCAGGGGAGAAATTTCATTTTGTATAAATGGTTTTAAAAATTGTACAAAGTGAAATGAAATAAAATTGGGCATGCACAAAATGAAACAAAATGTTATTTTTCGTTTTGTGCCCATCTCTAGTTGCAATTTTTCCTAGAAAATAAAGTTGCAAATTGAACCATCTTTTGAGGTCTTGCTTAATCTGTACAAGCAATTTGCTATAATTATCTTCTTTAAGTGTAGAACATCTCATTGTAATGTATATTCCCAAATATTTTATTTTCTTAGCTATTTGAATATAACACCAGATAAGCTTGCTAAAATGTTCCCTAATATGTCAAAGAAGTGTTGGAAATGTAAAGCTCAAGAAGGAATTATTATCATGCTTGGTGGGACTTCTGATAAAGCAAAGGGTTACTGGGTTAAGCAAATTTCAAAATTAGAATTAGAGTTTAAACCGGAGATATTTTTGCTAGGTTTACTGCCAAACACGGTAGACAAGCAAAAGGCTTACTTAATATTACATCTTTTGATAGCAAAATATGTGGGTCCAGTTCTGGAAATCTGAAAATCCACCAAGTGACAAAATGATTTTTGAGAAGAAAAAAAACTCTTCTTTACTGCAGACTTCATTTAACATATTTTAAAGCACAGCAAATCCATTCTGGAAAGCAGACATCATGATGAGGGTTTGAGAAATGTGCGAATACATTATAACCAAAGAGCTGAACAGATAGAAAATGCATGTTTTCCTTTCAAATTGTTTGTTACTTTTAAGATGGATTCACTTTAAAAGCAGAATAACATAAGCCTTATACTGTACTTACTTATCCTAGCTATTAAATCACCTGAATGATGAAAAGAAGCAGCTTCTGCATATTTCAGAAGTGTGAAAGCTGTCACACACTTGAATGCATCTTCACATTTTGGTACTTGGGGCCCCTTAACTAAGCTGGTCTCTAGTTTCCCATATATAACCACCAGCTGTTATGTCCAATGTCTTATTAGTGTCCAGAGTGGAAAAGCCTGAGGTAAGGATCTGTTATTAATCACTTGTTTTCCATTCAACTGTCAACTTTTTTGACTGATATCTTTGTAAGAAAACAGGATTTAAAAAAAAACAAGCACTGTCCACCAGTAACTGAGCACTGAACATGCTAATGTGCTGTTGTTATACCCCATCATCTCACTTTCAACTTACATTGACTACTCAATGCAATAGCAGCAGAAATATATCTTTTCAAACACCATTACCATATATCTTTTCAGATCAACATTACCATTACCATATTGGAAGAGACAGTATCCAATTAACAGATCAAAGGGAGCACACCTGTGAAAAGTGGTAAATCCCCACCTTGGCCTTATCTTCTGTTCCCACAGCTTCTCCTGCGCTGTGGGCATCTGATCTGAGCAGGAAGGCACCAAACCTTCCAGCTTGGTGACGAGTAGGGATGGGTTCCCAAACGACCCGTGCGAGCCCAGGTGGTGTTCATAAGCCTCTGACACACAAGCAGCCAATCTCTTACCTTGTTCTGGGCTCGTGCAGGTTTAAACTCCAATGAGGAAGCAGGCTGTGATGTCATCTTTGCTTCTCCATGACGCTGGCCAGTCAGACAGGGAGGCGGGATGATGCCTGTCCCTGCAAAGCTCCTGATTGGCCAGCACCATGGAGTAGCAAAGATGACATTGCGGCCTGCTTCCTTGTTGGAGCTCAGCTCTGTACAGGCACAGACCAAGGTAAGAGATTGGCTGTTTATGTGTTGGAGGCTTCCAAACACCACCTGGGCTCTCATGGGTCATTTCGGAACCAGCAGGCTCGAAAACGAATTGCCCATCCCTAGTGGTGAGGCCGCTCTCAGCTGCTTTGAATCTCCTGGAATCTTCAATGAGAAAAAAATTAAGATACAATTGTTTCCACAGTTATATTTATTCAATATATTGAAACGGCTTACCTTTAAGGCTCTAAAACAGAAGGAGGTTGATTTTGTGTCTGCATTTTCTTTGTCTACCAAGACAAGGCCCAGGTCTTCAGACAGAGCCAAAAACTGTCCTGTTGTTATGTGTCGAAGACGAAAGGGCTGTCCCCAGCGTATGTTACTTCCACTCCAGCTTAAATTGAAAATGTTACAGTGAAATCTTAAACTGATGGCTTACGTGGAGCAAAATGAAAACATTTATACCACAATCTAGAAAAAAACTAAACACATTTAGAACCACGTGAAGAAATCAGCAGCAACTGTGTTCTGTCACTCTGTACAAAGTTCTCATAGCAATTATCTCTGTCCTACCTCCTTGTTGGAATGGTCAGTTGGAATGGTCAGAAGGGAAAGGCAATATCCTGTCCAGACTAGTGCACCACCAAAGAAGGAGGATCCCTGCACGGTGTGACAGAGAGTGGACCTTTGTACAAAGTGGCCCAACTCAATTCCTGCCTATCTCAAACCAAGTGGCTACTCTTTGGAAAGAACAAAACATTCTGTGATGGGCAGCCACTGAAGATGATGGGGCGAAGTAGCTACTGATGGCAAATACAAAAAAAAAAAAAAAAAAAAGGAAGGTGTATGCACTAAGCACAACCTAAAAACCTATGGCACTGCAGGGAGAACTGGTAGTGACACAAAATGTGTTTTGCAAATCCTAAAACAGTCTGCAACATTTTGAAATCCCAAGAATGAAAATGGTCCATAGCAAGCAAACTGCAGCCATGCTCTCTGGAAAACCAATTCTAGAGAAGAAGAAAAGGTGTCTAGAAGAGGGCTATTAAAGAATTGTTTCTTGCCTCATAAGGCTTTTTCTTTACTGACAAGCTGACAAGGCGCACTATTTTTTTAAAAAAAATTGCCAGTAAAGTAGACAAAGCAACCAATATTTCTGAAAGTACCCCAGCTTTCATCCTTCATCTTCCAGTGAGAAAGGAGAGCCCTCTCGCTGTCATACATTGAGTCCTTACTAAAATCTCTCCTCCCTGTCACTCTCACAAAGACAGCGCACATGAATGAGAAAAGCATACATGGGAGTTTCTAAAAGACTGCTTGCCTGGCAAAAGTAATCAAAAGATCCACATGAGCAAACAGTGAGAGACACAAACTGAAAGAATTTCCCACCAACTTGGGTCATTAAGGAACAACCCAGGAGAAAATGTCACCAAGCAAGCAAACATGACAGAGAACAAGTTGTAAACTGCTGTGCAACACTTTCAGAATAAATCAGTGAAGGAAGACTATGAGCCAAAGCACAGTACTCCCCTTCCCCATCCCCATAAAAGAGTGGAACTAGTCACAGAAGAAAAACAAAAGTTTTAATTGGCTGGAGAACTAAAATCCTGCAGATGGTTTTTTCCCTCCAGAAATAAACTGCACCAAACAGTGAGACCTCCTTTTGGTTGGACAGAAATACACTGGAAAGAGTTTTACAGTGGTACCTTGACATATGAGTAATTGCCTTCCGAGTAATGAAAGACTAAAATTAGGAAGGAAGTCCATCCGGAAGTCTGTCCAAAAAACGGACTTCCATCCAAAAAAAAAAAAACTTCTGCAAAAACTTGTGATGCAAATATTTTGCAAAAGACTTCAATTCCTAGGGTGCATTGCACCCCATTCGGATCCGTGTTATGAAAAATTTCACAACATGGTGCATCCCGAGGAACGAATTAATTTTGTAACTCAAGGTACCATTGTATCTTTTAAAAGAAAACCCCAAACAGAAAGTCTTAGGGCAGCTTAAACTGAACAACTACCGACTGGTATCTAATATCCCATTCCTGGATAATGTACTAGAGTGAGTTTTGGCCTTGCAGCTCCAGAGGTTTCTGGATGAAATAAACTATCTGGATCCAGGTCAGTCTGGCTTTAGGCCTGGCTATAGGACTGACATGGCACTGGTTGCCTTGGTAGAGGACCTACTCTGGGAAATGGACAGGGAATCTGTGTCCATTCTAATTTTATTAGACCTTTCAGCTGCTTTTGACACTTTCGACCATGGCATCTTCCTTCTTTCTGAAATGGGACTTGGGGGCACTGTCTTACAGTGCCTTCAGTCCTTCCTGCAGAAGAGAAAGCAGAAAGTGGTGTTAGGGGACTTATATTCAACACCACAGCCACTGGCCTGAGGGGTACCTCAGGGTTCTATTCTGTCTCCTATGTTATTTAACATTTATATGAAACCACTGGGGGAAATTATTCAGAGTTTTTAGGTTAAGTGTCACTAGTTTGCTGATGACACTCAACTCTACCTCTCATCACCTCCGGATTCCATGGAAGCTATTTTGACTTTAGATCAGTGCTTAGCTTGGGTAATGAACTGGATGAGGAGAACAAATTGAAACTAAACCCAGACAATACAGAGATGCTTCTGGTCAGTCAAAAAGGAGATCAAGGGATAGGGATGCAAACTGTCCTAGATGGGATTACCCTCCCAATTGAAAAAAGAGGTGCATAGTTTGGGGGTGCTCCCGGACTAATCCTTGAGCATAGATGCCCAGGTCACAGCTGTGGTCTGGAATGCATTTGCAAAATTAAAACTAGTACGCCAGTTATGCCCTTTTCTTGAGAAATCTGCTCTGGCCGCTATGACACATCCCCTAGTGATCTCACAGCTGGACTACTGTAATGTGCTCAATGTGGGACTACCGATGGAAAGTGTCAGGAAACTTCAACAGGTCCAAAACACAGTGGCCAGATTGCTGCTTACTGGGGTGGGTTACAGAGATCACATTACACTCATACTAAAGCAGCTCCACTGGCTGCCAATCAACACCTGGCAGTTAATAAGTACAAATATAAATAAATAAATAAATAAATAAATAAATAAATAAATAAATAAATAAATTCAAGGTGCTGACCTTAACCTACAAAGGATAAAAATGGCCTAGATCCAAGCTACCTCAAAGATCAAATCTTGAAGTATGAACTGGCTCGCGTGCTAATGTCATCAGGAGAGGCCTTTCTCCCCATCCTGTCACCTTCATAGGTGCACCTCAAAGGAACACATGAAAGGGCCTTCTCTGTTGCTGCTCCCAGACTTTGGAACTCCCTCTCTCTGAAGGCCAGGACTGCCCCATCTCTGCTGTCTTTCCGGAAGCAGGCAAAGACCTTCCTCTTCAGGCAAGCTTTCACTGAATGAGGGACTTCCTACTATGTAACTTTACATGGATTACCATACATGATAGCATTGACTGATTCCATAAGAACACCAGTGTTTTCCATGTTACTTTCCTTTTTCTTTTATTTTTGTGTGCTCTCTGTAGCTCTAATGTTACCTTTCGGTGTTCTAAGATGCCTCTACTAATTCCCTGTTCTTAACTTGATTATGCCTTAAATAGGGATGGGCACAAAATGAAAAACAAAATGCTGCTTTGTCATTTTGTTATGTGACAAAACAAAACGAAACGAAATGAGGAAACAGCATTTCATTATGGATGAAATTGTTGTTTTTACCATAGAAATGAACTGTTTCATTCCGTTTGTAAAAGGGGGTCCCTTACCTGCAGGAACTGCCCATCCGACCATTGTCAGAAGGCTCTTGCTGAGCAGTCCTGGGCCAGACCCCTTTAAAACTGACCCAGTCAGCACCAGGGGGATACTCTGGTGCTGAATGAGCCAGTTTTAAAGGGGTCCAGCCATTGACAGCTCAACAGGAGCCCTCAGAAAATGGTCGGGTGAGCAGCACTATTGCCCAGAACTGCCAACCTGACCATTTTCAGAGGGCTTCTGCTGAGCTGTCATGGGCTGAACCCCTTTAAAAATGTCGGCATCAGAAAGATTGCCTGGTGCCAAGTGGGCCAGTTTTAAAGGGGTCCAGCTGATAACAGCTCAGCAAGAACCCTTTAAAGATGGCTCCCGGGCACCAAATCTGTTGCCTCTAGGACCCAGTGTGCCACTTCATTTTGTTTCATTTTGTTTCATACATTTTTAAAAAAAACCATAAGAAACAAAATGAAACAAAATGGGGGTAGGCATGAAATGAAATGAAACAAAACATCATTTTTCCATTTCGTGCCCATCCCAAGTCTTAAATGTGGGCTGTATATTGTCCCTCATTACTGTAAGCCACCGTGAGTCCTTTTCCAAGGAGAAATGTGGGGTACAAATATTTAAAATAAATAAATAATAAATAAATAAACATCTGGCCTATATCCACGGAGCCCCATTTTACTCAATTATTCTTTGACCTTCCTACTTCACTTCCAAGTCTGTTTACATGACTTCCGGATGGTCCAGCTAGAGTCTTTTTCTTCCAAGCGGTCTACCGCTTTGCAGCTATTGTAAGTATACTCTATGTTGTTCTCAGAAACGATGACTAACATTGCACATATGTTGCACATCACCAGAGAGGTGTCTCTTCAATTCATAATCCCTATTAACTTTTTACAGTGATCCCCTGCCTATCGCTGGGGTTAGGGACCTGACCTGACCCGTGCTAATTGAAAATCCGTGATATGCGGATGCAGGTCGATTCAGGCCTGGGGGAGCCTAGCTGGGGGCTCTTGTACTTTCCAGTAAACTGGAAATAATTTCTGAGGCCTCCAACAGGCCTAGAAAGGCTCTTGGAGGCCTCAGAAATGTTTTTCAGTGATCCAGAACTCACTTCCGGTTCGCAGGGAAGCCCTTTTGGGGGCCCCAGAAGGCCCAGGAAGGCCCTCGCAGGCCTGTTCGGGACAGCTCTAGTTATGAGGCAAGTATGGGAGGCTTGAAACAGGACTTTTCCCCCTTACCCTAGGGGACCTTTTTTTAATATACTGCGATTCCGCAATATAGCGGGACCGCAATATATGAACCGCAAGAGGGCGGGGGACCACTGTACATTCTTCTGTTTGATCCCTAATCATTTTAGAACTACTGTACAGAGCTGTACAGGATCCTATATATTATTGTGTCCAGCCTCTGTCAAGGAGGCTTTGTGGTGAATCGAACTCCAAATTATCTGACTCTACAGCCAGATAACTAAATGAGCTACTGAGAGGTTGATGACTGCCCTTTCCCTTGTCTTGCCTGCTTTGAAAGATGTGGGGAAAGCCCACTAATATTTTATATCCAGAAACCCTTGGTCTCACAAATAATAACATCAATAGCCTTTGAACTGCAGAGCTGGAGGGACCTTATGGATCATCAAGTCCAATGTCTCTAGATTTACATGACTTCCAGATAGTCCAGCTAGAGTCCAGCACAGTGGGGAATGGAACTCCCAGTCTCTGGCTCTGAGGTCAGAGACCTAAGCCACTGAGCTATCCAGCAGTTATAGTAATCATTCTTATCATCCATTCATTTCAATTATTATTCATCAGAAAGAGCAAATATGTACATCATTTCCAATAGTGTAGAACAGCCTTTTCTTTCTTTTCTTTTCTTTCTTTCTTTCTTTTTTTAAAACACAGAAGGTTTATGTTATGAAATTGCCTTGTGAACCCTTTGTCCTCCTGGGTTCTGGCAGTTAAAGGCCAACTGCAGTTGCATGGAATTTCAAGGACCAAGAGCCCTAAGCCAGCACAAAAAATAGAGTTAAATGTAATTTGGCCTTTAAGAGGGCACACCATCTCTGCCTGCAGAATGTGCTCGCTGGTGGTACACCCACTGGGAACTAAACGCATATTTAACTCTTTCACTAAAATCACAGGGGTCAGAATGGCTTAGCTTTCAACAGATCTTGATTCCTTATACATTTTATTCTTCTTCAGGCACACATTCAAATAACCACTTTCAGCTTGGTCTCCCCACACTGTTAAGAATCAATTCAAATTGAAAAGTCTACTTTTTCAAACACCAGATTTTTTTTTATCTTTTCTTTTGGCCACAGTTGGTGGCCTCCCATTTCTATTTCTGGGATCTTAATTCAAAACAGGAATGATCTCATTCACATTTGTCTCCTTTCATCCCTACTGTATCACTGATTTTATTTATTACTAAATACAGTTTTTAGTGAACAACCAGAAAGTACATAACCCTTCCATTTAATAGCACAAAGCTAACAAAATAAACTATGCTTCAAATCATTCTGAGTAGAAAGAAATACCTTATTCGAAGGGGTTCCACTCTCCACAGTGACCTTGCCCGGACACCGGCTCCCCCTGCTTCATAAAATACCCGCCTGAAAACATATTTTGTGTTATAAAAATTTGATTTTACACATAGAGATCATCACAAACTTGTCTTGGTACAAAAGAAATGATTGAGAGATGTATGGAACAAATCAGTGGACATATTTTTATTTGTTCCACATTCTCCTGATAGCTGATCTTCTTTTGACAACTGTGACTGTTATTGACAATTACTCCTTTTTCTTGCACAAACATAAACTTTGTGTACTTGTTTTGTTCCCCTTTTACAGTAATATGTATCACAGGCCTCTCCCTACTTATGGCTAGATACTGGGCAAAATGTTAAGACAGTAGTGTTAAGCATTGATTGATATCTACTGCTAAGTATCATTTAGCAGAATGAAATTTATTGATAAAATGTTGGAACATTTCCCAACAGTAGAACCAACTGAGAGAGAAAAAGCCCAGCAGAGTTCGGTGAGTATTTTCTAACCAGCGATACAAAATCATTTATTTCTTCTTTTACAACTGTCATTCCATCAAACTCTACCAGACATTCAATAAATGTCTTGATATTAATTATGATTGCACACATTCTTTCAGTTACAGCTATACCTTGGTTTATAAGCATAATTCATTCTGGAAACATGCTTTTAAACCAAAACACTCTTATATCAAGGCAAATATCCCCATACGAAATAACAGAAACTCGGGTGACTCGTTCTGTGGTCCCATAGAGACAAAATGCCAAAACTCACAAAATAAGTCAGCTGGAAGTTCATGTCCACACCATGGTTTAGGCATCTGGCTGAGGAATCTGCTCTGCTTGGGACTAACAACTGGATTTTACTCGGCATTTTCAATGTGACAATAATAAAGTGCAATTTTGTAGGCCTATACACACTTGACTAGCTGCCTCATGACTAGAAAGGCTTTGAAAAAATAAGAAAGAATGTTCAAAAGAAATTAAATAAAATATAAATATAAGGAAAAATAGAAGTTTCAGAGAGGGTAGCCGTGTTAGTCTTTTCAAGAATTTCAGACAAAAACAAAACAAAAGACACTAAACATGTGGCACCTTAAAGACTAACTTTCATATTTTAATGTAACATTTCATGGACACATCCACTTCTTCACACATATTAAAGCATATATAACTGCTATATGTCTGAACAAGTGGATGTGTCCACGAAATGTTACATTAAATTATGAAAGTTAGTCTTTAAGGTGACACGTTTTGTATATTTTCTTTTCTTTTCTTTTCTTTTTCTTTGATTTGTGCCTGAAATAAAGAAAAACAAAAACCTAACCTACACGTTCCTGGCTAGTGCAAGAGAGACCTCTATTCTCCTCTCCTCCCTCTGCTTTGGAGGCTGTCTGAGATTAAACATTCCAGACAGCCACCCACACTTCAGCAGGGGAATGGATAGAAAGTCACCACTGGCTCACTTGTAATCATGTGACTTGCTCCGGTACTTGTATATCAAGACATTACTTGTTGAGCAAAGCAACATTTAGAAGAAATGTTTGCTTGTCTTGCAAAACGCTCTTAAGCCAAGATTCTCATCTAATTATGTATAAAACTGCAGACCAGCTGCTATAAAATATGCTAGTGGATAGAGACAGAATAAATCATGTAGTAGATCAAAATGTATTATTCCTGAGCTTATTATATTCTAAGTTATGTAAATATATGCAATGTAGTATTCCATATGGATGAGAATGGCCCAGCCAACAATCATAATTATTTTCATTGGTTTACATGATTCTCTTCGCATATTGTCAACATCATGCTGTATTTATTTTATATGGGAAGAATTCAAAAATTATTTGACTCTAATTTTGTTTGTTTTTAAGGCAATTATATACAATTAGGATGCTAAGCACTCTTCCAATTGCAACAGAATTGCTTGGATCCCTTCCAACTCAGTTATTCTATTTTGATGTTGTTTGTTGTCAGTTGCACAGTTTTTCCAACAGCATTTTGTCCCATGTGTCAGTTCTAGCGATTGGCCTAGTCTGGGCTTTAGGCATGGCATTCTTCACAGACAGGCATTCAGACCTATGGGAGAAGTAGAACTGGAACTAAATAAAGTGCAATATACTATATCACATAAGTGGACAAATTCTGTGGGCCTAGGTCTTGAGGTCACCTCCAGTCCCCTGAGACAAAGGGGCGGGTGGGTAGGCAGAAGTGGTCAGACATCCACATCCAGTTGTCTGATTTTTATTTTTATTTTACAAAAAGAAGTAAAACAATATGGTGGCACTGCATTTTGTTTAGAAAGCAAAATTCTAGCAATTCTGTTCTTGTTTGCTAAAATGTGAGTTTTGAATGACTGAGAAACCTGAAAGGGGCCTAGAAGCCTTAAAGCCCTAGACCTTCAAGAAGACATATACAGTCCCCCACCCCTCCAGATGGAGGGATACATCCAGGGACTACCTCCTATCTTGGAGGCTTAATGAGAAAAATCTAAACACAGGGCACAGGGGACAAAGCATTTCAACACACACACACACACACACACACACACACAAACACACACACACACACACACACACACACACACACATCCAAATTGGTTAAAACCAGTTTTGGGGGCTCCTGAGAAATATGCCCAGCAGACTTCTGTTACGACAATTTTTGGAACATTCAGTTATAATTTTTCTGCACTCTGCCTGAGGAAGTGAATTGATTCACAAAAGGTTGTCCTGAATATTTGATTTTAGTGATCTTTAAATAAAAGCATCACATCTTCCATATTTATATTGTATAAAGGACCACAGGGGTCTCTCTGGGCCTTTTCACACGATCCCTAAACTCTGCGGCAAATGTCTCCCAGCTCCGGAGCTTAAAATTGTTTCCCCACCAGCTCCGGAGTTTACAGAAAATTAAGTGCGACCACGCCCACCTAAGCGCTTCCCAGCGCACTTTTCAAGTACCTGCTCTCCGGGGGTGAAAATCCCTGATGCGGAAGTAACCTAGTGAGTGCCGGGCTCTCCTCGCTTCTGTTTGTTGTTTTTTTTGCCCCCCGCCCCTTTAACAGACAGGAATCAGGACGACGACGGGGGTCGGGGCGGCATCGACCGGCAGATGGAAGTGAGCCTGCATTCTTTTCTCCCTTTTTTTCTCCCTCCCCTCACGCAGACAGGAGCAAGGAAGTGCGGAGGGAGTGGGAACACAGGAAGAGTGACAAACCCCCAAAGATCTCTGGTCCAAATTTAAGTGGCCAGCAGATCTTAGGGGTTGTGTGAAAAGGCTGTCTGTTGTTGTTGTTGTTGTTGTTGTTGTTGTTCTTGTTCTTGTTCTTGTTGTTATTGTTGTTGTTGTTGTTGTTGTAACAACTAAACTAAATATATTAGTATAGAGGTTTGCAATCTAACACAGTACACTACACTTCTTAATCACCTTTATAGCTCACACTAGACCCACTTGGGTGGGTATCTTCCTCTGAAGTTGCATACGCTATCAACAGTATGTGCTCATTCAAAAATTTTTGAGTGCCCTTAGCCAAGTTGCACCCAATCACATCACTTCCTCTTTGTGGGGTAACTAGAGATGGGCACGACTAGGGAAAATGACGTTTTCGAGTTGTCGTGTGTCGGAGGCAGTCCGTGTCGGCTCGTTTCCGTTTTTCGCAAAAACCCACAAAAATTAGTCGGTTCGTTTTTTCGTTTTTTCGTTGTCGTTATACTGGTTTTTTTGGGGGGTAGCGGGCTCCTGGAGGCACCTCTGTGGGGTGGGTGCCTCCTCTGGCCCGCTATAAAGGGAAAGTGGGCTCCTGGAGGCACCCGTGGGTGCCTCCTATCCTCACCCACTAGGAAGGGGCAGCAGCAGGCTCCAAGAGACCCCTCAACATGGGGGTCTCCCCTCCTCACCTGCTGCTGCAAAATGGCATGCATAACCATATATGGATATGCATACCATTTGCAGACAGTGAGACCACCTGGTCCATTGGTACGACCCTCCGAGGAGTGGGTCGCACCTGCCATGTCCCACAAAGAAGGGAATCATACTTGCGTGTAGTGCAATGCAAGTAGATCTGGCTATGGGTTAAGGGGGTTAGTGCAAGGGCTAGGGTTAGGCTACTGACGGGTAAGGTTACGGTGGGCTATTGGGTTGCACCTCTGGGTTCCTCTCTGACCCACTAAGAAGACAGTCTGTGACATATGGGTAGGAGTCAAGGATTAGGGTTAGGGGGTTAGGGGGCTAGGGCAGGTTTTAGGGGGCTTTTTGGCACATCCCAGAAGTCTCCATGGCCAAGTGGCCATGCGATTGGTGGGATGGCTCCAAAAAATTGCATGGTCGTCCCCTCCCACATGGCTGGCCAGGCCACTGGGCCAGCCCATCATTGCGCACTGCGCAGGTGTAAAATAAAATAAAATAAAATAAAATCAATGGAGGACAGAGGAGGAGAGGAGAGACATTTTGTTGCAAGAAAAAACCCACTGCTACTGTGAAAAATCTGGCAGTTTATAAATTTCCGCGTGTTTCTGTTGTGCTTGTGTGTTTTTGGACCACGATTTCAAAAACAATATTGCGTTCGCCGCCCCATTTTGGATCCCCCGCCCGCACCACATGGCATGGCGGGTCCGGCTGCCCAGGACGGGGGGGAGGCGGGACCCCCCTCCAGACCAGAACCCCCCCCCTCCGGTAGGTGCCCTGAGGCATGGCAGGCATTTTTCCACCTGCTTTTTGGCCCGGGAATGGGTGGGGGGAGAGTTTAAAAGTTTTTTCCTGTGCCGTCCGTGCCGTGTGGCTTGTTGCTGCTGCAAGCCTGCGACGAGTCCCACCAGAGCAGCCCAGGACGGAGGAGGGGGGGAGGCCGGGGACCTCCAGAAACCACCCCTCTGGTAGGTGCCCTGAGGCACGGCAGGCATTTTTCCGCCTGCTTTTTGGCCCGGGAATGGGTGGGGGGAGAGTTTAAAAGTTTTTTCCTGTGCCGTCCGTGCCGCTTGAGCCGGCGGCGAGACTCGTGCCGTGCGGCTTGTTGCTGCTGCGAGCCTGCGGCGAGTCCCACCAGAGCAGCCCAGGAGGGAGGAGGGGGGGAGGCCGGGGACCTCCAGAAGTCTGGGGCAGTAATTCCCGTTACTGTTTCCGTAGAGTAACGGAACCGAGTAACGGAAACGGATACGGGAATACCGCTAAGTCGTGCCCATCTCTAGGGGTAACCATTTGTTTGTGTTCTTTCCCTTTGAGTTAGCCTATCTAAGTGACCGGAGACAGAAGGTAAGGCAAGCAGAAGCTGCTCCTCCTTCTGACTGCTTTTTCCACTGGTCATATGATCAGGTCCTTAAATGGATTTGGTAAACAGACAATGACAGCAAGGAGGAAAAAACAGAAAGGCCAGAGGGCATCAGGTGCTGGCAGTGGCCCATGTGCTGGGTTGTTGGCAGCCGTCAAGCTAGAAGAACTGTGGCATCAGTCCAGGCACAGATACAGTAACAGTAATAAGAAGAAGAAATAAGAAAAATCTACAGAATTTGCCATTGAATAAATATGCTTGACATACATTTTTATATTACTTAATGCAAACAACTCTAATGAACCACATATTATGATTCCTATGGAACACAAGTATGTCAGTGGTGATTCTTCTTTTTCCTCTTCATTAAATCTGACCTGTATGGCATGAATACAGTTATGACAACTCTGACCCATTTCCTGTGCAATGCAGGAAAGGGAAGTAGGCACCCTGGAGAGCAGCAGTAAGATGTACTAGGAGCTGTTTCTCTCCCTCTCAATGGAACCCCCTCAGAGTTTTCAGCAATAAAACTATGGGGCTGAAAAGAAAAACTGTGAATAATAGGCAACACAACTTACTTGTGTGGTGAATCGTTCTGTTCTGTAGAGGGGATTGTCAAACATTCATCGTGACCATGAAACAAGCGTAATACATGTCCACCAAGTAGGTATCCTAAAAAAAAAGAAGATTATTTTTCATTTGTTTTAGGAAATTGTTAAATAAAGAAACACTTTGGAATCTTAAAAACTAAAAGTAGATATGTGTGTTTCAATATATAATTGATAGCTAGAAGACTATACATGAAAGTTGTTCAAATCTCTTCTTAGTTGTGAGGCGCTCCATAAATCTCCCCTTAACTCCTGGCTGCATTTGGACATCAGCATAATCAACACCACTTCCATACGAACCTACCCAGCAATTAAGATTGAGTCAGGGGGGCCTCTTGAAAGAGCCATCCCTCGAGGTAAGAGGGATGGCTTGCAGACATAGGGCCTTCTTGGCAGCTGCCCCCAAGCTATGGAATGCCCTCCCAAGTGAGATCCGCCTGGAGCCAACATTGATGACATTTCGGCGCCAGGTAAAAACCTTCCTGTTCCAGACGTTTTTTAATTGATACAATACAAACTGTGGGTCCACTGATGGCAATTTTAGTGTAATGATTTTAGTGTAAGGTTTTTATTATTGTTTTTATTATTTATTGATATCTGATGTTTTAACTGTTTTAATTCTTTGATTGTAAGCCCCCCAGAGACCTTTGGGTAGTGGGCGGCATATAAGTTGTAAAAATAAATAAATAAATAAATAAAACAAGCCAACACAAACCTGAGGTTTATGCATCTCCCACCTGCTTCTCTTTGCACACACGTGTGAGCAGCTGTTCTGAATCATTGGCTTCCATTTCTGCTTAACTGCTTAGCTCATCTTTGCCAACACACTGTTTTTAGCTGAATAAGTAAAACTGCCTTCTTTTGAACAAACTACAGCTAAGGCTTCAAGTATAAAATGTTCTTAATTAAACAAAAATAGAAGGAAAAGATCCTAGTCTTCTAAGTGTATGTGTGTGTGAACACATGAGACAAAGCTACTACGGTGACACATCTGTTCTCTCTCATATTTAGTGTCAGCAGAGGTCTGAATGACAAGTTAAATTGTTCCGAAAAATCAATAACTTGTAGAAAAATCAGTACTGCACAGTATTAGGTGACTGGGAAACAGCCAATGTTTGGGATGTTCTTTAAATTTACATTTTAATAGAAGGCACCTTTTCAGTCAATTTAACACAAAGGGACCAGGACAAATGAAGGTAATTTGTATTTCAGAGGAGGGAAAAACAACTCAGGCTAAAATTTTTTCGGGGGGGGGGCATATTCAGCAGCATTTCACTGTAAATTGTTTCAAATGTGCTTGCTGAAATTACGATCAAATCAATATTTATTTGAACACAAACATTACAGAGAAAATCACAATTTAGATATTGCAGCATGCATAATATGGTGCCAATATGAACCAACTCGAGTAATTCTGGATTCCAGCCAGGTTCAAGATATATTAATCAACCATTAAGGGATTTTCAACGTGCATAACATCTCCCGGCAGCTCTTAGCGACGGCTGTTTCAAACAGATTTCCGCAAGCAGACAAAAAGCACAAGCAATCATTCTGAGCCCACTAGGAATTTGAAAGCAATGCCTTTATTTCACACCACACACTAGCAGGCAGGGGCTCAGAGAGACAACCATTCTTCTTCAAACAGATGATAAGCAAAATGAAGGTAAAATGGGGAGAAGGTATGATAGAAACCTCTATCAGGATAAAATAGAGGGAGTGTAGATTAAGTTGTGTCATACTTCATCTGGTGCTCGGAACCCTGAAAAGCAAGCTAGGATGAAGAAGCATTGGTTCTTCTGCTTTTGGAAATACAAAAATCAGAGTTGCTCAGCTTCTGAAAGACAGATTCCCTCGGAATCTGTTTTTTCCCTCCCCACCTCTTGGGTACCGCATAAGAAACACTGTCTGGGGCACAAGGCCTGCCATTACATTTTGTGTGGTCATTACAATCACATGAACAGAATGAAAAGATTTGTCTATATAGTTGCACAAAATGGCAGTACAGTAGGAACCCTGTATCCACTGATTCATTATCCACGGATTCAGTTATCCCCGGTTGGCAGAAGAATAAATAAATAAATAATTCAGCAGCCGCAAAGCAAGCTACTGTCACAAACAGCAGCTGTAAAGCAAGCTACTGTCATAAAACAGCAGCCATCACAACACAAGCTGTAAAGCAAGCTACTGTTGCAAAACAGCAGCTGTAAAGCAAATTACTATCACAAAACAGCAGTTTTGGGGACATTCTGGTGTTCTCTCTTATCCACGGTTTTCATTATCCACGGGAAGGCTTGGAACCAATCCCCAGCGGATAACTGGGGTCCTACTGTACAGAAGAAAATACAATTGAGGGACACAATGTAATGATAAGACCTAACAGCAGAACCAGTACCCTTCTAACAGATAAGTTCTATTTTATGCATAGTACATCATACTTAAACAGATGGAAGACTTCACAGAGGTCAGGAAGTATCATCTCCTTACCACCTGAATTCTTTTCTAACACAACCAGAGCCATAATTCCTACCAGAAGGCGGTAAATTGAAACAGGAGGTTGTCAGTTGCATTGTTTATTGGAGCCACTTCACTGGGGCAGGAAAGTATGGGATTTTTGCCTCAGGCATCAATCTAACTTGCACTGCTTTAACAACTTAAGAATTTAATGGCATCTGAATGATTATTACCTTTTATTGGCATTTTTAATTGACTTCACTTTAAAAGCTTATACCAAACAAACCCTGTAAGTATCCAAGGTGCTACAGGAGCCTTTACCTTTGCTGCACCCCCATCAAACAAACAAACAAAACAATTTGGCAAACTGAGCACTAGGCATCTTGGGATGTGGCTGGCAGGGAGCAGTGTCACTAGTTCTCAAGCAGAAAAATATCTGGGGCCCAGCTCTTTCCAACACTATGGTAGAAATGTTTTTTGTACCAGAATGCCAGTTGTAATGTCTTTTCCAACTCATTTTAAATTGCACTATAACCCTAATTTAACGAACCTTCTTCAACGCTACTTCCTGAACAAGTGGGGTGAACATTCCACAGGGTCTGCATAAATGACGCATCCACTTGTATGTTTCCATATGCTACCGACAAATGCTGAAAAAGAATGACAAATTGACAAAAAAAATTGATAACAACCAAATTTCAAACAAGTGCAGAGTACAAAGGAGTTCACCCCAAACTTTGTTGATTTAATAGTCATTCCCCAAATGTCTTAAAAGTTCTGGAATGTATATTGTCCCTCATTATTGTAAGCTGCCTTGGGTCCTTTTCCAAGGAGAAAGGTGAAAAAAATCCAAAAAAAAAAATCCAAGGTAAAAAATATTCTAATAAATAAATCCCTTGAAAATGTGTATTTTTGAGGATAAGAAATTCATGTGTAGACACAGTGCAACCCCTCATTGTTTTCTTACATTAAACAGCTTGCTATTATTGTGCTGAATATGTATCTTAAATTTGTTTAGTTACTTCTTAGCTGACTTCTGTCTCTCCCTCATTATAGTACTTTCCTTGATTTATTTCTGCTAGTGGCAAGTGTTGGGCCTCCCAAGGTTATGAGATGGTACTCAAAGTATGGAATAATTGCTCCCACAACACTTGTGGCCTTACCAATATTTTATTGGCAAAAGTTTTTGGATTAATTAGGCGGGTTGGGCAAGGCAGGTATTCTGGGGAGGGGTCATATTTAGGTTGCTGGGTGCTGCATGAAACCTGTGGGCCATGTGTTGTAAACCTCAATCTAAATGAAGCTACTCCACGTAATCCACCAAATACTTTTTCAGCATTCTTCTTCAAGTCAGCTTAGATAGAGGTCACAACATGCTGTTCATAGATCTACAGGTGAACCCCTTATTACGCCAACTCCTTTAGAAAAGGAGATCATCAGAGGAGCATGAATTCTATTTTAAAGAATTCCTCTTTGATCAGCTTCTCTGAAGCACAATTTTGCTTTAAAATAAGGCAAGTACCCACTACACATATTGCTTTTATTTACACTTTTATAAGAACATTTCTGTTTTCATCATCATCATCATCATCATCATCATCATCATCATCATCATCATCATCATCATCATCATCATC
>JAHTLZ010000016.1:24427502-24445411 GCA_023846285.1 Phrynocephalus versicolor | reverse complement strand
ATCATCATCATCATCATCATCATCATCATCATCATCATCATCATCATCATCATCATCATCATCACACAGCAGACAAGATAACTACACTGGATTTTATATTACAAATCACTAGTCGAACACTTCCCAATAGTTTAGGACTATTTGATGCATCGGCGAATTATTCGAGCAGATCCCAGTAAGGTGGCTTTCTGCATCTGACTGATGGTGACTTTGTCAACTCCAATTTCTTCCAAATACTTGCTGAGCTCTTTAGGCACCGCACCCAGCATGCCGATTACCACTGGCACCACCTGTACCGATTTATGCCAGAGCCTCTGAAGTTCAATTTTCAGATCCTGATATCGGGTAATTTTTTCAAGTTGTTTCTTGGAGACTCTCCTATCACCTGGTATAGCAACATCAATGATCCACACTTTTTTCTTCTTGGAGAAGAAAAAAGTGTGGGTCGTCGTCGTCGTCGTCGTTGTCATCATCATCATCATCATCATCATCATCATCATCATCATCATCATCATCATCATCATCATCATCATCATCATCATTTCACTTTGAAACTTTATTTGTCTGCTCTTTTTCATGAAGGTATTATTAATTACACCTTCTTGCCCAAATATGTCAATATGGTGTGCACAGCATGTTCATCAACATTTCAATTTCACACATATAATTGGAATATATAAATCTTACTAACAGCACTAGCTTGTATTGTACCTGGGAACAACAACTTTCCTGCTTATCATGCAGTCTTGCTGTTCCCACATGTTGATCCCACACCCGCCTTATGCAGAATTTTGGAGGCTGGCAGTTCTTGACAGTGCATGTAACATACCGAGCTTTCACAGGCTGTCCTAATAATAATTTAACAGTACAGTGGTACCTCAGTTTATGAGTACTGTACCTTGGTTTACGAGTGTTTTTGTCAATGAGCAAAAAACTGAATAATGATGATATCTGATGATTTTTGCCTTAATGTCTTGCAAAATGAGCACCTGAGCCATCAGCCCTCCACCACCATTGCTTTCCCCCTCACCAGATCGGGCCACTGCTTGCCCCCTCGCTGGGTTGGGGCTACCACTTGCCCCCTCACATGGCTCAGGCCATTGGCTGCTAGCAGCTGCAGTCCCAGGACTGAAGTGGTGGTTCTGCTTCTCCAGGAGCCTGCTGGGCATCAAGGAGCTGCCACTCACCCCCTTGCCAGGTTGGGGCCACCACTTGCAGCACGGGGATAGTGTGTGCGGCTGCACGCATGCACTTGACAGCTCCTCTCAGGTGAAAAGGGTCCTGGCCAAAGCTAATTTCCCGATAGGAAATAATGGAAACTGGGTCCCTAGAACAAATCATTTGAGTTTCCATTATTTCCCATGGGTAAATTTGCTTTGATATATTAGTATCTTGGTTTATGAACATGTTTCTGGAATGGATTAGGCTCATAAACGAAGGTACCGATGTGCTTATATATTTTAACTTGTTACATTACATGAATGCATGACTGTCTTGGAAGAAAAAGAATACACCTCAAAGGAGGAAACTATAAACTGTCACATTTCACAGGGATCCTATTTATTGTTCCATAAAATTATTTATATTTCAAGGTCAATTAAAGAAAGTTGTATATTTTTATTTAAAGATGTTGTGCCAAATTTTCAGTCCTATATGGGGGTTTATACACAACCCCTAAACTCCGGGGCAAATGGCTCCCAGCTCCAGAGCTTTAAAATGTTTCCCCACCAGCTCCGGAGTTTACAGGAAATTAAGTGCGACCACGCCCACTTTAGCGCATCCCAGCGCACCTTTCAAGTACCTGCTCTCTGGAGGTGAAAATTCCTTGATACGGTGTAACGATAGTGAGTGCAGGGCTCTCCTCACTTCTGTTAGTTGTTGTTTTGGCTCCCGCCCCTTTAAGAGCTACTTAAGAGACTGGAATGTTGCCGCGGCAAGAGTGAAAGGCAGAACGGAGGTGAGCCACGTTCTTTTCTTCCTTTTTTTTCTCCCTCCCCTCACCGAGACAGGACCAAGGAAGTGCGGAGGGGTGGGGACACAGGAAGAGCGACAAGCCCCTAAGATCTCTGGTCCGAATTTAAGTGGCCAGCGGATCTTAGGGGTCGTGTAAAAAGGCTATATGTCTTAGGCTACAAATTCTATGCAATTCACATTTATCAGGGAGCAAATCCCATTGAAATTAAATAGCTTTATTTCAAAGTCAAGGAAGTCCCTCAAATATTTCTAGATAATAACTTCAAACATCAGTTAGTGTAAAACAAGTAAAGTAAGTTGGGTAAAAAACAATCCTTTATGACTGATGATTAGACCTGATGTTTTATGACCCCAACAAAAAAAGGCAAAGTTTGCTGTTTATATACTGCCCCATAGTGCTTAAAGCACTCTCTGGGTGGTTTACAAGTTATTATGTGGGTTACACATTGCACCCTTCCCCCAGCAAGCTGGATACTTATTCTACCAACCTGAGAAGGATGGAAGGTTGAGTGAACCTTGAGCCTGCTACCCTTGGAATTGAACCCAAGGTCCTGAGCACAGTTACAGCTGAAGTACAGCAGTTTTAACCACTGTGCCACAAGGCTCATGCACCACAAGGCACACAAAACAAACAGCATACAAAATGAATCCACAGATATCACAAACAAGCAAATGGTCTTGTTTATCATATATGCAAATGGAATGAGTTTCATGGAATGGCCGAAGATAAGACAAACAAACAAGGAACATACCCATTCGGAGAGATCTCTAGGCTAGCAAAATTGGAAACAAAACAGTGGATGAACATTTAGTGGCACACATAATTTGTATTTGCGTGTTTGTTTGACTAAACAAAGAGTTACATAAAACACAAAATCCACAATTTTAGGCAAATAAATATATAGTTTAAGAGGTTGGAAAATAAATTCAATTGGATCAACTGACTGTAAATATACAGGACACAATTAAAACAAAAATTAGCTGCCAGCATAAACCACCAGGACTATTTCCTCTACAAACATCCCCCAAATAACCAATATGAATTTGATCTGTACAAAATGTAGACCTTATTGCAGTGGGGCTCACACAACTATTTTGCACTCACAACATTTAACTTTCATTGCCTTTGAATTCCAATACTCCAAGGAAACTGACAAATATGCAGCATGCTAAATATAAAATTGACCTGCAGGGAATAGAAAATTACTGCCACAGTACTGCAGCAGCTTTACATAATCACATTTGTGGGACCAAGAAAAATGGTCAGCACAAAAACCCCATCAAGATACTTTGGCTAGCACATTTATTACTCTTCTTTGGGTAGCTTTCTCTCACAAAGTTTGTCCTCATGTTAATTTGTTATTTCCCTGGGTTTCCCCCCCCCCTCACAATGAATGCAAAATACAGTACTAATTAGGGATGGGCACGAAACAGAAAAACAGTGTTTTGCTCCATTCTGTTTCATCCCCCCAGCATTTCACTTTGTTTCATTTCATACACATTTTTGAAATAAAATTTGTATGAAATGAAACAATAATAAAATGTTTTGCTCCTCTGGGGGCTTGTACTCACCCCCCTCCTCCTGGGCTCCAGTGAGAGCCGCCATGGCAAATTTGCTCACCCTCATTGGCGGTGGCAGGGGGGGCAGTCTTGCTTGCCCTTCCAGGCCTGGGTCCTCAGTGGCAGTGTTGGCACCGGCGCCCGCTCGGCCTTCCCAGCCTGGGTCCTTGGCGACAGTGGTGGTGGCGCTGGGCCTGTGCAGCCTTCCTGAGGCCTCGCTCACCCTTCCAGGCCTGGATACTCAGTGGTAGTGGCAGTGGTGGTGCCTGCACAGCCTCCAAGAGGCCTCGCTCACCCATTCAGGCCTGGGTCCTTGGTGGCAGCAGCGGCGGCAGCACCTGCTCAGCTTTTCTGGCCATGGCAGTGACTCTTCAGCGGCAGCGGCAGAGACAGTTCCTCCAAGCCCATCAGATAAGTGAGGCATTTTACAGATGGAACGAAACGGTTCATTTTAATGAGAAAAGCAACCGTTTCGTTTGGTCTGTAATGAAATGCTGTTTCCTTGTTTCGTTTCATTTGGTACATTTTGTTACAAAACAAAGCGACAAAACAGCATTTCGTTTTCTGTTTCGTGCCCATCCCTAGTACTAATCTGCAGTGTTAAGTGGGCCTTTTGTCTGACAATTATTTTTATGAATGTGGCAAGCAGGCAAATCAGGACATTTTTCTATAAAAATGATAAAAGAAGCACACACACGTGCAAGATGCAACACCCCACAGGCAATGGATCTAGTCCAAAGATCTTCATACCCATTTAATGATTTTATGCCTCTTCCTTTGACAAGGCCCTACTGTTAACACCTGTTAAACAGAGGGCACCTGCTGCTTGCTGTTACAGAGCTGTTTGTTTCTTTGGGGCCAGTTGAAGGGGTGCAGGGCTGGTTCCAATTGCTACAGCCTTCAGCATTAAACCACTGCCAGCCCTGACCTGAAATTTTCAGAACCTCACATTATAAACAGATGATCCACATCTCCCTAATAGCTTTTTTTTTTTTTGCAAATATCTTATCCTACCTTTCCCACACAAATTATGCAACACTCGTGTGAAAAAATAACTAACACAAAGAGTACTTTTTATAAAAGCCAAAGGCTCATGTACAAAGGCTCAAGTGTTTAAAACAAGTTGTCATGAAAAGTGTAGGCAGCAAGCAAAAAGAGAGAGAGAGAGAGATGGGCCAGGAGAAGCAGGGTACATGTTCCCTTGCCCCTGGTTAGCACTCAACAAATTTCCAAATATTGGGGTTGGGGGTTGGAAGAGTGCTTGAAATGATCACTGAAGTAGACAGACAGGTGACAGGTCTCTCTGCACATTTCGTTGTACAGGTTCTTTTGCCTTGTCAAAAAACTAGGATCAATTTTTTTTGGGGGGATGGGGAACTGGGAAGAAATCCTATGCACATATGGGCCCACCATGCCATTTTAAGAAAAGGATGCACAAAAGCTCCTGGTAGTGACTTGGGTAGCCCTGGAGCCAGGAGCCGCCTCTTCTAGTACTGTTCACTTTGAGATTTTGTCTTTCCATATGGAGACCTAAAGAAGCACAGAAGCTCCCTGACACTTCGGCCTGCACCTTAGCAGTCCTCGATAAATGTAAGTAAAATTGTGCTCTGTCTCGCATACTTCTCCACGTACCATATTGTCGAATTGTGTAAACTGCTAAAAGGGTTAGATTAGGGTTAAAGCAACTTAGACTGCTTTAACGTAGGTGAGAGAAATCAATGGAAGTTAAGGCTAATAATACGTATTAGGCATAATGACTCTACACTGCCTTAACTATCATTACTTAAAGGCAGGCATGGGAGATTCAAGATCTCTGGAATTCTGATCCCCTGCACACAAGCATTTGTCTGGTTAAAGTACAAAAGAACCACTGACCTGCACGAGCTTTTAGTATGATTAAGGGGGAACTAAGCTACATTCTAATGCACCTGTACATTTAAAAAAACAACAAAATAACTAGTTTACAAACTAAGCACAATACATATAAATAAATTGCTCTGGAATGTTTCCATGGCCTCAGTTTGACTCCATGAAAACATAATCCATCTACCGCATTACCTTGGTGTAAGTACAAGAAAGTGACATAAACCATGCTAGCAACACCACACCCATAGCTTAACTCAGAGATAAAGAGAAAGCAGGTGCACAAATAAGCAATGCACTCCTTTCAGCTTTTCTGCAGTAAGAGGCAAAAGGGAAACCGCCCTGAGTCCCTATGAGGGAAATAGGTGCGGTATATAAGTGTGAAAATAAATAAATGAATAATAAATAAACACATAAATGTCACTGCCCATGACAGCTCCCCAGAGGAGTTAGGAAATGGTACTTGTTCACAATCACTTTCACTGGTACAGAGAAATGAGAAGGCAAGCATTAGAGAAGACACTGTAATGGTTTTACCTATATACTTATCTATATGTTGCCTTTCCCAAAACAGACACCCAAAGCAGCTTACAATACAGTAGGACCCCCATATCTGTTGACTCGCCATTGGCGGATTCAGTTATCTGCGGATGGCGAAAGGCCAGGGCCCTGCCAACAGCCATGGTGGTGAGAGCACCCTGCCGGCAGCACAAAGCGGCACGAGCTGGTGGGAGTGCCCTGTCAGCAGCATGACCACCCTGCCAGCAGTGGCGGCAGGAGGGGCCAGAGGCCACGTGGCACCACTGTTTTTGTCCTCACCATTCCCACCATTACTGTCAGCGCCACCTCCACCCCACCACCCTTAGAGAAGAGTGTTCACTCTTATCTTCAGATTTCCATATCCATGGGGCAGCCCAGAACCAATCCCCCCCACAAATACAAGGACCCTACTGTATATGCCTTTTATGTGCAAATATAGTCTAGAGAGAGCTGGGTCCTTCCTGAAAGCTTTCTGTGAGATACATCAGGTTCTTTGCAGAAAGTATGGGATACAGCATACTTTTTCCATTCAAAAAAGCCTGTGGTATTTCATACAATCATTTCCCATCATAAATAAATAGCATACAACTCAAGTAGGCTACTGTCAACCAGATGCGACTTGCCTGTTTAAAAGTAATACCCTCTGGGTTTTCTTGCTCAAGGGAACTCCTATGGTCTACTTGTTTATATGCAATTTGTGCCCCTGCACTGCACTTCTTTTCTGCTACTGCCGAAGGAAAGAGAAATTCTGGAAATATATTTAAATAAGAAGATTCGACTGGCATACAAATTCCCCATCAGAGTGTAAATTTGTTAAAATCATGAAGTACAGAATAATTTATCATTGTTTATTCAAAAAGAAAATTCCTGCCAGCATTCATATTTATGTGTTCTATTTTTCAGCTTCGGAGAACACTTGTGTTCGAATGCAGATTTTATCCATCACAGCTTCACTTGTCTTTAGCATTGAGTTTGACAGGTGCCTTCTAGGCGGCCCATAAGGGGGAAACTGTAGGGACATGTTGCTGTAGGAAATAACATTTGCATAATTGTGGCTTATTTCCATGTTTCCGCAGTCACCAGAATTTCTTTATGTTCTGCTTAGAGCGACAGGCATCAAAATATATTCCATGACTAAACATATAAATAAAAATCAGGGAATGCCAAACAGGGTTTCCCGAGACTGCAAGGAGAACAAACCTATCCATCCTGAAAGAAATCAACCCCGAATGTTCACTAGAAGGACAGATTTTGAAGCTGCAGCTCCAGTACTTTGGCCACCTCATGAGGAGAGAGGAGGCCTTGCAAAAGTCCCTGATGTTGGGAAAGATTGAAGGCAAAAGGAAAAGAGGATGGCAGAGAATGAGATGGTTGGACGGTGTCACTGATGCAACCAATATGGATTTAACAAAACTCCGGGAGGCAGTAGAAGATAGGAAGGCCTGACGAGCTCTGGTCCATGGGGTCACGAAGAGTTGGACATGACTGAACGACTGAACAACAACAACAACGTTGAAAGTATCTAATCTGAGCAATGATGATAATAACATAAATCATAGAATCACAGAATAAAGGGCTTATAAGGCTGCCTAGATGCCCTAAGCACATCCGATCTCGCCGGATTTCGGAAGCTAAGCAGGGTCAGCCCTGGTTAGTACTTGGATGGGAGACCACCAGGGAATACCAGGTGCTTTAGGCACCTGGAGTAGGAACCGGCAAACCACTCCAGTATTCCTGCCAAGAAAACTCCATGGACATGGGGTCACGAAAGGTCGGTCACGACTATAGTGACACAACACACACGCAAGGCCATTTAGTCCAGCTCCCTGGTCACTAGGAATATAAATCAAAGGATATCTGACAGGTGGTTGTCTAAACTTATCCTGAATGCTTCCAGTGTTGGACCACTCACCACCGCTTGAGGTAAATGGTTCCATTGCTTCATTGCTCTAACAGTTAGGATGTTTTGCTTGCTATTCAACTGAAATCTGGCTTCCCGTAACTTTAGTCTATTGTTGTATGTCCTGCACTCTGGCTTGATCGAAAACAGATCCTACTCCTATGGCAACCTTTCAAGTATTTGCACATTCTGATCACATCTTCAGATAAAATGTATTTATCTCTAGGAGGAATAAAGCACTGAAAGTGCAATTGAAAGGAAATTTTCTCCATGTCTGAATTTCTGTTCTCAGCTAAGTTGTCATTGTATTCTCTGGCTTACTCCCAGCAACAGTAAAAAATTTTCTTAAAAAATTGAGCACATTTAATTATCTGTATAAATTAAATATGGGGATGAAATTGGTTGGGTTTTTTTTTAAGATGAACTGACAAATTGATTCATGGTTTGTTGGTTGGCAGGGGGTAAAATTTGTGGTTGATGGTTCATCATTCTTGATGAACCATGAATGAACCCATCTCTAGTATTAAAACAAGATACTGTTGGTCCAAGCCCTACCAAGAGTGCATCAGAAACTACGGCCAGTGATATATCACTTACTGTTTCCTATCCTTGCTGCAACATAGCTGTGAGTCAGCTCTGGCTTTGGGACTGAACTGCATTTTTAACCCCCTTCATCACTTGTGCACCATGGGGACCTGTGCCAACCATAGGTTTAGAAAATGTAAAAGTGGACAAAGATGTTCTTATCAGTCTCTGGATACAACTAGGGTGTTTTGAAACACTGCACAAGTCATACATAAATGATTATAGTGGCCCACTCTGCTTAATCATCAGGACTCAGCTCCTCTTCACAGAGAGACTTTGCCATTTGGCTCTGCATCTGCACAATGCCACCCCGCACAGGAAGAGTTTATGTTTAAATGAGTTTATCACATGGGTATATCTTTTCTATGTGGTTATTATTGTTAACTACAGGCACCAACTGCATGATACACCCCAATGAAAGCTGCTCCTCTCCCATTGTTAGGCATTTCACAACTGCATCACTTTTACACCAAGGAATTCCCCAAGGGCTAATTACATCAGCTCCTTTGGAAAATTTTGGAGCTTAATTTATATATTGAAAGGAGCAAAGGGGACAAAACATCAAATCAGTTCATTTGTTTGTGGGCTTTTTAAAGAGACAGCCCATCTTAAAAACAACAACAGCCCAAACATATACACAGAGCAATCCACCCTCAGCCTACCCACCCACCCACCCGCTCTCCCACTGCCCTGTTCCGGTCCCTACCTCATCTACCACACCACCATGGCTTCCATTGCTGCTGCTTCCACCACCATCCTTCCAAAGAGGGCCCACTTTTCATTAGGGCCTAAAGAAAAGTGGTCTGCCATTGGCAGAGATGTTGGCAGCAGCTTCCTTTCAGGGAAAACCAGGGAAATATTTATCCTGTCTATTTGTTGATGTCTCCAGAGCTCATTAATATGAAGGGATGAATGTATTCCAAACCAGCAATAGTCGTGAAATACCACAATTCATTTTTATTAATCCCCATCTGTAATTCAAATGTTTATCAGTTAATCCTAGGAACTTGTACTCTTCTCACCTGAGTGCAAAGTGTTAAATAAAGGGATTTTCCTTCTTCATTCTACCTCAATTATTTAAAACAGAAAAGTAATGGTACTCTGACTATTACTTAAGTGTCTTTAAATCTTGAACATCTTGTGTTGGCAAAAGCTAGCTGTGTCATAAAGGAGGGACTTCACCTCTCAGCAGGCATTTCCATTCTGGATAACTGATTTATAAAGAACAGAGGATAGTCTTTTTAAATTGCTTATTTTAAAACTGCTATATAAATTAAATGCACATGGAATTTCATAAGACTGGCTAAGATAAGGAGGAGGGCAACAGAACTAAAAGATATGTACCCCTTTTCAAAGAGACACTGAGAATAGTCTCAACCACATTCTAAATCATCTTTCTTTGGAAAGACTTGCAGATCCAGGTGAGAAGCAGTTTTATCCTGTCTGACTTGCTTTCTTGCATACCACAGAGTAAATGATTTTACTTACCCCTTCACTAGAATTGTCTCCTGTATTGGCAAGCATTTCTTGGAGAGCTCTGACTGATAAAGATTGCTCCAGCACAAAGTTACAGATGCAAAGGTCAGGAGGGACATACTGTAAAAATTAAAAAGGCAAAAAGTTCAGCATTCCATCTGACCTAGGGTGTTCTTGTCCACTAGACCTGTGGTGCAATATATCAGTGAATCTTTGAGGTTCTTTGAAACTCTTGTTTTTTCTGTTTTAAAAAAACTTGAATTACCCTGTAAACTCTCTGAAACAGTTGGATAAAACATAATCCACAGTACCATACTTTGTTAATTTTTGAAAATACTGATCACCATAAAATAAATGCATGCTTCTGGCCTTATTTGCTACAGGTAAATTGTTCATTACAATCTACATCTAAATGTACATTACAAGCTACATCTAAATGTAAATGTACATCCCAGGTTATGAAATGGTATAAGAGCTTTTTTAAAATGTAATGTACCAGGTCAGTCCCAAATAGAAACAATGAAAGTCACTTCAAATACTATTAAAAGGGGACAATGCATAGCACAACACATAACAGCTCAGAAAAATGAATTACCAATTCACTGTTTTCAAAGGAAGATATATTTCCTCTGCCTGTTCCTCTTGGTTACCATTTGGAACTCCTGATGCACACAGCTTAATTTATTTTGGGATTTGCTAACAAAAGGTCGATATCAAAGCAAGAGCAAAGTTTTCTGTTTATATACTGCCCCATAGCGCTTCAAGCACCCTCTGGGCGGTTTACAATTCAATTATGCAGGCTACACATTGCCCCCCAGCAAGCTGGATACTCATTTCACTGACCTCGGAAGGATGGAAGGCTGAGTGAACCTGGAGCCGGCTACCTGGGATTGAACCCCAGACCATGAGCACAGTTTTAGCTGCAGTACAGGCATTTAACCACTGTGCCACAGACAACTTCTGGGCTATCCAGCCAATTGTTGTTGAAGTGACTCACAGTAGGCTTTCAGAAAGTCACACAGGAGTACTCATGGAAATGCCAGAGATTGGATCTGGAACATTCCACAAGCATAACCTACACTCTATTGCTAAAATACATCCCTTTCATAAATCAACACAGTGCTAGATTTCTGCATCTTAAATAGTGATATGAACTTTCCTCTGATATAAGAGTAGCACTTTGAACAGGAATATTTTAAAGTCTATAGAAGAATTTCCATGCACACACAATCACAAGATTATCGAAAAGGTTTACTTATGGCACAAGCACAAAATATATTAGAAACATGGACTTATTCAATGTAATTGGCTAGTAACAGACTTGCATTTTGGAAACACTTTCCACTGGATATACTAATATACAAATAATATGTCTATATTTATAATACATAATTTGTGACTGCTTATTATTTTTAAAACATCTGAGCAACAAAAGACTATCTTATATATATTCAGTGCATGCAGTCATATTCTTTATTGTGTTAACCAGATCACTGTGATCTTGAATATCATCATCAAAGAACAACACAAAATACCCTTTTCTAACCCTATGTTGAGTGGAATATAAATTATGCATTACAGAGCCAACAACTCGCAATGGGTGTCATTTTTTAAAAAATTGATCATTGACTTAATGATACCCAGAGAAAACATTACAAAAGCCATGCTAGTGATTGTTTCCTAACTGTCAGCATAAGACAAGCAGAGGACAAAATTTTAAGGTGATGTCTCTGTCTTCACAGCTGTAGTATATGTAGAATTTGCTTGGCTAATTAGGTGGAATAGAGTAATACTGTGGTTTAACAGCATAATTTGTTCTGGAAACATGCTTGTAAACCAAAACACTCATAGCATTTATTCATTCTGGGGTTCCATAGACCACAGACTGTACACACAATATGCCAAAATTCACAAAAGAAGTTGGCTAGAAGTCTATGTCCACACCACGGTTTACATACCTGGTGGTGGAATCTGCTCTGCTTGGGACTAACAACTGGATTTTACTCTGCATTTTTAACGTGACAATAATAAAGTGCAATTTGTAGCCCTATAGACAACTTGTCTACCTGCCCCATGAGTAGAAAGGGTTTGAAAAAATAAGAATGTTGAAAACAAATTAAATAGAAATAAACCGCTGATCTGCACATTCCTGGCTGGTGCAAGGGAGACTTCCGTTCATCTCTCCTCCCTCTGCTTTGGAGGCTGCCTGAGAAGGAGTGTTCCAGACAATCACCCACAATCCAGCAGGGGGAGGGAGGGAGGGAGAGCCACCACTGGCTTACTTGTGATCATGTGACCTGCTCCAGTGCTTGTATATCAAGACAATGTTTGTTGATGAGGGCAAAATTTAGAAGAAATGTTTGCTTATCTATCAAAATGCTCTTAAACCAAGTTACTCTTTAACCAAAGTATTTCTGTAATAGGAAAGGGCCTTGTTTGTGGCTGATCCCAGGTTATGAAATGGTCTCAGGTTGGCCCCCTCCCTTTTATCCTTCCACGGGACCCATCTTTTCCGGGTGGCTTTTCGCAACCAGTACCTGGATTCCATTTTCAGTTAAAATCATTAATATTTTACCTGTTTTTTAATTAATCAATTGTATTTTGATCTATTCTATAGTTTACTTTTAATTTATATTTTATAGTGTTTTTAATTCTGTTCTTTTTAATACTATAACCCTAACCCTATCCGTAACCTAACCCTAACCCTCCATAAAGGCTTCCCCTGTCCTCTGTGGCTGCCACAAAGGTTTTCAAATGCAGGTTATTGTTCTTTGTACTGTATTTTGTATTTTGTACTGTACTGTATTTTGCATTTTATTTAGTACCTTATATTATATTACAGTATTGTAATCAAATATTTTTGGGCTGTGGAATGAATCATCTGAGTTTCCATTATTTTCTATGGGAAAATTTGCTTTGATATGAAAGTGTTTTGGTTTCAAGAATACTTCTGGAACAGATTATGCTTTTTAACCAAGGTACTACTGTACATGTATTTTCCCACATGGTTCCATTCACTGTTTTAGCAATCAGTATTATGTACTTAAATCTTTATAGAAAAGATTCATTGATACATGGTACAGCCAGGATTGAACCAGTGACCCAGTCATCTCAGTCTGCACCCTTTGAAACTGCACCACTGAGGTTTACACAGTACCACTACAAAAGCAACATTTTCTTAATCCTGATTCCTCTCTATATCTACCCAACTAAAGATTTAAATAAGGATTTACTCCACCCAAACAGCACACAATATTTCAAAATATTTTTTCAGAAATATTTCTGTAAGATATTTTTGCAGACATTTCAACACTTTTATAAATATTTTAAAAATGTTTCCAATGTTCCCAAAATGATTTAAAATGTTTTTAAAATATTTGTATACTGTCTGGACAGGAATCAATTTTGAATTGCTCTGTCTTATCATATTTAAATAGCTTTATTTTTTTCAACAGATAACTTCTACTCATCATGGCTGAGGCTAAAAAGAAATATAGGCAGTATAGCATTGATTATTTGAAGTTTGGCTTCATTCCGTCCCTGTTGAACAAACATCTGCCCATGTGCCTTTTGTGCAACAGAGTTTTAAACAATGATGCTATGAAACTACCCAAGTTGGAGGATCATCAGAGAAGGTCTCCTGCTGATAAAACAGATAAAGATTTGACATACTTTAAAACATTGAAAGAAAAACTTCAGAAGAGAACCACAGTGGACAGTATGTTCGCTTCAACATCTAAAAGAGACTATGATAGTTTGCAGGCGTCTTGCAATATCTCACAGTTCATAGCAAAATCGGGAAACCCTCAAACTACTGAGAAAGAGCTGATTTTACCAGCCATTAAAGAGGTTTTAAAAACTGTTCTACACAAGCCAGCATATGATATCAAAAGAATTCCTTTGAGCAACAACACAGTTCAAAGACATATTGATGAAATGAGTCATGAAGTTGAAAGCTTTCTTGTGTAATTATCTGAAAATGAACCATTTCTCTATTCAACTAAATGAGTCAACTTTACCTGGTATATGTTCATTTTTTATGGACCAAGAAATCCATGAAAAACTGCTCTTTGCAAGAACTTTGACAACAGACACTAAAGGCAAATCAATATTCAATGTTTTGAAAGATTATTTCATGGAAAAACCAATCCCTTTATTCAATATAATATCACCAGCAGCAGATGGAGCACCAGCCATGTTTCAGCACTATCATGGTTCTATAAGCCATTTAAAACAAAATGTACCCAGGGTGTTTGCTGTTCACTGCGTTATTCATCAACAACATTTAGTAGCTAAAAATCTGAGTGCCAGATTGCATCAATCTCTTCAATTTGTCATAAGTGCAGTAAACAAGGGCCATATCAATGCATTGAATTCTAGGTTGTTTACACATTTGTGTGAAGAAAATGATCAGGACTTTCATCGATTACTCCTTCACACTGAAGTACACTGGCTCTCCAAAGGCTTATGTTTGAGAACTTTTTGAGATGGTTTTAGAGATTTTGCATCCTATTTAGGCAGGCAGGGGGTCTACAGAAAACAAAAACAATTGGCAGGTGGTCTATGGGGTGAAAAAGTTTGGTAATCTCTGATTTAAATGGTGGCAGCGTAATTACTAGTGCATGCGACAGAAGGAAACTACGTATAAGGCAGTTTCAAAGAGCATAAAAATAGGAAGGAGATCCTAAGACTCAGTCTAAGGTATTAATTTCTTGCTTTGCTTCTTTTATTTATATATCAACAATCCTGCTTACTCATCACTTTTCATTTCTGCTCATTTTCTTAATCGGCCAAAATCATACCACTAGTCCTTAACAGAGTAGATCCACTTAATCAATTATTGGATGGTGAGACAAAAGAATCCCATTAATTTAAAAGATGAAAGTTGCACTAAAGTAAGCCCATTGAATCAATGGGGATATGGTGAGTCAATTCCTAAGTTTCATTGATTCAAATGAGCCTAATCTAGTGGTTGATTACTTTAATTTAATAAGTCACAATAAGAATAAAAAAAGGTAAAGGTCCCCCCCCCCCGCATTTGTGTGCTAGTTGTGTCCGACTCTAGGGGTGCTGCTCATGTCCGTTTTTAAGTCGAAAAGCCAGTGTTGTGCAAGTCCGTGGCCATGTGGCCAGCATAGCTAAACACATTTCTGTACACAGAACACAGTTTACTTTCTTGCTTTGTATGGTGGTACCTATTTATCTCCTTGCATTCATATGCTTTTGAACTGCTAGGTTGGCAGGAGCTGGAGTTAAGAGCGTAAGCTTACTCTGTTGCATGGCACCCGTGATTCAAACCACCGAGCTGCCGACTTTGACAATAAGAATAGACGTATTCAAATCAATGAAATTTAGAAATTAATGGACCTACCAAATCCCCACAGAGTCAAGGTGCCTTCACTAGTGGATTGCAGCACTATTGGAGAATCTTAAATACTATTAGCCAACATTATTCTTCTTTCCAGACCTGCTCATCTGTCCAACTTTAAAAAAAAAAACATTAACATCATGTTTTGATTAGTAATATAACAATGGAGAATTATATATAGACTAATAAATGATTATATGTAGGATTATCTACTAAGGATTACAGATGATGAAGCCACTCTGCCAACACAGGCATAGGTGTGCAAAAAAAAAAAAAAAAAACCCTGTGAATCAGGACCTTGAAGGGGCTTGTGAACCCAAAGACCAACCCCTGTTCAATGCAGGAATCCAAATCAAAGTACATCTTGTAGATGGCTGTCTAATTTTCTCTCAAATGTATCCTCTAACAGGATATTTTTACTGATATTCAACTGAAATATTATTTACTTCAACTTGAGCCCATAGTCGTGTGTCCTGCACTGAGGATAATCAAGAACAGCTTTTGCCTTCATTTCCTACATTTTGTTTGTTTGTTTTGGAAAGATTTTTCCACGGGCACCCTAAGTGGTTTCAGGAGATAGGCAGTGTAAAAGTGGTCCAGTTCTAATTTACACCTTAAATTCGATAGAGAACTGAAAAAAGATCATAAATATTACTGAAACCCAGCAGAACTACAGCACATATCAAGTTCCATCCCCTTTACTTTCCATCTTAATTCTGTTTCTGTCTCCCTCCAGATTATCTTTTCTGCACTGCCTTATTCCAAATGTACATCGCTGACAGTAGTTCAGTCCTGAGAAACAATGCCTCTGATCATTTACTCTTGTCTACAGGTTCATGCCGATCATTACTTCTTGAAGCTCTTTCTGGCCAATGTTGGGGAGGGGAGAGATGACATATAGACACCTCTGCCTCCCTGGGTCCCCAGGACATGGTGATGAATATTTTCATGCCATGCTTGAAAAGTACTGTTTCTAAATAATGTGAAGATTTTGTCCAGAAAACATTTTGAAAAGGTTTAACATGCAATAAGAGTACAGCCGTTATCAAGCAATACATTAAAAGTCATCATTGACTCCACTTTGCAAAGCTGTTTAGCATAATAGAGTGCTGAGAATCAAATGAGGATCTGTTCCGTTTAGGCACTTCAGTAAGCAAGGATAATGAGATGGTAAGTGGATAATGTTAATTAACCACCTGGGAATGTCAGTATAAAAGCTCTGCATACAATTGTGACAGAACTTCAAGTGATGCTGCCCTTTGTATCACTGGTCTGCAGAACACTCATGGAAAGCATTAATAAATGTGGTTATTGTTCTGTTAATCTATTGTTCTATAGTCTGCAGTTTGGTACTTTTCTTAGAAGACAATAAAAATTACAAGAAACTGGAAAGCAAATCTAAATCTCTTCTGGACTTTGTTGGGCTGGTGAAGATATTGATATGATGACAGGGTTTCAACTTTTTATACAATAAGCTTTTCCATCAAGATATGTATGCTGGGAATATCATGTGTACTATAAACAACTGCTGGTACGTAACATACCTGAGCAAATAGCCGTTAGCATCTGCAGCACTTACAGTAAACTCTACAAATGGGAAGTAAAACAAAGACTTCTAAGAAAGAAACAGAACAACTCAGAATCTGGATACATTCCTACATGTATAGTGGTACCTCATAAGAAGGTACAAAACATGGCTTCCCATAGAAATGCATTGAAAACTAATTAACCTGTTCCAGAGGGAACAGATTAATAGGTTTTCAATGCATTCTTATGTGAAGGCTGCCCCCAACCCCCTTAATCATCAGACAGCAGAAATCTGTTCCCCCTGCAGCTGACAGACAGCTGATTTTGACAGCTCCAAGTTCTCTGTCAGATATGCAGGAGCAACCTTCCACTACCAGTGAATGCAGCAAAGGGGGGAAGCTTTTCCTCTTCTTTGATGGGTTGGGGACAGGGTAAAAGCTTCCCTTGCAAACAGCCCAGGCTGGGTGAGAAACACTTGGTCCCTGGTTTACCCACCAATTTGGTGGGTGAAACAGGGAACCATTGATCCTCACCTAGCCCAGGCTGTTCCCTTGCAAATTGGTAGGCGAAGGGAACAGCCCAGGCTGGTTGAGAATCAATGGGTCCCTGCTTTGCCCACCAAATTGGTGGGTGAAGCACGGACCCATTGATTCTTGCCCAGCCTGGGCTGTTTATGAGGTAAGCAGCAGTGGTGTTGATCCACCGCCTCTTCCCTTGCAAACAGCCCCACAATGGAGGTGAGTTGAGGAAAATGGCATGAGGATCACTGGGTCCCTGCTTTGCCCACCAAGTTGGTGGGTGAAGGAGGGACACAGTGATCCATGCCCAGCCCTGCCACCACTGCTGCCGCTTCCCTCAGAAGGCCTTCCTGATGCCAGGGATCCGGTGTTGCTTACTGCTTGGTCTGAAGCACCCAGTCTGCAATGGTACCTCACAAGATGAATTTAACCCACAGGGAAAAATTTGTCTTACAAAACATGGCTACTCCCAGAAATTTCATTCATCTTACAAGTTTTTCGTCTTATGGATCATTTGTCTTACAAGGTATCACTGTACTTTCAAATCAGCACACACACACACACACACACACACACACACACACACACACACACACAC
>JAHTLZ010000016.1:24370816-24420829 GCA_023846285.1 Phrynocephalus versicolor | reverse complement strand
ATTACTAAGTAAATAAAAGGTGGCAGCGGTACCATTCCCATCACAATCCAGTGTCTGGAAAGGGGGATCGTCACAATTTGGTGGGCAGCGGTCGGATCTCGAATATATCCAGTTTGCCTGAGGGAAAAAGTCACCAGCTCAAAATATTTAGCCTGTACCCTGTGAAGAAATTGAAACTGGAAGTTTAAAAAGCCTGTAGTAAAAGTTAGCCCTCAAGTGTTGTAGGTAGTCTGTGGAAGTTCCTCTGGAAAGGGGTTAGGACTGAGAATTAGGTGAAGCTAATTTCATTTCCTTGGAAGCCCTGTGTGTGAGAGAGGAATTCAGACTTAAAACCCTGTAGTACTATCTGATTTTTCTTTGGTGGGCCTGTTAGAGTGTCTGGAGGCCAGGACTCCAAAAGGAAAAGGAGTCTGGCTTGACAAATAATAGGACACCTGGAAGAGAAAAATCTGTAAGGATAGACTAAAAATTCTACAGTGGTTTGTTTGGGGAAACTGCCTGAGAACCACGGAACTCTGTGCTGTCCAGCAGCCTGAAAATTAAAAGGTGCTGAGACAAATTTCCTTTGGGGGTGACCCTGTAGTGCTATCTGGATTTTCTTTGGTGGACCTTGTTAGTGTCTGGAAGCCAGGACTCCAAAAGGAAAAAGGAGTCTGGTTTGACAAAATTATAGGACACCTGGAAGAGAAAAATCTGTAAGGATAGACTGAAATCTATAGTGGTTTGTTTGGGGAAACTGCCTGAGAGTCAAGGAACTCTGTGCTGTCCAGCAGCCTGAAAATTAAAAGGTGCTGAGGCAAATTTCCTTTGAGGGTGAAAGACCCAAAGCATTTCCCCTGGAATTGAGGGTGGCTTTGGTAAAAGGTCTGAAAATTACCCTGGGTGTTAACAGAAAGAAATCTCCAAAGTAAAAGGTCTGTGGGGAGAAAATTTACCTCAGAACTTGAATTGGCCTGAGGAGATTTAAAACTGACAGAAGCTCTGTGAGAGCGGGAGTTGGCTAATTAGAATCCCTTTTGGAGGGAAAGTGAAATTGTAAGGGCCAGAAGAAAAGTTATAGGTTAAAAGCCAAAGAAATATATGTAAATCTGTGTAGTTTAAACACTGAAATATTATTTAAAGAAAGAAAGTCTGGGCACTGTGCCAAGCTTGAGCAGCTACAGTAACATAAGCAGAAGCTGGGAGCTGAGGTGATTTTTTACAGTTGCCACTGAAACAGCTGTGACCCAGTTAACCTTCTTTTTCTTAAGAAAGCAAGAAATAAAAAGATTTTGATTTCAAGTCAGTTCCAAAAGTGAATACTAAGAACGGAAAAGAGTTAGTGTTTACTAGAATTGGCATTTCAGCAGAACAACTGAGGAAAAGATTTAGGTTAGTCACTGATACAAAGAAAACCTTTTTTATAATGACCCATACTGAGGTGTCTGAACTTAAGCCGCTGTTGGGGACGCCTTTGCGGCCAGGGGAGTTTTGGTATTTGATTAGTAGCCGGTGGTTCAAGCAGTGGAAGAAATATGTGGGCTTTGACAACTGGGACCGGTATAATGTGGGGCAGCCCAAACTCTTCCCAGGGCCAATTGACAACTCGGGACTTTTTGCAAATTCAGAAACTCAAATATTGAAAGAGTACCTTGTTGATAAAGTGGATTATGTTTTAGTTCCCACTGAAGCCTGGAATAAATTAGTAAATTGGTATGGGTGTGTAGAAGGGCAGAAGCCAATTGTGAGGAAAGTTGTAGAATATGGATTATTTGTGAAATATTATAAAGTCGAAGTATATCTTCGGGAACTGAAGCTCTGTCAAAACAATGATCCTAATAATCTCATAAGCTGTTATTTCAGCAAAGCGGATACCATTGATACTATTGGAAAAGAGATGCGGAAGCTGTTTAATATTCCTGATGGGAAGGAAATTAGGTTGTGGCGCAGATATATGAGTAATACCAGTATTTATGAGCAGTTAAGCAAACTTGACAGCACTATAGAAGATGCAGGGCTCTACAAGAGACAGGTGGTGGTAACAGAGGTAAAGAATGAAGATGGTACTTGGCCCAGACAGTCTCCTGTGACAAAATTGGGTGGTGCAATCAGCATAAGTCTAGCTACCTCCTCAAAATTGACAGCAAACCCTTGCTCCACAACAGTTGTCTCTTCAGACATTACAAATGATGACTGCAATAACTCATATGGTTTGAACTCCAGTCATAGAATAGGAGTTTCAGATCAAATCCCAAGAGCAGGTTTAAGTGGAATAGATGTCTTAGAGCATGTGCAGAGTGCTTTTGTAGTAAAACAAGCTCAGACACACCAAGCTGAACAAAATGGTGAAAACAACACAGTTATCAATCAAATGTCAGTAGGAGAACTTGAGAGGGAAACTCAGCAGTCTGAAATGGTAGAAGAAGCTAATTTAGCTGACAGTCTAAAAGGGCCAGCAGTAGACTTTAGCCTAGAACAAAGGCAAGATGACAGTATGACGGGTTGTTTTGATTTAATGGAATCGAATACACACCCTTTAAGTCCTGAACTCTCTGAAAAGTTCATAAGAGAGGAGAGAATGATACAAGCTTGTGAAGAACTTCGTGTACCGGCAGAGGACTCTAGACTAGAAAATTATTTTAAATTAAAAGAAGACGAAGAAAAATTAGCACAGCTTGAAAAGGTACAAAATGGAGCAATAGCAAAAGAGCTGAAAGAAGCTAAAATTCTACAGCCATCAGTTACTGGTGAACTCCAGAATGAAATTTCACCTTTGAAAGCACTTTTAGAGATGAAGGAAAAGGGACTGGAGGAAAGGAGGAACGAAGCTGATACATTTGTTTTCAAACTCCAGAAGAAATCAGCAAAACTAGATGTAATTACCACAGTGGAAGACATTAAAGAAAAAAATATATGTAATTTGGAAATGCAATTGTCTGGTGCATCAGAAAGTAAAGAAGATTGCTTACAGCAACTTACATCAATGAAAGCTGAGCTTGAAACAGAAATATTAAATAATCTGGATGGGAACAAAGTGTCACTGGGCAAGGAACAACTGATACAAGAAGAGAATAGGATCGCTGATGAATTTAGAAAGCTGCAGGAAGCTGAAAAGCAAATAGAAAACCGTGTAAAGCAGAAACCCTACTTGGAAGTGAAGGATGCTAATGACAGACCTGATTCGGTGGTTGCGAAAGACACCTGGGAAAAACAACTGCAGCCTGTGAACATCGTGCTTCAGCGGATCCGAGAAGACGAGAGGACGAAAAGAGCATCCAAATGGCGACTAGGAACTCCAGAAATCAACTACCTGGGACACGACGTGGGACGAGGCGTGACTGACCACCTGCAGAGGAAGATCAACGCGATGGACCCGTGGCCAAGACAGACCAACAAAGAGAAGGTGAGATCTTTTTGGGGTCTTACGGGATATCATAGGAGGTTTGGTCCACATTGGAGCACCATTGCAACACCACTGACTGAACTGACAAAAGCGAAGCACCCGTATGTCATACAGTGGTTGCTTGAATGCCAAGCTGCATTTGAGGGGACTCTAATGAACTGTACCAGGAGTGGTGTCAAAGAGTTGAATCCCACATTCCAAGAACCCAAGGAAAAATGGCATCGATTTACTGTAAACTGGACTTTGAATTTATGTGCCAGAGGAAGTGGTCAACCGTGGCATATCATCGTCCAGCTGTTGCAGCAAGAGGCGGAAGACATTGATTACATGGACCATGGTTAAATAATAATAATGTAATATTGTTATTTTATTGCTGATGTAAGAGGAAGTTGTTGGTTAAAAAAAAAGTATGGAAGTGTAATGTCATAAAATGTGAGTTTTGTTGCTAATGTAAGTTAACTGTAAATGAAAATGAAAATGAAAATGCAAGGTAATGTATAATTGGAGCTTACTATAAATCAAAATGTTTATGTGATATTTAGAAAATAAGTTAAAAAAATTGTATGTATGTTGGTAAGTAAAATAGCTTAATGTGTAAAACAAATATATATATTTACGCATTTTAACAGAGATTGATTCTAGGATAATTGATAAGGTATTTACAGGTGTTTTAATTTATGATGTTAACCAATGTTATAAGAGTATAGTCATTTTAAAATGTAATTATATAGAAAGAATTATTGCATTTAATGATATTATATGGTAAGAAAGTTGAACCTATTATAAAACAGTTTATAGATATGTATAGTTGAATATGATAAAGAAGAATTTGTGCATTAGTTAAATAGGCTCCAGAGAGATTTTAAGTGAGCAAACCGAGGTAAGTTTACTCTCTTAAAATTTCTTTATAAGGGGGGAGGTATTGTGACAAACTCTGCCGACAGGAGTGATGAATATGCAAATCATCAGCCAATCCCAGCAGGAGGGCGGGGAATGGTAGGATATAAAAGGGGTGGAGCCTATGCAGTTCGGGAAGAAGTGCAGTTAAGTTGAGAGTGAGTGCTGGGAGAGCACTGCTCTCTGAGAGTTCTGTCAGGCAGTGAGGGCTACACTGTTTACTAGCTATTTAAGGCAGGGAGGCTTGTGGAGCTGATTAGATCTGTTACAGTATATGTTAAAGGCAACGCATACCAACCTCAGATATTGTTATAGTTATTATCTTCTCAATAAACTTCATCATTGTTTTATTATATATCTCTGAGTCAGTCCCAATTCATGAGGCGACGAGTTTAAAAGGTGGCAGCATTACTAAGTAAATAAAAGGTGGCAGCGGTACCATTCCCATCACAATCCAGTGTCTGGAAAGGGGGATCGTCACAATCACCTGTTCCACTTTTGTATTTTGTTTTCCAAAAGAGAAGCTTCTTTGAAGGTTCTTTGAGAAATCCTTGAGGAAGGGTCATGAAGTGATAGAAGTAGTCAAGCAAATGCAATTATATCTATGTTTAACTTTAGCAAGAATCAGGGTTTATTTTCCATTCCATATTTCTATGATTCAGAGTGGTTAATGACAAGCTAAGACAATGAAAATTAATGAGAATAAGGATCAAGTAAAACCAGGAGTCAGATACATTACAAAGTAAGTAAGATATGTCTTCTCAGAGGAAAGAATGAAATGAGAAACTCTAACTTCAACAGGGATCCCAAAGACTTGAACAAAAGTATTACTGAAGGTTTTCACGGCCGGGATCTGACAGCCATTGTGAGGTGTTTTTTGGGGGCTGTTTGACCATGTTAAGTTTTCTTCCTGACATTTTGCCAGACTCTGTGGCTGGCATCTTCTGAGGGCAAGGAGCTCAGGGAGCGAGGAGTTCTCTCTGTGCTCTCTGTTCGGAAGATGCCGGCTGCAGAGTCTGGCGAAATGTCAGGAAGAAGCCACACAGTCCCAAAAACTCACAACAGCTAACTTGAAAAAAAGTTTTAGCCCAGAAGCCCCTTGTTCCTTGTTCTTGAAGAGGTGAAAGACTCATCTACTCCATCAACACACTTTCCATAGTGGCCAAATAGAAAATTATGAGAAGACAACAAAACAGGACCTGCACACAACCTGCTGAACCAAAAGCAAAGGAAAAAGCAAAGTGTTCTGCGTATATACTGCCTCATACCACATACCACTCATACCATATCAAGTGGTCTCTGGGTGGTTTACAGTTTAATTGCAGTATGCAGGCTACACAATGCCTCCCCCCCCCCCGCAAGCTGTGTCCTCATTTTACTGACCTCGGAAGGATGGAAGGCTGAGTCAACCATGAGCCAGCTACCTGGGGTTGAACCCCAGGTTGTGAGCACAGTTTTAGCTGCAGTACAGGCATTTAACCACTGCGCCACGAGGCTCCAACATACTGGAAAGTAGAATCATAGAACTGGAGAACTGGAAGGGACCCCAAAAGTCGTTGTGCCACCCTACTACCAAAGCAAAACAGCCATAGCTAAACATCCCAAACAGGTGACAATTTAACCATTGGAGGTGTAGCACATCTCTATCTTTAGCAGCCATTAATACAGTGTAGTGCCTTAAATATGTGGCTGTGGAGCCAGAGATTGGGAGTTTGATTCCCCACTGTGCCTCCTGTGGGTAGAGCCAGCCCTGTGTGGGAATGGTCAAGCTGCACAGCCCCAGAAGAAGGGAATGGTAAACCACTTCTGAGTAATTGTCTACTTGGAAAACCCTGAAAAGAGCTGCCATAAGTCAGAATTGACTTGATGGCACATGATTGTTATTATCAGTAATAGCCATATCCTCCATAACGTGAATGATTCACTTTTAAAACCATTCACATTAGAGACCATATACACATTTTGAGGTAGTGAGTTCCACAGCTTATGGCAAGAGTGAGCAAGGTGTAATGGTATGGGGCCAAATTCAAGTCCACCAGATTGTACCTGGCTCAGATTTGGCTGAAAGGGGCAATGTTTAAAGGGGGGAGGAGTGCCTGGCTTGATTGATAGATGGATAGATGGATGGATGGGGCTGTTCAGGGACCATCACCACCAAGGCCAAGAATGTTACTTCTGTGGGCTTCTTATTGTGGTATGCTTTTTAAAAAAACTTGTATGGCTGTGGTTAGCTGACAGGGCTACAAAAATGCCTCTGGGGACTCATGCAGCTGATGGCTGCCATTTATCCACCCTTGCCATCCATTTCCATTTAAAGGTAAAGAATAGAGATGGGCACGACTTAGCGGTATTTTCGTTTTCGTTTTTGTTTTTCGTTTTCGTTACGGAAACGAAACGAAAACGAAAATCGGCACCAACCTGGACCGAAAACGGAAATGAAACGACTAATTTCGAGCCAATTTTCATTTTTCGTTACTGGAAAAGCACTCAATTGAGCTAAATGGGGAGAAACGAAAAAATTTTCGTTTTCGTTTTCGTTTTTTCGTTTTCGTTACGTAACAAAATGAAAACGAAAAATTTTGAAATTAGCCCACGAAAACAGAAACGAAACGACTCAGACCCTAGCCGAAAACGAAAATGAAAACGAAACTTTTTTTCTGAGTCGTGCCCATCTCTAGTAAAGAACCATCAAGAGAGATCATAAAGGCCCCAATGAGGCCTACCAGGAAGTTAGCAGCTGGGCAACAGACTAAGGACCCATATTGGTCAGGTAACTGTAGCATTCCCTATTATACTGGTGCTACTATATTTGTATCAGATTATAATAAGTGAGTCTAAATTTACCTATCCACTTTTTGGTGATGCAATTACCCATTGTAGAAATATATAACCAGCCATCCTAACTGTGTGACATCTAAGGAATATGGGGCAGCAATGAGACTGTTAACACATTCCCAGGAGAGTAATGCAGTAAGCAGTTTACATTCATCAACCAGTGAAATGTAGAACACTTTCTAATTGCAGCAATATAGTCCTCCTGTTAATCCTTTCAGACAGGCGAAACCATGAAGTGACACAGAAGGAACAAAACACAGCCTGCTTTTAGGAAAATCAAAGACCCAGTAGCTTGTGTTATATTGAAAATCTGGAAACAATAGAAACTGTTTCACCTCTTAACTTCCATCAATACCAGCTCAGCTTCACAGGCTCTGAAAATGGGATGCTACAGAACAGTACAAATGCATAGTAATTGTTTTTAAAACCACCAGGGAAATTCTCTAAGGCTGTGAGCAAATAGTTTGAAGATAGTAAAATTTGCTAAATTAATTAGTACACATACAGTGTCTGCCCAATAACGACTGGAAAAGTCTTAAATGACTTTCTGGTGTTCCCATTAAAATTAGCAACTGCAGCTCTGAAAGAGCAGAAAAGAAAAGAAATAAAAGAGAACAAGAAGAATGAATGAATGAATGAATGAATGAATGAATGAATGTATGAAGGTAATTCTTGATAGGATTGAAATTAGAGATGGGCACGACCAGGATTTTTTTTTTCGAGTTATCGTTTTTTGGGACGGGTCCGTTTCGGCTCGTTTCCGTTTTTTTGCAAAATTTCGCAAAAAATTGTCATTTTGTGGTGTCGTTTTTCGTCTGTCATTATACTGGTTTAGGGGGGGAGCGGGCTCCTGGAGGCATCTCTGTGGGGTGGGTGCCTCCTCTGGCCCGATATAAAGGGAAAGCGGGCTCCTGGAGGCACCCGTGGGTGCCTCCTATCCTCACCCACTGCAAAAGGGCATGCATAGCCATATGGATATGCATACCAAGTTGCAGACGCAGCAGACTGGCAGAGGCACCCCTCTTTTTGGGGTGCCTTCGCAGCACTCGCGGGCATGGTTTGCAGCATGGCACACAAATGCTGCTGCAGGAGTCAGCCAGAGCCACAAGTGACGGACTGGCAGACTCTTTGCACCCGCTGCATCTCACTAAGAAGGGAAAGGTACTTGCGTGTAGTGCAATGCAAGTAGATCTGGCTTAGGGTTAAGACGGGTTAGCGCAAGGGCTAGGGTTAGGCTAGTTACGGGTGAGGTTAGGGTGAGTATTGGGGTGCACCTCTGGGTGCCTCTCTGACCCACTTAGAAGGACAGTGTACTGGCGTATGGGTTAGGCTTAGGGTTAGGGTTCGGGCTACGTTTAGTGGGCTTTTTATGCCCGATTGGCACATCCCAGAAGTCTCTGTGGTCAACCTGGCCAAGTGGCCATGCGATTGGTGGAATGGCTCCAAAAATTGGCATGGTCACTCCCATGGCCAGCCCATCATTGCGCAGGTGTAAAAAATAAATAAAATAAAATAAAATAAAATAAAATAAAATAAAATAAATGGAGAGAGGACAGAGGAGACATTTTGTTGCAAGAAAAACCCACTGCTACTTTAAAAATTCTGGCAGTTTTAAGATGCAATTTTCGCATGTTTCTGTGGTGCTTGAGTTGGCTTGTGTGTGTTTTTGGACCACGATTTTTGTGGTCGCCGCCCCATTTTCGATCCCCCGCCCGCACCGCATGGCATGGCGAGACGAGAGCAGCCCAGGAGGACAGGAGAGGGGGGGAGGCCGGGGACCCCCCCCCAAGAAACCACCCCTCTGGTAGGTGCCCTGCCCTAAGCCCTCACTCAGGCAGGCATATTTCCGCCTGCTTTTTGGGCCGGGAATCGGGGGTTTTAAAACTTTTTTTCTGTGCTGCTTGAATTGCGGTGGCCAGCGACGAGTCCGGTGCTTGCGAGCGACTACGACGAGGATTTCCCCCACCACCAGAGCAGCCCAGGACAGGAGAGGGGGGGTCAACCACCCCTCTGGTAGGTGCCCTGAGCTTAGCTTCCAAAATCAGGTGAGATGACTGTGTTTATGGCATCTAGGCTGTAATAAAAAGGGGATGAGAAGAGAAGAAGTCTAGTTGCCATTACTCAACTTCCAGATACCACCTCAGTAGATTTTTTCTGAAACTATTCTCATTTACCACAGTCTCATACCATTAGGTGTAAAAATGTGGCACAGGGACTTGGATATTTTGTTGTTGTTTTTCAGTTTATACAGAGAATTATTGCTTGTAGGCTCTAACCTATTTATTTATTTATTTAGTTTTATACCACCCATCTTCCCAAGGGAACTCCAGGAGGTTAACAACAATAAAAACAAAAGTCAAATACACAAAGCAACAAGTCCAGCAAAAGAGACAGAATATTCAGCAAGATGGCTGAATATTTTTTTAAAATTTATTTTTTAAAAATAAAAAATAAAAAACCTAAAGGTCGCCAAATGCCTCTCGGAAAAGCAAGGTCTTTAAAGTTTTTTTGAAGGCAGGCAGGGACTGTGCAAGGCGCAACTCACTCAGCAGATGGTTCCAAAGGGAGGGGCCAGCCACAGAGAAGGCCCAGTTTCAATTTATCAATTTCCTGGCCTCCCTGGGCATGGCCACCCCACATAGAGTGTGTTAAAATAATTCAGCAAGGAGATAACTAAGGCATGTGTTCTACGGCCAAATCACACCTCAAGGAGTGAGCACAACTGGTGCCCTAATTTTAGTCAAGCAAGTGCACTCCTGGCCACCACTGAAACCTGGGCATCCAGGCTCAGTTATGAATCCAGGAGCACCCCCAAGCTGCAACCTGTGTAATTCCATCCAGCACAAGCTGCATTCCTATTTCTTGTTCTGCCTTTAGACTGAGCCGAAGGATCTCTGTCTTGTCTGGATTAAGTTCAGTTTATTCACCTTCATGCAGTACATTACTGAAACCAGATAGTGATCTGGAACTGAAATAGCTTCCTCAGATTTAGATGGAAAGGACGGACAGAGTTGGGTGTCGTCCACATGCTGGTGACACCGAACCCCAAACCTGTGGACAGCCTTTCCCATCAAAATTTCGTATAGACATTAAATTGGTCAAGGGACAAAACAGGGCCTTGCGGAACCTCACAGGCAAATTGCCAAAGTGTTAAACAGGAGGCCCAGCACCTCCTTCTGAGTACTTCTTTCTAGGAGGGATAGAGCCCATTGTCCCCTCTAATGTTTAGCCACACTGGGTGGTGTTTCCTCCCTGGTGTGTGTGACTTTTACCATCACTGACCACAACCAAAGGACCTGGAAATGATCACTATTGTTACATGGGGAGGTGGAGCCCTGTGTAGAAGGAGGCAGAGGTGTGGGCCTTAGAGGGAACCTTGGTGGTGGACCCTATAGAGAAAAGTAAGACACAATGCATGCCTTGTCCACACTAACTACCAAGGGGAAGAACCAAGCATATGTAGTCCCATTTCCCAATCATTTCTCTTTCTTTGAACCATGACATGCTAAGCTTGCATAGGGTATAAAAGCCAACAGTGAAACACAAGGGGACACGGGCAAGCTGGAATTCAACCTCAGGTACTACAAAGGCCAGAGGGCTTAAGCTTTACTTAGAACCAAGACTCAATTATGAACTTAGAGGAAATAGCTAAGAAATTCCAAGTGTGCTTAGCTAGAATATTACAACATGCTCACCTTATCATACGAATATAAGCAAATATACTAATTTAATATAAGTATACAAATTTAGTATAACTTCCCAGTTTTAGACATACCAATCTTCACAGGTTTCAACCTTGCATGTAAGGATAAAGAGGTACAAATTTGTTCTATATTTTTATGCAGAAGGCTGAGGAGTTTTGGGTCATTCTTGACAGAACAAAAGAACAAGAACTTATTTATTCTTTTTGTCAACTAGAGAAATTTGTGTAAAAACATTTTTAGACAAATCATGATTTCCACAGCCAATGCAAGTAGTGAAAAATGGTGAACTGTTGCTGCTTTGTTGTATGGGCTTTTATGGTTTAGAAGCATAGGGGGAGTTGCTTGCCAGGTACTTGTTGCCTTGTTGTTCCATTGTGGTTTTTGTATTATTGGTTTCTTTTATCTGTCTAGATTATTACCATTTTATTATGTTTTGGGTTGTTTGGCAAATTATTGTTGTTAATCGTGCAGAGTTCCCGTTTGAGGAAAAACGGATTGCGGTATACAAATATAAAAAATAATAAATAAATAAATAAATCTCCTTTAACCATGAGCCTTTCATCTTTACCTGCTCTGATTTTGCGTGTATGAGTACATGTGTTTTTGCATGACATTTGCTTCTTTATGAGAATGGAAATTAGTTTTGAGCAAGGCAGTTGGTACAATCTGGGGAGGCCTTGGTGAGAAATAATAGCACTCCCCATCTTGTTTTTTGTCTGAAGGCAAGGATTCTTGCAGGTTTTCATAATTCGTAGTTGAGGTGCATGACTGAGTAGAGATAGCTTAAATCAATAAGAAAATTAATATGTCATAAATAGCTTTTATGTTCCTATTCTGTAGGAAGCTACCAAGAAGCATAAACGTATGAATGAGGGTGCTGCTGCATTGTGTCCAGAGTCACCAGCGGACAGCGTAAAATGTGGCAGTATATTAGTTTATCTAGCCCATATTGTCTGTTCAACAGCAAACATCCAGAATTTCCCTTGACCTAGAAGGACTACAGTGCCTTCTTCTTTCGGCCTTCTATTTTGGGCTGTCATGACTGATCAGTGTGAATGACTTCCTCATTCTTGGGTCTTACTTGGATGCTAATTACAATTAAAAACTGTGATAGAGCAAGAGCTGGAGATGTGACATACTGAGTTTTCTATATCCCTGCTCTTATTTAAGTCAGGGCTAGTCTTCAACTAAGGAGGCACAGTCTTGGATAGTGTCGTGAATTCTGATGTGACTTCTATTGAGTGACATATCCAAGGGAAACAAATATTATGCACTCCCCACAAGAATAGGATATTTTTATCTTTTTGGACTGCATCTCCCAAGATACCACAAACATCTTGCTGGCATATTCTGGGAAGTCTATTCCAAAAAGCTAACTTTCTTCATCTCTGTTTTAGAAACCAAGCACTGTCATCTATTATTCAACTATCAGCCCTTGATAACTTACCATTGGTAGTCATCTCCTGTTGAGTAATTATGAAGACATGATGTACACACACACATGCATACACATGCACGCACACACGCACACACACACGCACACACACGTGTGTGTGTGTGTAAACCAATTTGTTGTCTAGATAATGCAACAAAGGGGTAAAAGTCTTAATTGTACTGGACTGTGTATTATCCCTCATTACTCTTAGCCACCTTTGGTCCTTTTCCAAGGAGAAAGGTGGGGTAAAAATACTCTAAAATAAATACATAATAAATAAATAAAGTAGTAAAAGTACAACATAAAGAGCTCTACAGTGTTAAGTGCTAAGGATGAAAGTTTCCTATTAATGGTATTTGAAAAATCCACATCCAGCTACCTTTTTATTTTCACAGAGTAACCCTACTTTGAGTTAGGGATCTGGCTGTGGAGTGAGAGACTGGGAGTTCAAAGCTTTGCTGTATATCCATAGAGCCAGCCAGTCTGACCTTGGAAAGCTATACAGTCCCAGGATTACCCCACCCCACCCCCAAGAAGGGAATGGTATCACTTCTGAGTACTCTCTGCCTAGAAAACACTGAGGGATGCCATAAGTCAGAACTGACTTGATGGGGCACATTATAATTATTTTTATTTGATTCTTGGAATTAAAGACAGTTCAAATTATGATTTTTGGGTGTTCAATAATTCTATCAAAATATATACAAGCCCTTAGGCATGTCAAAGCCATTTCTTGCATTGCTGACTAGGGGGTAATGTTCTCATCACTATTTTAAAACTAATGTCAATGGATGGATAGAAATAATCACATCCCAGCATATCTTATTCCCATTTTACTTTTAAGGAATTGGTTCATCTGAATCAGCTTTTTGACTGAGAGTAGACATGAACACAGTGTTCCAACTCCTAGACCAAAGATTTATGAAATAGATCTGATTTTTTTCTCTTTATATATGGTTCTGTTCCATAAATCTTCCCCATAAACTTGGGGGTTTGCAAACAAGTTTTCTGTTGCTTTAGCATTTAGATTCCTCATCTGGTGAAGAGCTTCTGCCAGAGACACCATTTTGCTTCATTCACTGACATGAACTGAAGGCTGAGTCAGTAAATAAGTAATGCAGTAGTCTAATTGATGGCTTTTAAGACAGGGGATAAGACACTGAGAAGGCGGGATGGGGAAATAAGTCTAGTATGCAATACGAAGGAAAACAAGACACAGATGAATTATTGAAAATACTATATACCTTAAAATGGGAGCAGAAAAGAAAGAATGCAGAGTTCAAAATGGTTAAATTCCCTAATGACATTCATTTGGGTTTGCTGTTCTGCTAGGTTCAAGGAGGTAACAATGACAGCAGAAAGATTTTATGTCCACCTGTGAAACACCATTGGCATACATCTCTGTGACAAATCACTGCAATTTCAGAAGCTAATGTAAGTATTTGCTAGTTTTACTTGACAACACCAGTTCCTTCTCCTTCAGGTCAAAGTTAGGTGTCTTCCCGAATTCAGTCCAGGATTAGGAGACCCAAGTTTTGGGCACTGCTAGGAGTGTGTTGCATGGTTAAACTAAGGTATCACTCATAGTTTAGTTTTGCTTTTGTTTTAATGGCTGCATGGCTCCAAAGCCAAACCTCTTTTTTACTGGTTAAACTAATGTGCTTGTTCTTGGGGACATCAGATGTTAAAATGGCGATACATGACCACAGAAATGGGCATTAGCTGCAACTCACTTTGAAAACTGTTCAGAGATTTCAGACTTGCAGGACTACTGATTAGATCAGGTTAGTTGAAACAAACGACATCTTTATTAGAGTAGCTTCAGTGGCTACTAGACTCTTTATGGGCACAATTAAAAGTGCTGGCTATTTCATTTATTTATTTTGAATATTTTTACCCCACCTTTCTCCTTGGAAAAAGACCAGAACATTTAAGACATAGGCTATATGAAAGGCAGCTTTGTTCTGTTTTAGTTTGCTTGGGTTTTAAAATTTGTAAGACAGCTGAATCAGAGACATGTCAGGAAGGAACATGAGAGAAGTCTTTCTCTGTGATGATTAACCAGGATGGCCTCATATTTGCTGCCTTTTCACAAGCAGGCAAAGATCTTTCTCTTCAGGCAAGCTTTCCCCTAATGACTAGCTAGTTGAGGGAGGTTTAAATGGTGCCTTACTGCTTTGAATATGATTATTTTGTTACTCTTGTTTACTTTCTTCTAGTGGGGTATTTGTTCAATCATTGTTAGTATTTGAAAAATATTTACTGTTTTTAGTTTTAAATATTGTCTTTTAATCTGCCTTGGATCCTTCTGAAGACTAAAGATCAATCAAGTTAGTTACCTATATTTTATTGCTACTAACCACAAGAATCATTTTTAGTTGTAAGATATGATATAAATCTAACTAATGAAAACTGTAAATAAATCCATTATTTTAATTAAAGAAGGCAGATTTTTGTTTTCAAATATCCCCTTTTTTCTCTCTAGCATGCCTCGGAATTACATTTTTCCAATTAAATCAAGTTCATACTAAAAGGAATCTTTCTCAAAATAGCATTAGTTGCTTTCTCTACCAGAAGACAATGGATTTTTATTATCTTTAAAAATCTATTTAATTATACCACCACAGACCTGATGGTAAACATTAAGTCCTTAGTCTGAATATGAACAGTTTACAAAACTTAAATACTGTTGGAAAAAATGATTTCGATATTTTGCACAATTCAATTTGACGCACAATTCAAAAATGTTAATAACCATTTGTAGATCAATTATGCTGACTAAAAACCTTTCAGCAGTGATACTTACTTTAGCTTCAGAAGTTGGTTCCAAAAAGCACAGGCGATTTCCAAGTCCCTCAGCTGCCAGGCAGAACTTTCGCTGTTCTTTGTGGATGTTGGCAACACACTGAAGTACTACCTCATCATCCTGTCAAGAAAATAAACATGTAAAAAAATATGCAAAATGTTTGGCTCAGTGCTCAATTTGCTATATGTCTACATGCTCCCAAACAGCATGTTTCTTTAAAAATGGCAATGTGCATATATTTTTCACATAAAGAATCAGAATATAAGAATATTAAGTTTTATATTCCTCTCTATTATATACAAAGCAAGCTGAAATTACAATGCAATGCAATTATAGTGCCAAACTGTAGTTTTGCACTTCATAAGTGAATCTGGCGCTCACATGCACCATTCCTGCCCATCACATCCTTCCTCTTTGAGAGTCGGCCAAACATCATTCACTATTGCCTCACAACTAGTCACACTTAACTGATTAAACTTCAGTTTGTATTTCTGGTGTGGAGGGTGTGACGTCACCCCTTTCACAGACTGAGTTTTCAAAGGCACAACCGGGTTTATTTCGACATCCCACTGCTGTGCCACTAAATTGTGACGACACCTCCCCTTTACCCTCTGAATTGTGATGGAAATGGTAATGCTGCCATTCACTTGGTAATGCTGCCACCTTTTAAAATCGTCGCCTCATGAATTGGGACAGACTCAGATGTATAAAAATAATAACAAAGTTTATTGAGAAAATAATAAATATAACAATATCTGAGGATGGTATGCGTTGCCTTTAACATATAATAGATTTCATCAACTCTTCCAGCCTCCCTGTCTTCAATACCTAGTAAACAGTATAGCCCTCACTGCCTGACAGAACTCTCACAGAGCAGTACTCTTTCCCAGCACTCACTCTCAACTTAACTGAACTTAACTTCACTGAACTCAACTCAACTGACTAGGCTCCACCCTTTTTATATCATACCATTCCCCGCCCTCCTGCTGGGATTGGCTGATGATTTGTATATTCATTACTCCTGTTTCCAGGGCTTTGTCACAGAGGGCAAACAGGAACTATAGTTTGCTGATTTGGATGCAACATGCAATTTTCGCATCATGAAACACAAAAGCACTGACCGTCTTCTTTTCAGGCACAGAAACAAGATATGATCTTGTTCCTGGATATGAGTAATGCAAGATATATCCTAGGCCAGTGTTGGCGAACCTATGGCATGGGTGCCAAAGGCGGCACTCAGAGCCCTTTCTGTGGGCACCTGACATCGACTCTTCGCAACCCCCTGTATTCAGGTTAAATTGCTGTATTATCACTTTGCAAAAAATTAGTGGGTTTGGAATTGCAGTTTGGGCACTTGGTCTCTAAAAGGTTCACCATCACTGTCCTAGGTTGTAATACCATAGGGAGATACTGAATACCCTTAAAGGAAGAATAGCTACAGCCCAATATATCTAATTTTCCCCTAGATAATAGTTTTAATCAAATAAAGTATTTCCATTTGACTTGAAAGCAGTAATCACAGCACTTTCATTTATTATTAATCTATCCCCACAAGGAATATAAAAATCATCATTACAATCACTTGACATGAAATATTTGCACTCAAGGCACTATCTGTGTTTTTAGAGTACAGATAAATCAAGCTAAAAATCTGTACTATATGCTTGTTAATATGCACTGCAATCCTAGACATATTTATTCAGAAATGACTTAAAATGTATTTATTTTATTTCTGTACCACCCATCTGGTAACACAGCCGCTCTGGTTGTTTTACAACTGCAACAATCAGAACGAGTGTACAAAAAAAAGGTGGGGGGATCAATTTAAACTAGGAAGCATAATCATAACCAGCGGCTACATAGACAATCAAATGACACACAACAACATTACAGATTTAAAAAAATAAAAATGAATAAAAATAAAAATGAGAATGAGAATGAGAATAAGATGGCAGAACTCTTGGCCTTAGAAAGACATCCACCAGTGGATGTTAACAGCTCTGGAAATGCCTGCCTGTAGAGCCAGGTTTTAGTGAGTGCTTAAGAGTATCCAATGAGGGGGGCAGGTGAATATCGAGCAATAAATTATTCCATAGGGAGGGGTGGATGGGCAAAAGGGCATACTTTTGGATGTGCCCCCCCACACACACACCTTCCTCAGAGTCAGAGATCTCAACCACCTGGGTTTTGAAGAATAGGTAACACAAGCTGATCTTGCCAAAAGCAAGCACTCTGCCAGGTATCAAGGTCCCAAACCATTGAGGGTGTTTTGGAACCTCGCTATCAAAATAAGTGATGTTCCCAGGTAAGCATGCATAGGATTTCCATGGCTAATTGTGAATGCAGTGACCCCCCCACATATCACGGGGGTTAGGGATCCGACCTGAACTACGATAATTGAAAATCCGCAAGGTAAGCCTTTTACTTACCTGCAGCCTGGCACTGCCCCGAATGGGCCTGCAAGGGCCTTCCCAGGCCTTCTGGAGGCACCAAAATGGCCTCCCTGCAAACTGGCAGTGACTTCCTTGAAGTCACTAGGCCTAGAAAGGCCCATGGAGGCCTCAGAATTGATTTCCAGCAACCCAGAAGTGACTTCTGGTTTACCGGAAATCACTTCCAGTTTGCAAGGAGGTCCTTTTGGGGCCTCCAAAAGGCCCGGGAAGGCCCTTGCAGTCCTGTTCAGAGCAGCGCCAGTCCTGTGGTAAGTCTGTGAGGCCTGAATCAAGTCTTTGCTGGTTACTCCAGGGGGGCTTTTTTCATATACTGCAGTCCCACGATATAGTGGGACCACAGTTTATGAACCGCGAAAGGGCGGGGGACCACTGTAATTGATAAGGCACCAGAGTGTGTCTTGATCTTCTGCCTAGTCGTATAGCCAACAGTACAAGCAAACAATTAGCTGCAGGAAGTTGCACAAACCCTGCAGAAACACTAGTGGGATTCTGCTCAATGTTTTTTTTTTCAATGATTGGAATCTTGTTGCTTGTATACTTTTTCAAAATCTTGTTAGAAACTACAACTAATGTTCCCCAGATATTATTTTAGAATATTTAAAATTGAAAAATATTGAAAAACATTCCAATAGCTATTTTCTATTTGAACTGTTCTATTTTCTTCATCTGCACCTGGTTGGACCTTTGCTCCAATCATACTTGTGAATTTAAAGCTGATGGCAATGACAAAAGAGAGAGAGAAAAGTAACATATTAACCAAAATGTTCTCTTTGACAAGCTTTATTAGCATTACACCTCCTGAAGTGTAGTAATCCATGAAGATCATGTTCTGAGAGGAATATATGTGCTTGTCAGTATTGCTGATTATGTTGGTGGCGGCGAAAGGTGCGAATATATGAGACCTTTTAGATATGCAGTAATAGGTGAAAAGGTGAAAATACTTTATTGTATTTTAAAATTTGTGGAGCCTTCTATTAGCTTTTGAATTCTCCCTCCAGCATGAAGCAAGATTTGTTTGTATTCTTTATATTTAATTTTATAAACAGAATAACTAAAATTTTGAATATTTCACACCAATAGGATAGGCAAACACTGTGCTATGGCTGAGATTAAAATAAGTGATACAGTGGACCCTCGTATAACAAGCAGTTTGTTTAACAAAAAATCTGCTTAAAGGAAAAAATTTCCAGAGATAGGGGGGAAATCGCTTAACAGAATTGCCTATGGGGCAAATCCGAACAACAGAAAAACGGTCACAATTAGGGATTAAACCATTTTCAATTCATTCCTATGGGAAATTTGTATAAAGGAAATTTTGCTTAGCAATTTCATTTGGAACGAATTACAGTGGTACCTTGTATAAAGGAATTAATTCGTTCCAAATGAAATTATGTTAAACAAATTTTCCTTTATACAATTTCCCATAGGAATGCATTGAAAAATGGAATAATCCGTTCCAATGCAGAGAAAAATGACACAAACTACAGTACAGTACATGTATAATTTGGGGGAACAGAAATGCAAAAATGCAAACAGACACCCACACACACACACTGATTTCAGGCGGAGTGCAGCAGCACAAGGGTTAATTCTTCCCAGGCCGAGCCTAGGAACCATCCTCTATCATCCCCTCCTTCCCTGCACACACACACACACACACACACACACACACACACACACACACACACACACACACAAACACACACACACACACACACAGATTTCGGGTGGAGTGCAGCAGCACAAGGGTTAATTCTTCCCAGGCCGAGCCTAGGAACCATCCTCTATTGTCTCCTTCTTCCCTGCACACACACACACACACACACACACACACACACACACACTGCGCCTGGCCTGAGTGTGGTACGGGGGCTCGGGAGGCCAGCAAGGGAAAAGAATGCAGGAGTTGAAGCCTGTGGAGCAGAGGCTCCAACTCATGAATGAGGGGCTGGGAGAGAGACAAAGGAGGAAGGGAGGGCAGAGGCGCTTCTGCTGCTTCTGCTCAGAGGGAAAGGGAACCGCCTGCAGGACTGAGCAACAGCAGCAGCAGCCAGAGAGAGGCACGGGCTCTGCAAACGGGCCAACTGCGCCGCCCGCCCGGGGCGCGTTCCACCACTACCTCCGCCGGCGCAAGGTCCGACAGGGCTGATCCACAGCACCATCGGGTGGCCTCGGCTCTCTTGCTCTGCAGGGCTCGGGCTCACCGGCCGCGGCCGCTGGGCGCACAGGTGGTGTAGGAGGGGATGAGGTGCAGTTGTGGGGAGGGGGGAGAAAAAGAGAGACGGAAAGGGGGGAGGAAAAGAGACGAGCGGGCATCCCTGAGGAAGCTTTGCTGTGAGTGCCTAGCCAAGCCGAGCGGTCCTCCATTGCCAGCTTGCATCTTCGGTAAAGAGTCCCAGAGACTGCCTGCACCCATGTTGGACAGGGAGGGGGAGGGGGAGCGGTGATGGAATTTTTTTCCATTGTACGGATTTTCCATTATACGAGCTGTACATTATACAAGGGTCCACTGTAATTCCTTTATGGAAGGCACAACTGTATTTGGTATGTAGCCTCAATGGCTGAGATATACAAACAAGTTATAGGTGTCTACTTGGTACAAATAAAATGCAACGCAAGCCATGTTGAATGCAAGAAGCCCTGTGGTTCAGTCCTGCACACTGGTGAAGGGTTGGGGTCTTCTGTGTTTGAGACCTTGATCAACCTTCTGAATAGCTGAAAACTATATGCACTGAAAGTAAGTTAGAGATGCATGGAAACTTTGGAGCAGGCTGAAACATTTCCAGTGTCAGTGAGATCAGAAGTAAGACTGGAACAGAACAAAATGTGACAAGAACAGGTCAGTCTATTTATGATCTGTGTCAGTTTTACCTGCATTCATTTGTAAGTCTATTCTGTCCTGTTTCTGCATTAATTTAAGAATTCTCTAAACACACCTTGCAATTTTAGAAAATCTGAGTGAAAATGAATATTTAGTAAGAATTTAAAGCAAAAGCAAAGCAGTGTTCTGCTTATATGCTGCCCCATAGTGCTTAAAGCAATTTCTGGGTGTTTAATTGATGCAGGCTAAAGTTTACTCCCCCCCCCACCGGCCAGTGAGCTGGGTACTCATTTTACTGACCTCAGAATGATAGAAGGCTGGGTCAACCATGAGCTAGCTATCTGGGATTGAACCCCAGGTCCTGAGCAAAGTTATAGCTGCAGTAGAGTAGTTTAAGCACTGTGCCATGAGGCACCATTAAATTTAAATCATTTTTCTTTACAAAAGAAACTTTTCTAAATATATTTTGTCCCAAAGAGCATACTTCTAAATTTAATTTATCTTAAAATATACATTGTATTTGTATTTTGAGGCTTTTTTTAAAAAAAATCTAAGAATTCTACCACAGAATTCAGAAAAACCTAGAGGACTGATCCTTTTTTGATACGCAGCAGATTAGTCTGGAAGTGCAGAGCAGACCTGATAACTGAAACATAGGGATGAAAGAAAGTCCATTCCATAGCTGTGGTAATGGTTTATAAAATATGCATAGCATAGACAGACAGATCGAAAGTGACTAGAGAGATTCCTTTCCCCTCCCATAGTATTAAGAGCCAGGTTTGCCAAATGAGATCAGCTATCAGCTCCTTAAAAGAAAAAAGTACTTCTGGTCATAATTCGTTTATGGAAGTCACTGCTGCAACATGTGGCAATGACCTCTGCAATCGTTCACATGGGCGTAAATGGGGCTTAGACAGGTTAATAGGTAATAGGTCTTGCTTGAAAGGGTTAAGTGATAAAGCAATAAAACCACAGTTTCATTCTCTGAAAGAGCAAGAGAAAATTTATGAGTCTGTGCTTCCTTCCTTTGCAGGCATTCGGCCCTCCTGATGTTTTGGATCGCAACTCCCAGAATTCTAAGCTTAGATTGCCAATGGCAAAGAGTCCAATGAAGCTACCCACCAAATTTGGTGCCTCTAGATCCCAGGGGAGCCATTTTATGGCATAACGAATTGTTTCATTTTGTTTCATTTCATTCCAAAAATTCTTTTAAAATTTTGTTAATAATGAAACAAACGGAAACGAAAGGAAAAATGAAACAGAAAGAAATGAAACACTATATTTTCGTTTTGAGCCCATCTCTTTGAAACATTCAAGAAGCTTTGTCATTCTGAGGAAGGTTACTGGTGAGGCTTCCAATTTATAGTTCACCTTGATTTCACATCACCCAGGTCTAAATAGGCTCATTAGGTGGATCGTGTCCTGAATATGCTTGTTAGATGTATAATGGCTGGGGGGGTAGGGTGTTTAACATCCCACCTATTCAGCCCTTCTTGATACCTGGGAAAATGGTACGTCTCCTAGCTTCTCCTACAGAGTTTTCTCTGTACTGGCCAACAAGTAAATCAGAATATAGGAATGAAAAATATGTGGCCATGAAAACTTAAGAAATATTTTCTGCCTTAAAAAAAAAAAAATCTTTCTCATCTTGAAATACAACCAAGTCAGCTTAAAATTAAGTGACACATACTCTTTCTATATAAAGAACATTTATTGATTTAGAAAGAACCATTTTCTCCTGCAGCTGCAAGTAATTGTTGTTTCAGTCCATTCAATAAAGGACAAGTAATGTTGCAATCTAGGTAACAATATATACCACAAACTGCCGGTAAAATAGCAAATCAAATCTGATGGCCTTAACAATGGCACACCTGAGGACACTTTTTCCTCAGACGTGTCTTTCCCTTCATTAACTGAATCAAATGGTTTTCTGAAAGAATGTAACATTTACATCATTCCCCCACCACCCCAAACATATTTGCAACGCAAATGCACAAAGGAACATGTTGGCCTTGGAGAAGGACATCTGTTTAGTGAGAGCAAGGTTTGAGGGTTGTAGAGCTCTAACCATTGGCACTTTTAGAGTATTATCAATAAAATCCTCTACTTGGCCAGGTGTGTAGAACTGCAGTGTGTGTCAATGTTCTTATCTGATGTTAGTGTAGTGAGTTCTTTAGTGGAATTCCATTCAGTTAAAAACAAAGGCAGAGCTGTCATTAAACATGTGGAAATGAATGGAGAATGCCTAATGCTGCCAACTAATGATATAACTGACCAAGTATCTTGTCCACAAATACGCAACCACTGCATTGCAGTTAGCAGAAGCTGGCAGCTGTCAAAAAAAAATGGAGCCTGCTGAAGTCATCAGTGAATTTGTGTATTATTGGCAAGATGGAATTATGCTGAAGAAGCCTGTTATTCAGATTTCACCCCCATCCCTATTACGGGGACTCAGGATTGTGCACTCGTAGCTGCTATGCCTACAGCTGTCGCTACAGCAATGGCTGCTGTGAAGGTTTACTATTTCTAAAAATCACACGGACCTATTTTTGCAGATAATTCTCTCAAGTTATATTTTGTAGCTTTTCTTCTTATAGCCAAGGCCACTGAAGAACACAATACACTCAGTAACAGAAAATTAACAATCCCTGAGTACAGCATGATAGAGTCGGGAGAAAATATAATTCTCAGTCTTCATCTCTGGAGTAGTGCATGAGTACTCAAACCTCTCCTGCTCAGCTTCTTAATGTGTCAGTTTCTTCATCTGACTGCAGTGAAGAAAAGTTGAACAAAGATCTATAAGGCCCAGAACTAGCAGGCACTACTACTATGGCAGCATGGCATCAGATCACACTGTCAAGTATACAGGGTGGGGATTTGTAAAAAAAAAAAATTCAAAATAATGGTAAAAATATGCAGCCTATCCAGTATAATAACATTTGGGGTGAAGGAATCCTCTGGAAGTATATTTTACATGTTGGATTTCCACTTTGAGGGATTTTAAATCTACTGTCAGCATATCAGACTGCATAGCTCACTGGTTCTGGTATGTGGCTACAAAGCCAGGAGCTGGATTCCCCGCTGGGCCTAAGGGAAGAGTCAGCCTGCACAGTCCCAGAGTTGTCCCCAGAAGAATCATAGAATCATAGAGTTGGAAGAGATCTCAAGGGCCATCTAGTCCAACGCCCTGCCATGCAGGAACCCCCATCAAAGTACTCCCGACAGATGGCCATCCAGCCTCTGTTTAAAAACCTCCAAAGAAGGAGACTCAACCACCCTCTGCGGCAGCATATTCCACTGCTGAATAGCTCTGTCATGAAGTTCTTCCTAATGTTCAAATGGAATCTCTTTTCCTGTAGTTTGAAACCATTGCCCTGAGTCCTAGTCTCTGAAGCCATGGAAAACAAACCTGTTCCCTCTTCAATATGACATCCTTTCAAATATTTAAACATAGCTATCATATCCCCTCTCAGTCTTCTTTTAGAGAGGCTAAACATTCCCAGTTCACTAAGCCGTTCCTCATAAGACATTTCCTCCAGACCCTCAACCATCCTGGTAGTCCTCCTCTGCACCCGCTTGAGGTTGTCAACATTCTTTTTAAATTGAGGCGCACAGAACTGGACACAGTACTCCAGGTGGGGTCTGACAAGAGCAGAATAGAGTGGTACTATCACTTCCCTTGATCTAGATACTATGGTTCTGTTGATACAACCAAGAATCGAATTGGCTTTCCTGGCCGCCACATCACACTGCTGACTCATGTTCAATTTGTGGTCCACCAAGACTCCCAGATCCCTTTCACAGGTACTATCCTCCAGCCAAGTATCCCCCAGTTAATGGTAAACCAATTCTGAATATAATCTCCCTAGAAATATCTGGAGAACGTCACCATAAGTCAGATTTGACTTGATGACATGTGACATGGCTGTTTTTATCAGTACATTTGAGATAGATGACACTATACTTAACTGTAGTGAACAGGGGTTTTTTTGGCCATCAAGTCTATGATTTTTACTTATATACTCATACACATAACATGTTACATGGGTCTCAGGTCCCAGTAACATTGGTTGAACAATATTTGCATTTAATACTGAACTCAAATGCTAGAGACCAACGTCTCTTATTCTTTTAACACTGTATTCTTCCAACCATGTCAGGCCAAGTACATTTTGAGGCTAAGAGAATATGGAACCAGGAGAAGGGCAGAATTAAACAAACTGGTCAGAGAATATTTATTTCACTCCACATGACATCCCGTTTCTCTCCCTGAGGATGATAAATGGCTTTGCTCCAGACTAATTTCACACCTTTTGGCATTACACTAACTTTGTATAAAAGTCTGTGACCCATATATCCTTGGGTTGTGCAACATTAAAGAAGGAAATTGGCCAAGGGTGACTCAAGACAGCTTTCGTGTATAAACTAGGCAGAAAATAACTGAAGTCCAGGGTATTCCTAGGTGAGTTTGATTCTTATTTCTGGTGTTATAAGAACAGAAATAAACAAGTAACCAAGCACCATTCCAAGAAAGCAGTGTATAAAAACTTTAATTACTTGGGTGTTATATAAGCAAATAATTAGGAGCACAAAAATAAAAGAAAACCAATGTGTTAGTTAAGGCAGGCTGACCAAACCCTTGCGGCGACAAGTTCTATGGGTTAGATACAAAACCTTTGTGAACAACTAGAATAAATAACAGCATTGTTTTTATGCTTTTCTTTGCTATGTATACCTGCATTCCAGACCCTAACACATGGGAAATGCAATGCCTTTGCTTAGCTTTATTAATAGCTAGTAATTATTATGTAATTCAGTCTTCCGTAATGAATACGATGACTGAACATCAGTGGCTGCAGGGTTTTTGCCTCCTGCTTCCTGTTTTGCCATCTCTTTTGCAGGGACATGATGGTTGTACTATGAAAAATCATGTATATGTTTACCTCTAAAAATTAGTTTTCAGTGCAATTCATTTTCAAGTAATACTCTAGAGATATATTACAGTTGGGCTTTCATCCTTCTCCGTTATAGGACCAGTCCATTACACTGAATTCCAGGTGGTTTTTTTATTTAAAATAAACAAACATACAATAAACAATACAATGCACAAAAATATCACTACAAAGTGCACCCCAACCCCCCCCCCCCGGGACCATACAGTATTCCTTTATCTTCTCTTCCTTCTTCATCTTCTTTTTTTTTTCTAGTTGTCTTCTTAGAGTCCTTTTCTCCAGAACTGTGTTGGGTTGTATGACGGCTGTATGCCTTTCCCTTTTAATAGTACATAATCTATAAATTTTCCCCAAATATCATAAAATATATCCTTGCTCATTTCCCATCGCAAAACTTTTATACTACAGGACAATTTGTCATTTAAAGCTATATCCCACACTTCCTTATACCAGTCAGCAATTTTAAAATCTGAATTCAGTTTCAAATTTTTAGCTATAATCAGTCTTGCTGCTGTCATAAAATTTGCAATTAATTCTTTTGTTTTTATATCATATTCATTAGTAGGTGGTAGTGATAGCAACACAATTTCTGGCTTACATTTAATATCAACTTGTAATATTTCTTTTATCTCACCGAAGATCTGTTGTCAAAACTTTTGAACTATTTCACATTCCCACCAAAGATGAATATAAGTACCTATCTTTTTTTCGCATTTCCAGCAAAACTTAGAATATCTTGAATTTATTCTATTCAGTCTGACTGGTGTCATATACCATCTTAAAATAGTTTTAAAATAATTTTCTTTTATTCTAACGGATAATGAACGTAATATCCTCAAAATTCTTTTCCATTCATCTTTTTTTATTTCTTCACCAATGTCTTGCTTCCACACCTCTCTTATTATTTCTTGTTCCCTTACCTCTAGTGAGTCCTCAGTTATTTTGTAAATTTTACCTACTGCTCCTTTCCCTGTGTTTCCTTTCTCTGGTTCATATGTTAGCAAGAATTGTTCAAACTTTGTATATTCTCTGAGTTGTGTATTTCTCCTTATCCAATCTTTCGTCCAACTTTCTAATTGGGCATAATTTAACCAAGTTAAATGCTTAGCTTGTAATATGCGCTGAATATCTTGCTTTGTTCTCATCTTATTAATCTACTCTTTTACTCTTGCCACTTTCATTGTTTTAAATAATTCCCCATATTTCTTCATATTCTTGGGGAAATTTTCCTGATCTATTACCAAACTGAGAGGGGATACTTCCGGAGCCATTTTCTTTCTGTGCTTTGTCCAAGTGGTTAATAGGGACCTCAGGAGGGTTTTTTTTTATTTGATATCTTTTTTTGGGGGAAACTGAACAAGTATTTATTTATATCCCCATTTATCTCGTCTGATTCAATTTTCCACCATATTATTTTTTCTGGTTTATATAATACTTCCCCCACACAACTAAGCTGGTTAGCTGTATAGTAGTTTCTAAGGCTGGGTATGCCTATGCCTCCTTCCTTTTGTGATCTATACCAAAAGCTTTTACTTATTCTTGATTTTTACCTCCATTACAATATCTGTTTATCAGACCTTGATAAGCTTTAATTTCAGCTTCTGTGTACTGAATCGGTAGCATTCTAAAAAGGAAGTTAATTTTAGGAAGTATCTTCATTTTTACCAATGCTATTCTGCCAAACCATGATAGGTTTAATTTGGAGTAATCTTGTAGTTTATTCCTGATCTCTTCCTTTAATTTGTTATAGTTCCGTTCCCTTGTCTTAATCAAATCTTTATCTAAAAGTATCCCTAAATATATCATATGGACTTTCAATCCATAGTTGGGCGTCTCCTCCATATCTTGTTTATCATGATTAAACAGCATAATTTCTGATTTTTGCCAGTTTACACATAACCCAGTTGTTTCACCAAATTCCTTTAAATGTAATTTTATTCTTGGTCTATTTTCTAATGGATTTTTTATTGTTATCAAGGCATCATCCGCAAACAAGCTGATTTTAATCTTCCCCTCCTTCCCCATACCTTTGATTCTTTCATCGTCCCTTATTGCATTTGTAAGTCTATTACAATGCAAAACAAAACTAGTGACAAAGGACAACCCTGTCTTGTTCCCCCGCCTAAAGTAATCTGTTCTGTCATCCCATCATTGACTATAATTGATGACGTACTATCTGAGTAAAGTTGATTTATTACACCTAGGAATTTTCCCCCCAAAACCCCATTTCTCTAATAAAAGTTTTAGCACAGACCATTGAACACAATCGAAAGCTTTAAATAAATCTAAGGATAGAATACATGCCTTATCTTGCAATCTTCCCATCTCATAAAGAACATTCAAAGTTCTTCTTATAGTGTTTGACATTTGTCTACCCTTAATAAAACCAGTTTGATCCTCTTTGATATATTTATCTATAAAGGTGTACATTCTTTTGGCTAGAATTGCTGTGAAAATCTTAGCATCTTGATTAATAAGAGATTTTGGTCTATAGGAACCAACATCTGTTGGATCCTTATTAGGCTTAAGAATTAAAATAGTTAATGAGTGTTTCCAGGAGATTGGGGCTTGCCCTCCATTATCTCATTATAGAGCTTCTTTAGCTTAGGTATTAACATTGATTTAAATATCTTATAAAATTCTGGACCCAATCCATCGGCTCCTGGAGTTTTAGCATTCTTTAATTTGTTTATCACCTCCTCTATCTCCTCATCTTTAATAGATTTCTCCATTTCTAACTTGTCTTCCTCTGCTAATCTTGACTTTAGGTTTTTAGAAATATATTGTTCCATAACTACCTTGCTGTTGTTCTTAGATGTATATAAATTTTGATAAAATTCTTGCATAGCTTTTAATTTTTCTTTCATTTGTGTACAGTTATTACCTCAGGTCTTTTATCCTTCCTCTCATACTTTTTCCTTTTCTTTTCTGTGCTATCTTAACTAACATCTTTGAGTTTCTATTACTATATTCAAAAAAGTTTCTTTTCAAATATAGTAAATTTCTTTGAGTTTGTTGTAATTCTATGTCTTCTAATTCTCTTTTCCTAGCCTCAATCTGGATTAAGGGTTTTTGTCATTATTTAAAAAAATTGAGATTCAAGGTCTGCTATTAAAAGTTCCAAATTTCTCTTGTTTACCTCCTCTCGTTTTTTTATTATAGAATTTTCTCTTGTCATGTAGCCTCTTGCTACAGCTTTCAAAGTTTCCCAAATAACTCCTATTTGTCCACCACCTTCTTCATTAATAGTCCAAGTTTCTAACCAATCTTTTTGTATTCTTTCTACTGCATCCGGGAATTGGAAAATTCTAGGATTTATTCTCCACCTTCTAGCTTCTCTATAATTCTTCTTGGTTTCTATTTCAACATTCATTAAAGCATGGTCAGAAATTTTTATCACCTCTATGTTTGTGTTTGCAATTTTAGATAGTAAGTTTTGTGAGACAAATATAAAATCTATTCTAGAGTATCTTTTGTGGACTGGGGAGTAGAATGTATATTTTCTTTCATCTCCCTTCAATTCTCTCCATACATCCTTTAACCTTGTATTTGCAATGAATTTTGTTAAGGTTGTATGCCTAACCCTCCAGTCAACATTCTTATTGATTGTTTTGTCTTTGATTTTATCCATAACCATATTAAAATCTCCAGCCATAATTACGTGTCCCTTCTGTACCCTTTCTATCTGCTCCCAAACCTCATTATAGAACAGGTTTTGACTGGTATTTGATGCATAAACATTCCAGGTGTAAAAAGAGGTATGAAACATATTCTTTCTACAGTGATTTTTTTTAAAGGAGAAAAACAAAGTAAGTGGAAAGTTCAGCTGAATGCTTCAGCCACTAGTGAAAGAACACTAGCATTGCTTGAGGAGAGATGGGTAGGGGCAAAAAAGGGGGGGACGCAGAGGTCTGAGGGTGCTGGAGGGGCTGGTAAGGTTGAGAGTGTGCCCCAAGCACTACACACCAATGAGCTTTCCCCCTTAGGAAAAGACAATCAGGGGCCCTGCCATTGGCATTGGCTCCAAACTCCCCCCGTGCGCTGCACACGTGGGTCTCCTCCTGAGCGCCCACCTGCACAGTGGGCTGGCCAGGTGTGGGAGTGAGGTGTTGCATCACCAAGATCCATGGGAGCTGGGCTGGTGGAAGCAACAGAGGTGCATTGGGGACCTATCGCCCACAGAGAGTGCCCATCATGCGCCCAGCTGGGGCCCTCTCATGCACACCCCTGAGAGGAGAAGTAGGCGGAGGGGAAGTCAGAGTGGGTAAGAGCAGGTGATGTGCCTGCGGGATGAGGGGAAGACAGAAGTGTGTGTGTGTGCATGTGCGTGTGTGTGTTGGGGTGAGGGAGAGAGAGAGAGAGAGAGAGAGAGAGAGAGAGAGAGAGAGAGAGAGTGCCTCTTTGTGGGAGGATCATTCTTTCGGTGAAGTGAGCCCGCATGTGCCCCCAGCTGGCAAGAAAGAGGCACAGACAACAGGTGTGTGTGAGAGAGAGAGATAGAGGGGGGGAGTGGTAAAGAGAGAGGAAGGGACCATGAGAGTGTACGTGCACGTGCATGTGCTCCCTCCCCTTCCCCCTCGCAGAGAATACGGTGTATCTGGTGGGTATGGTTGTCTTCCTCACAAATACCTATTGAGGAAGAGTGTGGGGTGGGGGTGGGGAAAGAGGGGAGATCACTCCAAAAGGAGGTGAAGAGCCAAGGGGAGAAGGATGTGGGTTAGTTGAATGATGTGGGGTAGTTGAAAGAGTGGCAGGGAGGGGAGGGAAAATGCCCCACAAGGGCATGTCAGGGTAAGAGAGAAGTAGTCTCAGCATATGATAAGAAGGGTGGGGGAGCAGTCTGGGAGGGCAGGGGTTGGGAGGAGGGGTGGGGCACTATCAAGGGAAGAGAGGAAGGGAATGGTGATGCTAATGATGATGATGATCTCAGAAATGCAGGGCTGGGAAAGACCCTATGGGTCATTGAGTCCAGCACCTGTCAAGGAGGCCCAATGGGGAATTATACTCCTGGCCTCCAGCACCGCAGCCCAATCCGTAAACCAGTGAGCTATTTGTGGAATGGGTGTGCATGTTTCCAAACAATGCACTCCTTTCCTATACAGGGTACCTGGTAGTGCATCTTTTGTGCAGGGGCAGATTGAGGAGTACTGCAATGGAAGCAATTGCCTCGAGTGGTGCTGAGTGCTCCAACACTGGAGGCATTCAAGGAAAAAACTGGACAGCCACCTGGCAGATATCCTTTGATTCCTATTCCTGCATGGACCAGGGGATGGACTTGACCTTAAAAAGCCACTTCCAACTAAACTATTCAATGATTCTGTGATTCCTTAACCAGGATGCCCTGACCACTGCCTAGAGCCAGCCCTCCCCCGCCTAGTAGATCACTTCTGCCCAGGTTGGGTGGCTGGGGTGACAGAGAGGATTGGTCAGGATGCTGCCCTCCCCAGGACCCCTCTTTGTACCACATCTAGGCTTCCCAATGGCTGAGCGAGAGCCCTTTGCACCCTTCCCCCTCAGTGTTAAGCCTCTGCCAGAGTCCAAAGACAGCCTGAAGACGGAGGCAGGGCAGCCCCCCCCCCAGCCTCCCTTTTGATGGAGGGGGGATGATTTCTGGGATCATGATCATCATCATCATCATGATCATCATCATCATCATCATGATCATGATCATCATCATGATCATGATCATGATCATCATCATCATCATCATCATCATCATCATCATCATCATCATCATCGGTGCCGCCTTCAGCTTTCCAGCATGGTGGCGCCAAGCCCAGAGCTTCCCAGAGCTTGCTGGTAGAGACAAAGGGCGAAGGGGGTGGGGGTTCAATCCCAGGTGCAGGCTGCAAATAGGTCACCCCCCCCCCAAGGTGTTGGTGCGCCTACAGAGCTCCATGAGCTGGCTACACAGCCTGAGTGTGCTGCAGGCCAACTTAAGTTAAGCAGCTGCTGCCCCTTGTCCCCCACTTGGTTTTGGTAGGCATGACACCTTGAAACGAGGGGGGCCAGGAGGGGGCACAAAACTGACTTTGTCCCCAGGCACTGAAAACCCAAGTTACGCCTCTGTGTATGAAACAGTGTTTTCTGGATCCATTTCAATCCATTTCAAAATGACCTTTGTTGAAAGAAGGACGGTGAGGGAAATGTTATCTTGTTGATTCTCTAGGGCCTGCCAGGGGCTTTTAATAACATCGACTACAGTATCCTTCAGCCTGGCTGACTGAATGGAAGATAGTGCAGTGCAAAGGCTCTGCTCCTGCTTCAATGGATAATTCCTGAAGGTAATACTCCTAATAGGTTTTCTATGTGACATCCCAAGGTTTTTCACCCCCATCCCCATCACCCTTCTGTTTTATATTTACCTAAAACTGCTAACACAAAACATCTAGAGGTAAGAATGGGGAGTATCATCAATATGGAGAAGATACCCAGCTCTACTTCTCATTCCCTTTGCAAGCAGGTGAGGTACTAGTTAGTCTGAAATTGGTCCCTGATTTGCTTGAACAAGAGCCAATAAACAGAAATTCAGTTTTTAAAATGCGGGGGGGGGGGCTATTAATGGGTGTTTTGCATGCCTGGCTGATTAGGGTTCAATGTCTTCTGACCTGTTGTCCTTCTACTAAAGATCATTTTTACAGTTTTACAAAGTTATTGAATCTAGCATTTTCACCAGAAGTGTAAGTGACCTCTATAATATCATCATCATCATCATCGTGATTCATGTGCTGTCAATTAAATTCTGACTTACATATAGAACATAAGAAGAGCCATGCTGGATCAGGCCAAAGGCCCATCTAATCCAGCTTCCTGTATCTCACAGTGCACCCACCAAATGCCTATGGGAGCACATGAGACTAGATATCTGTCTCCTGCAACCATTCCTCTGCATCTGGTAACCCTTTTCAGAGTTTTTGAGATAGTGAATACCAAGCTTGCTGTTGTGTTCTGGGTGCCTTCTGGGGCTGTGCAGCTTGTCTAAGGCCCAACAGGATGGCTCTTCTGGAATGCACAGTAGGGAGCTGAATTCTCAACCTCTGGCTCTGCACTCAGACACCTAGAGATAGGCTACACCTCTCAAAGGTCAGATAGCCACATGTCAGGGATGCTTTAGCTTGCTTTGGCAGGAGGTCTACCTTTGGAGCCCCTTCCAGTTCTACAGTTCTATGTGTTTATGATCTGTCTCCCAGGATCTGGTTCACTATACCTCCCTGTGAGTTTTGAATGTACCACAGTTTCACAACGGTGAAGCTTCTTCTTCTGCAAAGCTGCCTCATGAGAAGAACAATAAGGTAACTACCTGGACTTAAGTTTAACACACATATATTTCGATGTGTGTAAGGAAAATTCCATGGACATGGAGTCCTGAAGAGTCAGTCACGACTGTAATGACACAACACACACACACACACACACACACACACACACACACAAGTTGTATATGAGACATAAAAATCAAATCTTGCTTTGATCTTACCAACAACTAAGTAAGGGACATTCTTTCCTTTGCTTCAGCTGAATAATATTAACTTTACCCAGCTTTGTAGTGTCGCTGTTGTACAAGAGGTCTTCCAAGTAACTCTTCTTGCTACACCCAGGCCCCATCTCTTCAACAAAAGCATAGTTACAGCTAGAGATGGGCACAAAATGAACTTTTTTTGTTTCTGTTATTCGTTATTCATTTCATTACGTAATGAAACAAATAACGAACATTGTGATGAAATTGGAACGAACTGAACAGAACCATAAAATTTAGGTTCGTTACGTTTCATTATTCGTTAATGGTGAAGCGCAATGAAATGAGCTGTTTTAAATGTTAAAAAACGCCCTGGACATCCATAAAAATGCAGCAATAATTATTTATACTGTCTGATAATACCTACCAGGGGGGTGGGGTCCTTAAAATGTTTGTTTTTGTCTTCTCCCATCGCGATGTATTTTCTTTTCCCTTTAAGGATGACAAAATGGATGTCGCCAGCCACAGAGGCAAGTGATGTGATGGGATCATGTAAATTCTTGGACAACTTCAACCAATAGCATGCCCAGGTTGCAGACTAGGCAGGTCTGGCAGCCACAGAGGGCATAAAAAGCTCTGGCAGCCCCCGTCCTCCTTGCAATATCCGGTGGGAGTTAGGGTGGGATTGCTGTCTCTGTGACTCATTATTTTCACTTTAGGCCAACCAGGCAGGTGTGTGTCTCTGTGTTCCTACCAGCTGCAGCCTCGCTCTTAGGGGAGAGAAAGAAGAGATTTCTCTCTAGCTTGAGTTTTGCAGCCTCCCTGTGTGTGTGCATGCGTACCTCTCAGTGAGTACCCACCCCTGCCCCGCAGTGCAGTCACTCTACGGCTGCCTTGCACCTTGGGAAATGCCCACCACTGCCTTTGCAGCCTCCCTGCGTACCTAGTCTATACTTTGTCTCTGCCAGCATCATTTTTTTTTAGTGTTTTCCCTCTGGTCTGGGGCGTGGGGGACGCCCGCACATGGAAATGCTTTAAAAATCATGCAAAAAGGGTAAAAATAAAAAACAAAACAAAACAAAATAAACAAAAACATTTTTTCCCAAAAATTCGCAAAAAACAAAAATGAACCAAAAGGGGCTCCTCAACGAAAAATGAAAAACTGAAATGCCATTTTTTCGATTCATGCCCATCTCTAGTTACAGCTTCTGATTCCAGTCCTCAGATGACTTTTGTAGTTCACATTTGCTTTTAAATGTATTGTAGTTAAAAACAAAATTTGTACTTAGTCACAATATGTCAGGTGTTGAACCTGATATACTACTGAATTTTATTTCAGTCACCTTATAACTTCACATAATTCTATCTAGAGGAACTTGTTTAATATGCAAATGGTTATATAAGCCAAAGGGTGGCAAACCTATAGGGCTTGGGGTTCAATTCCAACCCCCAGCCTGTTTCCAAAGCCAGAAGGGGTTCCAGAATCATTCATTTTTTACCTCTGGGCTCTTCTCATTTTTATTTTGGAGAATGGGTACCTTATGAGACCCTCCCAAGACCCCTAAGGTAAAGAAAAAGCTGTCCTGCCGAATGGCAATTTAATTTTCTGGAAGGGCTTTTAAGAGCCCTGGCGGAGTGAATACAACTCATGACTGCCCTTTGCCCCCTCTAATATAACCCTGCTTACTGGAAGATGTTCTGATGCAGTTCTCAATCAGATGCCCTCATCCAAAGCAAAACTCTGATCAAAAGTCATCCATGTGACATTCTCTCTCTTAACCAAATGTGTTGGTTCAACTTACATTGAATCTAATGTTGGGCTTACTTGGGTGTTCAGCAGGTGTTTCACAGAAGTGTACAGTGTGATGTCTCACATGCCTGCTCCCCACCCCACTCTCTCTCTTATCTGCCTCTGTGAATACCAATTTTAGCTCCAGGTTCTGCACCTTGTAACTGGCTCCTGTGCCATCAACCACAATTTGCACCATCCACCATTACATTGATGGAGACACAGCCAATTTGAAACAAACAACAATCCATTTTGTATACTGCAAGAGTGTGCCAAACAGGAGGTCTCCTGGGAAGAGTCATCCAATGATATCTGGAGGGTTGTTCTTTGTCCATGGTAACCATATGTAGAGCTCACATCATACAGGCTATAAAATGGAAGCTGTGTTTCCATCAGATACATAGGCGAACTCAAACCCAGGGCATTTATATTTCAAGTGCACCTGACCTGAGTAGTAGAGTATGGATGTTTACATTATGTCCACTCTAGCATTATCTTTTCAAGGATTTCTTTCCCTCTTTTTCATGACAAATTACTGTAGCTGCAGCAGCTACAAGTCTTGAAACCATGGCTATAGCAGAATCTATGCTTTGGTTATAAAAAAAGCAGAGCTTTGAGTCAGAACAAATCATTTTAATGAAGCTGTTAGAACTTTCCTCGCTCAGATACCTGAATGGTTTTTTTGGTAAGTGGAAATAAAGAGGGCCAATTACAATCACTTGAACATAAATTAGGTGCATTTCTTCAGTTTTTGTATGTTCTCAAGTCAGCCTACATGGGGCAACCAGTTTTTCTAGCCTATTATTGACATGTTCTGTTCTAACACTCTTGTTCTTTCACATCCTGTTTTTTTTTAACTGTTCCTACCATTAAATCCAAGTTATTTTGTACCTCATTATAACTATTTCTTTTTGTCACACTGGGGAGCAATATTATTTTATGTAACATGAATTTCTAAAGTTACAAGGATTATTCTAGCAAAACAGCATGAATCTTTGAAAACATTCTGAAGAATGTTTTCATTCTGAACAGTGAATATAGGTTGGGGACATAGCATGATTCACACCTTCCTTTTCCTTGTGTAGCAGCTCCTGTGCACTGTGGTAAGGAAGCTCCATTTATTTATTTATTTATTTACACTGCCTTGTTTTCTCTCAATGAGGAAATCCAAGGCAGCTCACAATATTAAGCAAGTAACATTAAAACGTAAGAAGTTATATACTGTTGTTGTTGTTGGGCATAATCAAGCCGCCTCCAATATATGGTGACCCTATGAATAAGCAGTCTCAAAATGGTCCTGCCCTCAACTGCTGTGTACATCTCTTATAAACACAACCCTGTAGCTTCTTCTATTGGGTCAGTCCTTCTCTTTGTCTTCTTCTTTTCCAGCATCATTGGCTTTTCTGCTTTCTTATAAGGAACCCAAAGTAGGACAGCCTCTATTTCAACATTTTTGCCTCCAGAGATAGTTTACACATTAAAAAAATTAATAATAATTAAGAACACATTAAGTGATTTTTTTTAAAAAATGTATAACTTTAAAGTTTTAATGTTTTTAAAACTTTTAAGAGCAAAGGTACATAGCTAAAAACTAGCATTCAGAAGCTTGGTCATGGACAGCCTCCCAGAAGAGCTGGGTATTTAAGTGTCAGCAGAAGGATAATTGAAGCTCCCAAGAGAGATTGCTCCACAACTTGGGAACAGCCACAGGGAAGGCCCTCTCTCTTGTCCTCCATCAAATGTGCCCTCCAGTAGGACCAATAGGAGAACCTGCTTTGAAGATCTTAGGGGTCACAAAGGGTTATATGGGAAGATACAGCCCTTCAGATAGCCTGAACCCAAAGCCTGGAAACAGACTGGTATTCAGTGGAATTTCGTAGCTTGTAGATTCCTCAAGGACTCTGTCCAGAGACTCCAGCTTGAGGATGAGTTGTTGGCCCCTTGGACCCTCAATTGTGGGGTGCCCAAGTAGTCATCAATATCCCCAGTGCTGTTGAACCCTGTGTTGAACCACTGGAGGAGGTCATCAGGAGATTCAGATTATGCAACTCTCTCCTTTACCAGCTGTCTAGACACTTGACCCATGCTTGGCTTCAGTACTGGAACGGGCCAGGGTGAACAGACTCAGACTGAAGCCAGACTGTGTCTAGATCGGCTTTTGATCAGCTTAGGTTTATAGCCCAGCTCTGTTCCTACGTAGATGAGGGTTGGTGAAGGCACTACTCATCTCCTGGATCAACTACTGCAATAATTTCTATGTGGGGCTTCCGTTGATACTGACCCAAAGACTACAATGGGTCCAGAAAGGGGCAGCCAGACTGGTGGTGGGCGTGAGTGGCCAGCCTCCGCTGTTGCCCGTTGTCTCCCTGACCAGGTTTTGACACCCATGTATAAAGCCCTTCAGACTTTAGGACCACATTACCTGTTGGAATGTTTTCCCCCTGATGTCATCTGCACAACCCACCAGATCCTCTCAGGCAAGGCTTCTTCATGATGCTATTCCAAGAAAGGCTCAAAAGTCGTCTACTAGAGGTTCTTCTCAGTGGTGGCACAAACATTATAGAATAAACTCATAGGAGCCATGCCTGGTCCCCACCTTGTACTCATTTAGTAGGCAGTTAAAAACATTACTTTTCAGGGAGGCCTTTCACATCAACCCCAGATAAATACCCTCACCTCCAGTCTTGCCTCTTTTCAATATTTGAATTGTGCCAATGCTTTTAAGTTCTTAGATTATGTTTTTATGTCCTATTTAGTGGTTTTGGAGTTTGTTTTAACTGTTGTGAACTGTCCAGAGTAGTGCTTTGGAACTAATAGGACAGTATATTAAATAAATAAATAAATAAATAAATAAATAAATAAAATGACCTTGTACCAATCCTCAGTGAAGTAATCTCTCAGTTTATAACATATATATGAGGCAAGAGGTAACAGTGGTTTTACGTGAGATTACCACACAGGGATGTTGACTGCAGTAAGGGATGGGAGAATATGGAGGTGTGGCACCCTTTCTACTCATCCTGTGGGCCATCCCAGTTGATGAAGGGTGTGACTGATGGAGGAAAAGGAAACTACTCATTCATCATGTCTGAGGGAAACAATCCATTCAATGTATTCAGAGTCTTCTGACCAAAGAGTTAGATTACAATGTTTAATATTTTTACAAGATTAATTTTGTAGATGATTCTGTTAACTTTTTTGCTTCTGTCCCATTTTACCTTTAAATAGAAAACCAACACTGCTAAAACAGTAACTGTGTAGTCCCAGACATGTGTGCTCAGAGGTAAGTTTTCAATGGGGCTCACTCCTAGGTAATTATATATAGGAATTCTACCTAAGGACAGCAGTAGAAACAATCATACCTATTTAAATAAAGATAGAGCACTAGATAACAAAACAATAAATCACAAAGGAAAAGGAAGGAAGCACAACAACAGTGATAGGAGGTTAATAAAACTGACACTCAACCTTTCCCAAGATCTCTATTGTGTGTTTTCGGGCTGTTTGGCTGTGTTCTGGAAGTTTTTGTGTGTAGCCTGCATACTGTATTAAAAACTGTAAAACCACCCAGAGACTGCTTGAAATGGAATGGGGCAGTATATAAGCAGAACACTTTCTTTTGCTTTTTTTTCCCTTCCTGACATTTCACCAGACTCCGTGGCCAGCATCTTCAGAGGGCAAGGAGCTTAGGGAACTAGGAGTTATATCCCAGAGCGCAGAGAGAACGCCTGGCTCCCTGAGCTACTTGCCCTCTGAAGATGCCAGCCACAGAGTCTGGCAAAACATCAGGAAGAAAAACTTCCAGAACACAAACAAACAGCCCCCATAATTCACAACAACTATCAGATCCTGGCTGTGAAAGCCTTCAAAATACATTTCCCAAGATCCCTTGTCAAAGTTAGCTGAAAACCATTTGGTGATGGCACCTGGCAAGCCTTCCTGATGAATGTATTCCATAGGATTGTACCGATTTCACCCTTTTCCTCAACATCACCAACCTCGAACTGCTGGATAGTCCCATGGCTTAGGTGTCTGTGGTGCCACAAGTTATGGGTTCAGTCCCCTACTATGCCTTAATGATCCATAGCATTCCTTCCAGTTCTACAGTTCTAAGATTATTATAATAACTCCAACTCCTCCTCATAAACAGAGTCCATGTATGTTATGACAGCCATAGATTTTTCCCCCAGCCAAGGCCAAAGTAGACATACCCATTCTGACTGACTTTCACTCTTACATCACTGTGATGACAGGAAGATAATACAGTGGACTCTTGTATAACAAACAGTTTGTATAACATAAAATTTGTACAACATAAAAAATTCCAGATAGGGCAAATTTGCTTAACAGAATCGCCTATGGGGCGAATCTCTACAACATAAAAATGGGATCACTCTGTTTTCAATGCATTCCTATGGGAAATTTGTATAAAGGAAAATTTGCTTAACATAATTTCATTTGGAACAAATTAATTTCTTTATACAAGGTACCACTGTAATTCAAGAGATATTTGCCATTAAGAAGCCTGTGGTGTTTTTAACAAGCTCTTTCTTGGAGAGTTCCGTTGACATATGCCTTTGAAGAGTGACTAATACTCAGTTTTCACAGCTAGCGTCTTTACTAGTTCCCACATTGTAATGGTCATTTTCTGTTTTGTTTTGGGAAGGTATAAACTTTCAGGCTGTGGAGGCACAGAGAACAATATTTTTCCTTCCAGTACAAATTAGACCCATTCAGAGATTCAGCTGAACTTGTGAGGACATAGTACACAGAGCATGGGGCCTCCACATTTGACATTCCTGGATCCAGCCCAATTACAAAAGGGAAATTCTGCATATCTGCAGTTAGCATTTAAACCAGAAGCAAGAATCACATGGGACATATACCCTAGTATGTTTTTGTGCCATAGCAGGAGCAAACTGGAATTGCTAAAAATAAATATATCTATTCTGCCATAGTATTGGGTATGTGTTCTTCTGGAGGTCTCCAAGAATGGCGGTTCTGATCGACAAGGCACAGCCGCACATACACAAACACACCTTGTTGTGGTGTGTGCAAAATTTTTACCATTAAATTAAGTTTTATCATTATGTCCTCTTTGTTACTCAGTTCTTAATACTAAAAAAAGGAAGACACAAAATATCAGGTCTGCTTAGAGTTGGATTTCTGCCTTGAGCAGGGGGCTACACTTGATGGCCCTATGGCAGTGATGGCAAACCTTTGGCACTCCAGATTAGAGATGGGCACGAATAAAAAAAAATTGCATTTTGTTTGTGGTTTGTCGTTTGGAGGGTCCGTTTTGGTTTGTTTCCTTTTTCACGAATTTTTGCAAAAAATTCATTTTCATTTTCGTTCGTTTGTTACCATTTCGTTACCATTTATTTCTTTTTTGTGATTTTTAAAGGATTTTAAGCAATTCACTCATATTGCAGTAACGGAAACGAAAACGCACGACAAAATTTCCGGTGTTTCTGTTCGTTTCGTTTCATTTTAGAGGCAAAATTCGTTTGTCATTTCGTTACGTAACGAAATGAAAAAACGGAAATGGAAACGAAAAATTGTTCATTTCGTGCCCATCTCTACTCCAGATTTTTGGACCACAACTCTCACAGCCCTTTGTCATTGGAAATATGGCCTTGGAATTCTGGGAGTTGTGGTCCAAAACATCTGGAATGCCAAAGGTTTGCCACCACTGCCCTATAGGATCCTTCCAACTCAATTCTATGATTTTATTATCAATCCCAGTTTCTTATTTTCTTCAATTGATCTACTTGTACTCCAACATATATATAAACATTTTGCATCTCCTCAAAGATACTCTTGTTTGAAGGGTTCCTTGCTCAGCTTTTGGAACTGGAAAGGCAGAATAGCTTTGAGACGAAGGGCCATTCATTCCGATCTTTATTAAGTTCAATGGTCTCTCAGTGCATCTATGCATTTTTAGTGCAGAATCTCCTTTGGGTCTCATTATTTCATACAGACATCTGCTCAACAAAATAAGTTACAGTATAGCTTTTATAATTATAAACTCCAGCCCTAATAAAATAATATATCATCATAGAATAGTTTTAAAATAGGTTTAAGTAATTGTTGATTTTAATTTTTGCATACCACCTTGGATCTCCACTAGGGGAGAAAGATGAAATAAAAATCAAATCACATCACATTAATTCCCACATTTTCATGGTAGGGAACCCCTCTGTCCAAGGGAAAAAAGAATTTGAAGAGTTGAATCTGTTCTTGTTTTCTTTCTTGTCTGGCAGAGAGGGCTTTTTCGGAAGACTTCCTCTTCCTGTTTTTCTACCAACTGGCTGGACCTGGAAGCTGCTAATAGGCATGATTCAAGCTGCCTGGGATGCAACCCAGCAGCCTGTGTCCTGTGAAAGTCCCATTTAGAAATCTATAAACATGTAATATCTGCTTCAAGCTTCCAAGTATGCCCTTAAAGAAGGACCTAAATACTCTCCCCAGACCCTTCTTGGTTTCCTCCACGGATCAGATGCCATCTACTCTTGTAGATGGCATCTTCCTTGTCTCCCAACTGCCTCATTACATTTTCCCATCATATGGCAAACTGCCTAACCTTTTGTTTGACACAGTCTAGTGGACCCTCCCTCCCATCTTTCCCTTTTCTGTATTGTGTTATTCCCTCCCCACACTCTGTTGTCTCTATTCACTGCCATTTGATTTTTAATCTGGCTCCCCTCTCCTCACCACCTCATTTAAAAAAAAAAACTATAACTTATTTGTAGCTTTGCCTCTCTCCTCTTAGCAGTTAGGGTTCCACAAATCTTGCATCTAATATTAAGTTGGTTTGCAAACTTTTAACCCCTGCCCTGACTATATATATCATCAACTGGTGCGAGGATGTAAAACTGCTCCAGATGCCCTTGCTGCTGCATTTGAGGAGAGGGATTGGCACTGATCCCTGCCCATGGCAAGGAGTCCCAATCATGATAACTATGGTAATTGTTGCTGTTGAAACCTAAAGTCCAATATGTCAAATCTGATTTGGCTCAGCTCCATTATAACCTTGTCCAGAGAAGAAAGGAAGAGCTAGAAGGCCATTTCTTGTGATACACGATCAGCCTGTCAAATGTTCCTCCTTGAGCCAGATTTCTGGTGATAGTTTTTAATGGAAAGCAAAATTATTAGCATGAGCATGATATTTATTCAGATAAATAGGCTATTTATCTGATTCACAGGTAAATGTACAGATACATACACAGATATTTAAAAACTGATGGCAATGCCTTTTGTATTTGGGCTGAATTAATCTGTGAAGCAGTCTTAATTTTTTATTGAAATTTGCTCTTTCAATATGCACGTTCAACAATGTGAAACATTTCTTCAAGCCCTGGCCTAGATTTATTTAAATTGTTAATATATATTACCCTATATTCAAAGCTACAAATATTCTAGTGACATGCTTCCAAGATTTTTGAGGCTTACAGTCTAATTAAAGCATGTCCCTTTATAATTTTCCCAAAATGTGATAAATTCAGCATTTAAACAAGTGTGTCAGTTGATTGTCAATAATCATATAACTAGCTGTTTAAAAGAACAAGGGAATAAAATGGATTTTGTCACCTACCTGCATCCATCACCACCACCAGTTCTATATACTGTATTTGGAGAAGAACCTATAGCAATTTCAGGGCTTCTTGCTCTAAGAAAATGCTTCATTTTTTAGGATGGATGGATGGATGGATGGATGGAGTGGTATGCCAATTCTAATACTTCTGAAGAGAGGTTTCATGGCATTCCTTAAAGGTCTAATGCCATTGTTTTCCTTGTATGGAACAACAAAAGCTACCTGCTTTCTAGATGAAGTATAATTATTCATTTGTACTGAGTATAATTATATACGGTTAGACAAGGCCTGACTATTTTCCCTCTAGCCAATATTTTCTGTACAGAATGGCAGCGGTTCCCAAGAGTATTAAACAGAGCTTTTCTTATATCCTGCTATCTAGTTATAGTTATTTAACAAGTGAGGGGGCTGAAAAACATGCATAAGAATGGCAGGCAGTGATGAAATGTTCCAATGCACAAGCCTAGGTGGCACCAAGAAAATTACATCCCTAGCACTTAGAGAACTTGAGCACATAATGACTGAAATCCAGTTAGCATAACTCTGCTCTGTAAAATCGGTTTCCACTGGGGAAATCGGTTGTGGTATATAGATATAAAAATAAATGAATGAATAATAAATAAATAAATTGTGATGCCATATTATCATAAAATAATAATCTGGAAATTGAGTCATGGCAACTGGACTTCTTTTCTTCATGGATCAAAACGTTTCACTGCTCATCCAAGCCACTTCATCAGCTGAATAGGTTCATAGGTGGACCGTGATCTGAGTAGGCTCATTAGGTGGATAATGGCCTAGGGCAGTGATGGCGAACCATTTAGAGACCGAGTGCCCAAACTGCAATTCAAAATCCACTAATTTTTTTGCAAAGTGCCAATACAGTAATTTAACCTGTGTATATGAAGGGGCAATGTTGGGTGCCCACAGAAAAGGCTCCGAGTGCCACCATTGGCACCTGTGCCATAGGTTTGCCAACACTGGCCTAGGGTGTGTGAAAGTCCCACCTATGCACCATTTCCTAATACACATTAATTAAAGGATCAAAAATAGGATCAGAATCCTAAGTATGGCATTTCAGCAACTGTCACATAAAGACAAAGAGCTGTTGCGCGTGCGCGCGCGCGCACACACACACACACACACACACACACACACACACACACACACGGTATCCATCTATTTTACACTGTAACATAGTTAGCAAAAAAATTATGTACCATGTACATTAGACTTTGCAATACCTTTCTATTGAATGTTTTTGTGAAGCAGCTTCATGTATCTTTCAGACATATGGGCTTCATGTATCTTTCAGACATAAGAACTGAATCTCTCCAGAGTGCATGGAGCCTGTTTAAAACAACGGTAGTAGAGGCCAGCACAAGTGGATACCACAAAGAAAGAAGGGCTCCTCTAAGTCCAAGAGGGCGCCAGCATAGTTAACAAGTGGAGTTAGAGAGGCTCTAAAGCACAATGAGAGGTCTTTCCATAAATGGAAATCCTCTCCAAATGAGAAAAATAAAAAGGAACACAAACTCTGGCAAAAGACGATAAGAGAGGCAAAGAAAGACTTTGAGGAACATATGGCTAGCAATATAAAGGAAAATAGTAAAAGCTTCTTTAAATATGTTAGAAGTCGAAAACCTGCGAGAGAACCAGTTGTCCCTCTGGATGGTGAGAGAGGAAAGGGGGAGGTAAAGCAGGACTTGGAAACTGCAGAGAAATTAAATGAGTTCTTTGCATCTGTCTTCATGACTTTGCCCAAACGGCCCCTCTTGACTAAAGAATTAAATCAAATACAGGTTAAAAGAGAGGATGTTTTAGGACAAATTGATAATCTGAAGATCAACAAGTCACCGGGCCCAGATGGCATCCACCCAAGGGTTATTAAGGAACTGAGAAATGAAATTGCAGATCTCTTAGAAATATGTAATTTGTCTCTTTAGGGTCTCACAGTGTCAGGGGACTGGAGGATAGCAGATGTCACACTAATTTCTTTAAAATGAAGGACAGCAAACCTGGTAAACTACAGGCCGGTTAGCCTTATGTCTGTCCCAGGGAAGATGGTAGAAAGCATCATTGAAGAAAAAATCTTAAAACAAATAGATCATGCCTAGCTGAGGGAAAATCAGCATGGCTTCTGTAAGGGTAAGTCTTACTTGACAAACCTTTTAGAATTCTTTGAAAAGGTCAACAGGTGGAAATTATTTATCTTGATTTTCAGAAGGCTTTTTACACTGTCACTCACCAAATACTGCACAGCCAGGGGATAAGAGGGCAGGTCCTCTTGTGGATTGAAAACTGGTTGAGATCCAGGAAACAGAGAGTAGGTGTTAATTGGCAGTTTTCACAATGGAGGGAGGTGAAAAGCAGTGTGGCCCAGAGATCTGTCCTGGGATGGGTGCTTTTCAGTCTGTTCAGAAATGACCCGGAGATACAGATAAGCAGTGAGGTGATCACATTTGTGGATAACACAAAACTTTTCTGGGTCGTTAAGACCAGAGAACATTGTGAAGAGCTCCATAAAGATGTCTCCCAACTGGGGGAACTGGCTGCAAAATGGCAAATGTGTTTCAATGTAGGAACATGTAAAGTAATGCATATCGGGACAAAAAAAGTCAAAACTTTATCTATCAATTCATGGGTTCTGAGCTATCTGTGACAGATCAGGAAAGAGATCTTGGTGTGCTGATGGAAAGCTCAATGAAGGTGTCTACCCAGTGTGTGGCAGCAGTAAAGAAGGTCAATTCCATGCTAGGGATCATCAAAAAAAAAGCCTGTGGGGGTATAAGATTGAGATGTACAAAATAATGCATGGCATGAGTAAAGTGGATAAAGGGATGCTCTTCTCCCTCTCACAAAATACCAGAACGAGGGGACATCCACTCAAATTGAGGGTTGGGAGAGTGAGAACAGACAAAAGAAAATACTTTTTTGCCCAGCATGTTGTTAGTCTGTGGGACTACCTGCCACAGGAGGTGGTGATGGCATCTGGCCTGGATGCCTTCAAAGGGTGATTGGACAGACTCCTGGAGGAAAAGTCCATCACATGGTGGGCATGTGTAGTCTCCACGCTTAAAAACAGGATACTTCAAAGACCAGATACAGAGGAATGGTATCAGGAGACTGATATATAGTCTCATGTGCTCCCAGAGGCATTTGGTGTGGCCACTGTGAGAAACAAGAAGATGGACTTGATGGGCCTTTGGCCTGGTCCAGCATGGCTCTTCTTTAGAGATGGGCACGAACCAGAAAAATTCTGTTTTGTTTTATTTTTTGTTTCGTATGGCTTTTTTGTTTCATTTTTTGATTTTTTTATTCGTTCCCCAAATGCACCCAATAGGGGGGAAAGGCATGGGTTTTTAAAAATGTCTTGGAGCCACAAAGGCAGGCTTTCCCTCCAATCGGGTGCATTGGGGTGGGAGAAGCATGGGGCTTTTAAACTGTTTTTAGCCACTAAAGCAAGCGGTGGCCGTTGCCGTCAACACTTGGTTCGGTGATGAAAAAAAGGTTAAGAAACCTGCACTTCCCCACCAACTGGGCACATTGGGGGAAGCGTGGGCTTTTAAACCTTTTTTTAACCACTGAAGCAAGCAGCAATGGCTGCCATCTGCCTTTGGTTTGGTGGGGAAAAACATTTAAAAAGTCCGCACTTCCCCCCAATCAGGCAGCAGCAGAAAACGCCAGCATGAGAGCCCCGAACTGGCATTGTGACCATTTCCAGAGGGATCCTGTCGACCTGTCATCAGCTGGACCACTTTAAAAATGGCCCGGTCACCACCTGGAGATGCCCTGGTGCCGACTGGGCCATTTTTAAAGGGGTCCAGCCGATGACAGCTTAGCAGGATCCTTCTGAAAATAGACAGCATGCCATCACGAGAGCCCCGAACTGGTGTCCTGACCATTTTCAGAGGATCCTGCTGTTAGCTGGCTTCATAGGATGCAGGCAAAATGTGCCAAATACTAAGCTTATGTCAATTTCAATTTTTAAAATCCTTAGCTCCTGGCAATTTGTGAATATAATTATTTCTGCCAGCAAAGGCTGGTGTCTGTCCTTCCAAGGGCAAGGACTGTTGTCGTCTTCCATAGAATACTGTGAGACATTGTTTATCCAGGACATGCAACATTATATGTTAAGAAAATTCCCCCAATTGTATACCAGAGAATACTCAATTGTTCTTGAGTTGTATAAGTTATAACATCAACAGCAATAACAACAACAAAATCCTCTCAAAGACTCATGATGCAGAGAAAAGCGTGAGCTGGTGTATAAAATCACTGGCAAGGAGGTTGTGAAGGTCTTGCAGTCTCCAACTTTTTTCTAAACATTAATAGACAAAGAAAAGCTTACAATCAAGAAAGGGAGGGAAATCACACACACACACACACACACAGAGAGAGAGAGAGAGAGAGAGAGAGAGAGAGCTATCTCAGAAAAGGTTTGAGGAATAAAAGGAAAGAGATGAACAAGAGTCCTTCACCTCTCCCATTATCTCTTGTCCCCAAACAGCTCCTACTTACCCCTTCCCCCAAGCTTATATCCATTCTACGCCTTGGGACACTATATCTGCAGCTTAAAAATTCTCATGGGGGTAGCATTATTTCTGAAGTTTCAGGATAGAGATGAAGTTCCGGGTTAGAGAGCAAAAGAGGCAGAGTTAAAAATTACTGCAAGCTAGAAGCACCCGTCTCCTTGGGCCATCTCACAAGGCAAGAGGTGACACATAGGTCACAGTCCCTCATCAAACACATTTCTGACCTCAGTCTGTCTTGAAACTGGCTTCCATTAAAAGCCGAGATGAGGGCTCATGACTCACTGTTGTGTTAGACTGAAGTCACACCAGCAACTCCAGATTTTTTATCAGTGACCCAGACTCAGCTCATGACTCAGTGTCATATTTTCTAGTCCCTATTCTTTTAATGAAGGGCCCTGTAAACCTTGTGACCCTCACCTTAAGATGTAGGAGAGATAGGAAAATGGCAGAGGGGGAAGGGGGTAGTAATGGGGAGAGTTTTTGAGAGGGTGAGTTGGGCAAGGAGAGATGTCAGGGAGGAGGAACCCACCCCTCCCCTTTTTCTGGAGAAAAATACTTGTTTTTAATAGGTACTCAGACTTGGATCTTGGTACTTAGTACCAAAGACTGGAACCTGGACTTAGGACTTGGTATCAAAGGCTTGACCACATCTCTGATTAAATGTCCATCACATTTCTCTTCCCCACATGAAAACATTTGCCTTTCTCCTAGCACCCACCCACAGACAATGAGAAGTAGGAGTCCTGCTACACGCAAGCAGAAGAGCCAAAGAAGGGTGGCAAAGTAGACTGTGGGGCAGCAGGGTTTTTTTTTTTTAAGTCTGAGGGGACAAGGGATTTGAGAAAGACATTGGAAAGCATTAATAGCTCCTGTGGTAAACCTACACGAAAACATCAGTGTTTGTGAGGAACATGGCCACGTTAAAGGCAAGGGAAGAGAGAGAGCTGTGCAGGTTGGGGACTGTGAAATAAAGGCTGTCAAGGATATGCTGGCTTGTAAGACTTTCTCCTCAGTTTGGGTCCGGCTTTACGAGCCCAGCAAACTCATATGGAAGCCTAGCTGAGAAGAACCACTCCTCTCCTTAAGACAGCAGCATTGCCAGTAGAGAGGGGCACGACTCAGCTAAATTTTCGTTTTCGTTTTTGTTTTTCATTTTCGTTATGCAACGAAAACGAAAATGAAAATTTTCCAGAAAACAAAACGAAAACGAAAACAAGACAATTTTTTTGCCGTGTTTTTCGTTTTTGTTACGGCAGACACATCACAATGAAAAGAATGCTAACAAAAATGAAAAGTTTTCGTTTTCGTTTTGTTTTTTCTGTTTCGTTTCGTAATGAAACCGAAAACGAAAAATGCGAAAAAAACCCGAAAAACGAAAACGAACCAAAACGGACCCCCTCAACGAAAAACGAAAAATTATTTTTTTGAGTCGTGCCCATCTCTAATTGCCAGTAATATATGGAATAATGTGAAATCGGAATGCCTCCCACTGTCATCCCAGTGCTAGAGATGGGCACAGAAGGCAGTGTCAGATGATAAGATGTTAAGGAGAAAGTGCAGTCCCACAATATCCCTGTAATAGTTTACACATTGCCTTAAAAATAACACCCAGGACATTAGCTATGTTATTGTCCTGTTGTGGCAAACACAACCAAGTCTTCCAGCTTCTTCAAAACTAATGTGTTTTATTTGGTTTAAGTTTTCTTTATGGACTTGAGTTTTACTTCTTCTATTACTCACTGTACAGATGCATCTGAGGAAATGGGCTATTGTCCATGAAAACATATTTCCCAAACTAAATGTCAGGAGTCTCCTCATTGTTGAAGATGATGGACTTCCAGAAATCATTGTTCATAGACCTAGCTTGGGCTGTCCTGAACAGAACCAACAGACTTGAAAGTGGGACCTTTCTCTGATCCATATTTAAAACAGCTAAGACAGTCTTTCAGTAGATTTTTAAATATCATTCCATCTCTTTCTTGACATTTAAGATTTCTGTTCCTGCAACAAAGGTTCACTGAGCAGTCTAACAGTACAATTTTTTCTCCCTTGGGGATCATGTAAAGATTCCAAGCATATATCAAAAGAAAATGCTAAGGTTTGGCATAGTGTAGTACCCATATAAATACAACAAAAATTACAAACTCTTCATCAGCAAGGATGTTAAGCCTTGGAGACCATGTGGCCCTACAGATATTTTAGGATCATATCTACAATCATTCCTGACCAGCATAGCTAATAGTGATGAATGATGGGAGTCTCGATTAGAGGTGGACACGAACCTTGGTTTGGAAGTACATGCGGTTCCCACCACCCAACATGTGTTCCTCTCCTCCACCTCTTTGACTGTCACAGCCAGTTTCCTGTTTCTGTGACATTCTATTCAATGAAGATCATGCAACTTCTTTTTATTGGTACCATCTGTTTTGCAACTATTTTAGTGTGAGCCGAGGTATTAGAATCTGTTTCCAGATTTCAATAAAATATACATATCAAACATAAAGTAATACTTGTTATTATGTATCTTGAAGCCAGTAATTGTTTAAATCGGTTATTTGTAGTTACATGCTAGTTGCAGCTAACATGCGCTCACTAGAGGCTAAGGCTGTGACTACATGCACTAATACTTTCAGATTTGCTCTGCAATTAGCATGAGTTAAAAATATTGTTCTATGATTACACGATACAAATGCCAATGCAAATCAGCTGGTCCTTTTTTTGCTTCCAACCTGGAGATTTCCCCCGCTCCCCCCATTAGGGGTGTTTAATTTTTTTAATACAGAAACACGTCAGATGGCATTTTTCCTGTGTATTCATTTGTTTTGTTTTAATAAAGGGTGGTCGTGGTGTGGTGGTGTATCAAGCTGGGGTGTGATGTTTCAGGGTAACAGGAACACCCACCCCCATGATCTTTCTTTTGACTTGCCCTAAAGTTTTGTTGTTGTTGTTGTTGTTGTTGTTGTTGTTAAAAAATACTAGTTTAGTGAAGATTACATTATCACTGCATTGTTACATTAATTTAAAGTAAGATCACCTCTGCAAAGAAAATGGTAAGAAAGGAGAGCCAATGATCTCCAGGCTGGCAGTATCAAAGGAAGGAGGAGGGCAAGGGGTATAGACCCCTTATTAAATTTCATAGGCTTGAGCACCTGTGTGGGCACTAGCTCTGAAGAAATCTGGAGTCCCAGTGTGATGGCATAAGGTGGAATAGAACTACAAAGGAAATAGCAGATCAAGCAAAGCCAAAATGATCCAATTCAGCTTGCAGTGTATTTTTGTTTGTTTGTTTGTTTGTTTGTTTGTTTGTTTGTTTGTTTGTTTGTTTGTTTGTTTGTTTGTTTGTTTGTTTGTTTG
>JAHTLZ010000016.1:24357738-24370806 GCA_023846285.1 Phrynocephalus versicolor | reverse complement strand
TTGTTTGTTTGTTTGTTTGTTTGTTTGTTTGTTTGTTTGTTTGTTTGACTTACATACCACACCATCTGATGTAAAAGCCACTTTGTGGCTAGTTGCTGCTACTCCTCAGTGTAGTCATACCCTCGCTAAACATGATGGGATTTGTGTGTGTGTGTGTGTGTGTGTGTGTGTGTGTGTGTGTGTGTTCTGTTGTGTTGTGTTGTTATAGTCGTGACTGACTCTTCGTGACCCCATGTTCATTGAGTTTTCTTGGCAGGAACACTGGAGTGGCTTGCAGGTTCCTACTCCAGGCACCTACAGCGCCTGGTATTCCCTGGTGGTTTCCCATCCAAGTACTAACCAGGGTCAACCCTGCTTGGCTTCCAAAACCAGGCAAGATCGGATATGATTAGGGCTTATTCGTAAACCTGCAGAGGAGTGCATATATAAGCGGTGGCAACAAAGGTATTCTAAGGTTATTATTATTATTATATAAGTTTTAAAAGCCTTCTAATTGTAATATTTAACAGATGCACCAATATTCAATCATGCTTAAACTATATGCTCTGTTAAAGTTTGTGTTAACTCAGAATAGCAGAAAGAAAGCCAAGTGAAATGATGCTGCTTCTTTGGTTTCAGATCACACATTCAGGAGAAAAAGCAAGAATAAGTTTTGAAGGCAAGGTTACTGACCAGTATTAGTTGCTTTGCCACTACAGCGGTAAACAAAGATATTCTTTTTTGTGCCTCTTTATGATGTATTGTAGAAAATATGCAGCTTTCCAAGAAAGTCAAGCTTCTTGCCTGTTCCACAGGCAGAGAGTTTGTTGCTTGTTTATTTGTGCCACAACCACAGGTATTTGTTTTTATGTTGCCTGCTTTTAAAAACATGCAGAATATTATACATACAGCATATTTAATCAAATCCTAAAAGCTCTGACATTGAAACTAAATGTCGATTAATCAGATCTCGTTCTAAGATTTTGAATCATATCATAGTAATTTAAGTCTATTAAAGTAATTATGTTTCAAACTAGCCACTTTTTATTTGACTCACAGATACTGCCTCAGAATTAAACACAGAGTAGAGACAAATAACCACTGTACTGTGTGTTTATGGGAGAGAACTGTTTCTTAATGCAAATACCATTTGCGTTTTGAAATTAATGTATTTTCTGCATGTTTTTAAAAGATCTGTAAGAAGCTTTGCTCAGAAAGTGCAACATTTGTTATATCAGCCATACATTTAATTAAAGAATAATTTGTCCATAAAATAAACCTTTATCAATCATTGCAACCTGACAATAAAAGATTATTTACATTTCATGCATTATGGGCCAAATCGTCAGTGTTTCTGATTTTTTTGTTTGTTTTTTGTTTTAGCCTTGGCTACATAGTTCTAATACGTTCTAACTCTGCACACATATATTGTAATTATTGCTGGGATAGAGGACTATATTAGAAGAGAACAGCAAACAATTTCTGTACCAGTAAAAAGACTGATTTATCTTCACTCCCACAATGGGAGTGAACAATTCTCATTAATATAGGATTATATTAAAAAGAAACAACACAAAGGCTTACTGAGATAATGTGCATTCAAAAATGCATCACCAGAACAAAAACTATTTGCTGAATCTAAAGTATACAAAGAAAACAGAATATGTATAGCACTAATACACAGCTACCAAAAGTAATCATTTTGCACTTACAGATGAATGTGTAACAAAATCAATTTTTCTATAAATGTATAGTTATTTATCATAAAGAATATAAGGGGTTACTTTTGCTCTATATATTTAAATACAGAAGCTGACATAAAATGTTGCCAACTATTTCTGAGGAAGTTGTAAACTAAATTTGCCAAATAAGAGGTGAGATCAATTATATGAACTATGAAGGTGTCAAAGACTGGTACATTTGTAGACAGCAGATACTTAAATGAAGACAGCATGGTGTCATCTTTCTCTCAGAAATCTTGTTCTGCTTTTCCCTGCCACCAGAATCACTGTCAACGGGATTTCTAGGCAACAGGCCAATGCATAACTCCTGGAAAGTCCCAAAGGAGTCTCCACTTTTATTTTCAGTCACTGACTGTGACGAAGATATTGCAAGAATGTTCTTCTCCAGATTGCAAGCTGGAGCCTTTTATCAAAAGCCAGTAAATGGTTTTGGCAGCCAGCCCATTGCTCAACATTTACTCCTCCTTTATGCTGATATTAGCCACCCACGTAGTTTATGATAAATACAGTATTGACTTGGCACCTTGTAGGAAGAAGCCCCCCCAAAAGCCCCACATGGTTTAACATTGTAGGGACCACCACCTTCCTTTATATACTTTGATTCACAAGATTTCATGTCAGCTCCCTCAGCGCATTACTGTCTATGTACAAAATCCATATAATGAGTTCACTATTTTGTGGTGCTATTCACTTCCCAAGAACCCTTCTATGATTTCCAGAAGACTTTATGTCCGATCTCAGGGAAACACTACAATACATTTGGATAGGATGGCTTTAGTGGACTCTCTCTTGTTTCCCAATTCCTGAGCCATTGAGTTCTTCTTCATTTTGAGTTAGGAATGTGCACATCAGGGCACACAAATAGGGGCCAACCTACCCAGTACCATTTAGGACACCTTCCATTCTTCTCTTGACATGACTTAGGGCGCTTTCACATGACCTCTAAAATCCGGTGTCAACTTAAATACGGACCAGAGATCATGGGGGCTTATTGCTCTTCCTGTGTTCCCACCCCTCCGCACTCCATTGTTCCTGTCTGCCTGAGGGGAGGGAGAAAAAAGGGAGAAAAAAATGCAGGCTCACCTCTGTCTGCCAGTCGAAGCAGCCCCAAGCAGCCCCGTAGTGATTCCTGTCTCTTAAAGGGGTGGCGGGGACAAACAAACAAACAAAAGGTGAGGGAGCCCGGCATTCACAGCTTTACAATGTGCATCGGAAGATTTTTTTACCTCTTGGAGGCCAGGTACTTGAAAAGTGTGCTGGGATGCGCTTAGATGGGCATGGTCGTACTTAATTTTTTTTTAAAGTCCAGAGCTAGTGGGAAAACATTTAAAGCTCCGGATCTGGGAGCCCTTTGCCTCGGATTTTAGGGGTCGTGTAAAAGCGCCCTTAGTGCACTTTTGAATCTCTGTAATGAAAGAACGCCCAAAAGCCAGTTGACAAAGATATTTGCATCACCACAATGACTGATATAAAGGGAGAAGGGGAAAATGAGCCAAGAGGGAGGATGGAAAGACCTAATGGAGCCTTGTGGCACAGTGGTTAAATTACTGTACTGCAGCTAAAACTGTGCTCACAACCAGAGGTTCAATCCCAGGTAGCAGGCTCAAGGTTCACTCAGCCTTCCAGCCTTCCAGTCTGCCAAGGTCAGTAAAATGAGTACTCAGCTTGCTGGGGTTTGGGGCAATGTGTAGCCTGCATAATTGAATTGTAAACTGCACAGAGAGTGTTTTAAGCTCTACAGGGCAGTATATAAACAAAACACTTTGCTTTGCTTTGCTAATGGCCTAATGGTTGTGACTTTTCCACTCAAGATAAAATCAATCTTTCTTAATCCCACATTGGGGAAATTTACTGGTTACACACAGCTCCCAATATAAAGAACAAGCAAGAAGGGTAGGTGCACAAAAATGTAAAGTGAGAAAAAATAGATAATAGAGATTAGATAAAATATAATAAAAATCCAATATTCAAATAGACACTATACATTTTGGTTATAAAAAAATTAAATGTGAAAAAAAGAAGAAACTATAATATACCCCCATATGAATAGCAGGTTAGATTGTAGTGTTGTAGAGTCTAACAGCAGTGGGAACAAAAGACCTGCATTAGCGCGCCTTCCCATACAGGGAATGTCTAAGTCTCCCACTGAAGGAGCTACACAAAGTCTCCACTGTCTGGTGCAGCGGACAAGCATCCTTCCATCACAACGCACATATACCTGGGCGTGAAATCCTTACCATGTGATATTTGGATTAAAGTTTTGAAAGCTAAGTTGGAACAAAAAAAAGCACGTGGATACCAAAATTAAAAGGTGAATTTACACAGTGCCAAAACGTCTTCACTATAATTTTTTGTGAAAAGGCTGGCCAAGGGGCAGCAAGGGGATACATGGTATAACCATGCAGTAACTTCAGTATGAGCCCTCCTTAATACCTTAGTGCAGTCAGTGGTGGCCAAACTTCAGCCCTCCAGATGTTTTGGACCACAACTCCACAGTCCTTTGTCATTGGCAGTACAGTCTTGAAATTCTTGGGGTTGTGTTCCAAAACATCTGGAGGGCCTAAGTTTGGCCACCACTGCCTTAGTGATTGGATTGTCCAGGAGAGAGGTTGGTCTTTATTGGGGAATTTGCCTGTTGCTTGCCTTCTCCTTCAGCACTACCAGATCAGCATATCGGTGTTGTGTATATTTTTGATTTCCTATTTTCCCACATACAAACTGCTGAGCTTCTATTAACGTTTTTAACTCACCGAATGCAGCATGAACTAAAAAGGACCCACAGGTGTACTGCTCTGTTCAGGGGTCGACCAAAGGTGCTGTTCCTCACTCTGAGATGTATAAATGGCAATTGGAATCACAATGTTTGCGTCAAAGCAACATCACTTTTTAAAACCATAGAATTTATTTCTTGGAAAACATAATCAGCACATGTGCTAGGCATCTGTTCTTCGTGTAACAGAAGCTCATTTCAACATAAAGAGAATATTACGATGACTCAGAGAAGGTGTTAAAGTACTTCATCATGATAGTGTATAATAAAGCACAGATGTATGGAGCCATTTGATTGCTCTTCCTATTTCAACAGCACATTCAAATTGCTAAAATAATAAGAAAAAAATCAAGAGTTACAATTTGTCAGTAGCAGATGCAGGAAAAGACAGACTGGATATAAGATCGATGTAAAATCTGAATGCTCTGAATGTAGCGAGGTGCAGAATGTGACCTTCAAAAAACCTCACACAAATATATTTCACACTCAATCAGCTTGTTATTCTCAGAACTTGGATCGGGGAGGTGGATGAATACCAAGTGTTAACAAATCAGTCTTAAATATGCTACTTGCACAGGGATGCTAATACTCCTAATAATCTCCCCCTGGCTATGTGCACAAGAGAGGTAATGCAAGAGCCAGGTGTGGTAACTGACTCCATTGTTTCCATTGCCACTGCCACTACTGCCTAAAGCTGCTGCCAGTTTTATCTAGAATGTGCCGTGCAGGGTGCATTTGTGTCACCGGAGCCCATCTGGTGTGCCTTCTCACAATGTACCCCCTAGCAGTGGGCAAAATGAGGACAAGAGGAAAGGGGATCAGCTTGAGATGTCTCCAGGCTCAAGACATCCACTTCTGTGCCAGGCTGATACAGCTGCAGTGAATGTGACATGAAGCATTAAGTGGGTAGTTTATCCCTTCCCACCCACCTCCATCCCAGTTTCTTCCCAATAATTCACTGTTGCTGTTCCTCACCCAATGTTCTCACCAAAAGCATTTGCTTGGATTCTGTGGGTTTGTATGCCAACAGAAGGGACATTTAGTTGAAGATCCTGGATAAGGTTTTGATTCCTCTGGGAACCCTGATGCCATGGACATCACCCTGCTGTATACTACTGGCAATGTTGTATCATCCTCCCCCTCCCAATGAGCACCCCACTCATTTTTTCAGTATAATTGTTGCTTTCCCTCCCTTTTAGCAACTCTGGGGGGAGGAAGGACTTGTTACATGTCAAATGGGATACAGTATGACCTCCTGAGCAGGTCCAACTTCAAGTAAACCCCAAGACTGAAAGAGTATTAGAGGTTTAGAGGTATGTATGTGTGAAAAAAATATTCACACATACATACTGTGGTCTTGGTGCATCTCCAGCCCCAGTTCCCTTTCCAGCCACGCTGCTCTTGGGAAGCCCAGGGTGGAGTGGATGGATAGTAAAATGCAAAGAGAAGCCACCACCACTTCGCCCGGGACTCCATACTGGGAAGCCTCCGCCCTCACAGAGGTCCCAGCCCAGGGGAGGGTAACCACCCACGATGATGGCCATAGAGCTGCTCTTCAAGCTCTCTCCCCTGGATTCACATTTGGCCCATCTTGAAGAGTGGCTCTATAGTTATAATGTGGAGTTCGAGAAACGGTATAAAGAAAATTGTATAAAGAAAATCGATAAAATATTTTATAGATGGCATTTTCCACCTACTAAGTTAGCTACAATGTTCCCAAACTTGTCTAGTAAATGTTGGAAATGTGTTTAAGAAATGGGGACTTACTATCACACATGGTGGACATCTGATAAAACAAAAATAAATATTGGATTAAAATACATACCTGCCTTATTAAAGTGATAAAAATACATGTAGTCTTTAGACCAGAACTGTTTTTACTAGGAATCTTACCCCCCCTCCCCCAAAATTGTCTAGTACTTCACATTCTGACAGCAGAGAGGATAGTTTGGGCACAACATTGGAAAAACGAAGAAATGCCGGCAGATGAAATTAAGAGAGGATAGTTTGGGTACAACATTGGAAAAACGAAGAAATGCCGGCAGATGAAATTATTCTTAAGAAAACATTGCAATGTGCAGAGATCAATAGAATGACAATGAGAATCAAGGAAAATGAGGACTCACAATATGACCAAATATGAAAACAAAGAATAAGAGAAAGCTGATTGTAACATCATAATGACTGAAACCCATGTACACGATGTGTAACAAATATTACATTTACTTCTCCCCCCACATAGAAAATGAATCAAATATATTTTTTTTAAAAAATGCCGGAGAAGACAACCAATGGATATGGGGTTGGGGTGTCACAGAATTACTGAACAGCTCTTCTTGCATGCATGCTTAATTGTCACTTTACAACTGTACTTCCCAAGCATGATTCTTGCTCATGTTTTTAATTCAGTGGCATCACTACAATTTATTTTGAAGAGAGATGTCTATTTTTGTTTGTTCTTTTAAAACAACTCATTAGGCAAATGCCAATCAAACAAAATTTTGGCTCAAAAAAAATCTTTCTTTCCAAGGAACAATGGTGCCATTTAAGGCAGGTAAGTAAGTGGGTTCATTGGCAGTTGGAGAAAAAATGTTTGAGCTCAAGCTAGAATGTGTTTCCATGGAGGCAAGACTCCCACTGGAAAAAAAATCAGTATTTTCATGTACTTGCTGGGAGGACGCTGGGCAGCCAAATAAATTGACACTGCTCAGGTCACAGGCTCTCTTTGGTTGCTTAGATATTCACCTGCTCAAATGGTTTAGGCACCTCCGATTTTTAGCAAGGTCCACCCACCCACCCAACGGGAGAATCCCCCACTGGTCACGGACTGGAAACATTAGCTTATTGAAAGGTAATGACATTTCTTACAGCACACAAGCTTTATCTATACCAAAATCATCAGCTATTCTTTGCTACCAGTGGGGAATAACAATCCTAGCGTGGATTTGTTTATCTCCAAATACAGAGCACACACTTTTCAACCATGACTTTCCTACTGAATGACCTTGAAGAGTACGCGTGAGGAGGATTTCCTCTCTTCCTAAGTATTCCAGTTACACTGAAGTGTGTAAGACACCTGCTGTTGTGGCTTTTAGAGTGATGTCTGTGCTATCCACTGACTTTAAAGTATGCTCTCCTAAAGATACTAGCAAGCAAGAGTTTGCTCAAAAAATGGTTGTTCCCCCACCCATCGGTTCAACCACTTACTAACCCATACAGACCAGTATACAGTCCTTTGGTACAATGGAGTCTGTATTGGCACGCTCGGGTAGCCACTTGAACCTGGCTCACTGCACACACACACACATACCAAAACAAGGACAAAAGACAACGTAGGGCTAAATGACATTTGCATGTCAACCTCTATCTTTACATGCACATTGAGAAGTAATTGGTATGAACTGCTCAGGAGTGGGAGTTTGATTCTCCACTATGCCTCTTAAGAGGGTCTGGACTCAATGACCCATAGAGTCTCTTCCAGCTGTGTAGGTCCAAGATGATGATGATGATGATGATGATGATGATGATGATGATGATGATTTGAATAGAAATGCAATCCCTTGCACCCTGGGGAGCAGGTTTTTGACTCCGTAACCTGTGTTACCGGTGTTTATCCTCTTCTTCAGGTCTCCGGGTGGACTCTTCTTCATTTCTTACAGTTCATTCGCTTTAATTTGGACCTGGACTGGATGCCCTCAAATGGAAAATGGTGCTTCCACAACTTTGCAAACAAAGGGTTTGTCCAATGTAAGGGTAGACACATGGTCATTTCATGGTACATATGATTTTAAGGAGACTGTCATGCATCCCCTGCCCTTAGAGATCTCTTTGTAGGGCCAGCCCTACCATTAGGCAGAACTAGCCAACAAATATTTATTTATTTTTTATTTATTTTTGCAACTTATATGCCACCCACTACCCAAAGGTCTCTGGGTGCCTTACAATCAAAATTTAAAACAGTTAAAACATCAGATATTAATAAATAATTAAAACAATAATAAATACTTACACCAAAATCATTACACTAAAATTGCCATCAGAGGACCCACAGTCTATATTGTATCAATTAAAAAACTTCTGGAACAGGAAGGTTTTTACCTGGCGCCAAAATGTCATCAATGTTGGCACCAGGCAGGTCTCACTTGGGAGGGCATTCCGTAGCCTGGGTCAGCTGCCAAGAAGGCCCTATGTCTACAAGCCATCCCTCTCACCTCCTTGAGGGATGGCTCTTTCAAGAGGGCCCCCTGGGGAATAAGGGCAATTATGTACAATAAGGTAAAATATCAGTATTGCCCTTTTACTGCCAGTGTGTTGTTGGTCTGTGGAACTCCCTGCCACAGGATGTGGTGATGGGATCTAGCCTAGATGCCTTCAAAAGGGGATTGGACAGATTCCTGGAGGAGAAGTCGATCACAGGTTACAAACCATGATGGAGATCTGTAATCTCCAGGCTTAAAACTGGGGTACTTCAAGGACCAGATGCAGGGGAGTGGTACCAGGAGACATATATCTAGTCTTGTGAGCTCCCAGACACATAGGAAGCTGGATTAGATGGGCCTTTGGCCTGATCCAGCATGGCTCTTCTTATGTTCTTATGTTCTTATGCCAAGAAGGGCAAGGGAAGCGTGTATACGATTTTCTGTCTCCGCTTTTAAAACAAGTGCTCTTGATGCTTATATACCACACAACGGCACTTAAAGCACTCCTCTGAGGTGGTTTACAACTCAATTATGCTACAGATACATCCCCATCACCTTGGTACTGAGCTTGGTACTCAGTCTACTATTAACCTTGGGAGAATGGAAGGCTGAGTCAACCTTGAGCCAGCTACCTGAGCCCTTTGGGATTGAACTCAGGTTGTGAGCAGAGTCTTTGACTGCCATACTACAGTTTAACCACTGTGCCATGAGGCTCAAGTGAAGTGATGCCTCTTAGCAGGAAGAAGCAGGGTGTAATTTACTGCACTGCTTCTGGCAGCAAAAAAACTCCCGAGTCGCTTGCCTAGAGATGGGCACGAAATGGAAAATTAGGGTTTCGTTTCGTTTCATCTGTCTGCCATTTCATTTTGTTTCAAAACATTTCACAACTAGAGATGGGCACGACTTAGCGGTATTTTCGTTTTCGTTTTCGTTTTTTCGTTTTCGTTACGTAACGAAACGAAAACGAAAAACGGTTCAAAAATGGACCGAAAATGGAAACGAAACGACTAATTTTGAGCCAATTTTCGTTTTTCGTTACTGGAAAAACACATAATGGAGCTAAATGGGGAGAAACGAAAAAATTTTCGTTTTTGTTTTCGTTTTTTCGTTTTCGTTATGTAACGAAACGAAAACGAAAAATTTTGAAATTAGGTCACGAAAACGGAAACGAAACGAAACGGGCCCTAGCCGAAAACGAAAACGAAAACGAAATTTTTTTTCTGAGTCGTGCCCATCTCTATTCACAACCTTACAAAACGATGAAACAGCATGTCATTTTTTGTATGGTGCCCATCCCTAGCCTTGCCTCTCTGACTAAATGAAAAGGTGAACGTACAGCCACAAAGTAACTATCTGAAGATCACCAGCAAATTTCAGAGCTAATAGGGAGCAGAATCTGGACCTCCCAACTCTCAAATCTAGTAGTCAAAGCTCTACACTTGAGATTTCTGGGAGTTGCAGTCCAAACCTAAGTACATGGCAGAGTCGTATAAACAATACTATATGCTGAATTATTTACTTTTCTACCATTTGTTTGTTTGTTTGTTTGTTTGTTTACTTATATTTCTATATCCCCCTCTGAGAGTGCAAATCTGAAAACATTCTTTTTAATTTCTTTTTTTTATTAAAAATTTAAACAACACATATACCACCCACAACACATTGTGCTTAATTATCCTCCACCCTCAGGATTATATAACAATATGCTGTATATCATTATATCACATTTCATTCATTGCAATTACACAATTACATGTTTTATCTTATACATCTTGTCTTCTTCCAAAACTAAATTGATTCTTCAGATGGAAAATAACCCTCATGTTTTAAAAATACATGATCCAGAAAGTTATGCCAAATTTGATTTAAAGCATTCTGTTTTAATATCCCTTTTATAACTTTCAATTAACAGGTCAGTTTATCATTGATAGCTAAACTCCACATTTCATCATTAGAGATGGACACAAAATGCCAGCTGGCCCACGGGCCCGGTCAGCAAGTTTTTTTATTTGTATTTTTTTAATTTTTTCCCCTACAGCACCAACCAGCTGGCCTGCGGGCCAGGTCGGCATTTTTTTTTTTTTAAAAAAAAATCTTTTTCCTACAGCGCCGACCAGCTGGCCTGTGAGCTGGGTCGGCACGTTTTAAATTTTTTAAAAACCTTATTGTGCCAATCAGCTGGCCTGTGGGCCGGGTCGGTGTGGTTTTATTAAAAATAATATTTTTTCTCTACAGCGCCAACCAGCTGGCCTGTGGGCCGGGTCGGCGTATTATTGTTGTTGTTGTTTCAAATTACAGCGCTGACCAGCTAGCTGGCTCGGTGCATTTTTTAATTTTTTAATTTATTTTTATTTCAGTGCTGACCAGCTGGCCCACGGGCTGGATCAGCACTTTAAAAAAAAAATCTTTTTTAAATTACAGTGCCGACCAGCCAGCCCATGGGCCAGGTTGGTGCGTTTTTTATTTATTTATTTATTTTTATAAATTATTTTAATTTATTTTTTATTTTTATTAAGAGGGATAAGAAATGCCATAGGTGATTGGGTTTAGCTGCAGTGCTCTGGCAGAGGGTCGAGTGAGGCTTGGCTCTAGTGGCATTTTCTATAGGCATTGGGACGGATCCAGGCTCAAAAAGCAATTGATATATGACCTGTTGACAATGATTTATGACTTGGAGATGATGATTTATGACCTGGTGAAAAGGATTTATGACTTTGCCTCCCATGGGGTTGTGCACCTCCTGGAACCTGGAACTGGAGTGGAGGCTCAGGATACCGATGGGGTGGGCACTCTGGGGTGTTCCGTAGTGGCTGGGAACATCAAAGGGAAGGAGTGCTCCTTTGGTGTGATGGATCCGACCCAATTGCCTAGCCAGAGTACTGATCTCTATATTAAATAAAGTTGTGCCCTAGTTATACCCAAAACTGTGGATCATGCCTCTTCATTTTGCAATCCTGCCATAATGGAAACTCAGCTGTAAGCAACAAATGTTTGGGCGGTTTACAGTTTAATTACAATATGAAGGCTACACAAAACAGAGAAAAGATACAGCAAAAGCTGTGTAAATGCTTTATCACTTCTTTTGGTGTACAGTCAACAGCAGGTCATAGCACCACTCTGTTCTTCTGAATTATTATTATTATTATTATTATTATTATTATTATTATTATTATTATTATTATTATTATTATTATTATTATTATCATCATCATCATCATCATCATCATCATCATCATCATCATCATCATCATCATCATCATCATCATCATCATCACACAGGAGACAAGATAACTACACTGAACTCTGTACTACAAATCACTAGTCGAACATTTCCCACGCATTTAGGATTACATGATGTATCAGTGAATTATGCAAGCAGATCCCAGTAAGGTGGCTTTCTGCAGCTGACTAATGGTGACTTTGTCAACTCCAATTTCTTCTAAATACTTGCCAATTACCACTGGCACCACCTGTACCCGGTTTATGCCAGAGTCTCTGAAGTTCAATTTTCAGATCCTGATATCAAATAATTTTTTCAAGTTGTTTCTCGGTGACTCTACTATCACCTGGTATAGCAACATCAATGATCCACACTTTTTTTCTTCTCCACAATCACAATATCCGGGGTATTATGCTCCAAACCCCTGTCTGTCTGTATTCGGAAGTCCCAAAGTAATTTTGCATGCTCATTTTCAATGACTTTTTCAGGCTTATGATCCCACCAATTCTTTGCTACGGGCAGATGATAGTTCTGGCACAAATTCTAGTGGACAATTTGAGCCACTAGATTATGATGCTGTTTGTAATCAGTCTGAGCAATTTTCTTACAACAACTAAATACATGGTCAATAGTTTCATCTGCCTCTTTACAGAGTCTACATGTGGGGTACTCAGCTGATTTTTCTATTCTACCCATAACTGCATTGGTTCTAATAGCTTGTTCTTCCGCTGCAAAAATCAGGGCTTCTGTCTCTTTTTTCAGTGTTCCATTGGTGAGCCAAAACCAGGTCTTTTCCTCATCTACTTTTCATTTGATTTTTTCAAGGAACTGCTTTATTATGCTAGCTATCAGCTCGTATTTGCATTGTTGTTTTCCTGTATTGACTCTTTATTTGCTTTACTCCCTGTTCTTAACCTCCAGTAATGCTGGCTCTGTACTATTTTTTACATAATCTGCCAACGCATGCTTCTCTTCTTCAACTATCTGCTTCACTTGCAGAAGACCTCTACCACCTAATTTTCTAGGTAAAAACAGCCTGTCAACATCACTGCGTGGATGTAATGCATAGCATAGTGAATGGTCATAAGTTTTCTTCTTTTCCTAATCAGACTATTATTATTATTATTATTATTATTATTATTATTATTATTATTATTA
>JAHTLZ010000016.1:24344389-24356324 GCA_023846285.1 Phrynocephalus versicolor | reverse complement strand
GTGTGTGTGTGTGTGTGTGTGTGTGTGTGTGTGTGTGTGTGTGTGTGTGTGTTAGCATCCCATTCTGTTGATCTGCATAGCTTTGGTTCCCGCCACTGTGGGTTTGTATCCCACAGACACATTCTTTGTCTGCCCAGCTCCTAGTAAATTAGTTGTGTCATTCCTGACAGAGAAGAGGAAATAAGGGAGAATATGGTCTTCCCACTAAGGGTTTTTACATGTCACCTGTAACTACATACAGAAGAAGAAGAATCAAATGGAGAACATTTGACTGTTCCTTTACTTTGTCCACATTCCTGTACTCCTTTTATTGGTCTTGGTTGCCTTCAGCACTATCCCCGTACTAGACCAGGTCCATAACAGCATAGATTGCCCAGACTAGTGTGTGAATTTTCCACGATCCACCAAATGTTAGCTATTTTTGAATCTAGCCACTTCCACCGAAGTTCCTCGAGCAGCAAGATCTTTGCTCCCTCCTAGAAATAATGCATTGTAATTCTCGGAATAATTATTGGTTCCTTTTTAAAAGAAACTGCAGATCCCATCTATCCCTGCAATAACTTTGGCAAGCCATTTCAAATGGTTCGAGTAACTTTTTCCTTACCATAGTCTGAGTGACCCTACAAATGAACAACAAGCTTCTCTCATTTCATATCAGCCCAGATGTCTGCTTCAAGAGTTCCATCACCTGTGGATTCAAGATGTTTGATGGAACCATCTTGTGCTTTTAGTAAATGGGCACTAAAGCAAGTGTCACTTTATTTCCTTCTTTTGGATGTGGTGCATTAATTCATGCACGGACAATTAACCCGTCCAGAGTGAAACTAAAAATTAAATCAATTTAATTGCCAATCTTTCTGGGTAATGAGCATGAAAATCCACTGTAAAGTTTCTGCTGAGGATGGCTTAAAATAGCCCGTTTTTGTCAGCTGGACTTCACAATATTCACACATCTCATACATACTGATTTCTAATGTATTCTCCTGAAGATTATATGTATTTCCCAAATATGATGCTGATTTCTTATGCTGTTCTTATTTTGTTTTGTACTGTCAACCCAGAATTGACATATAGGGATCCTAGTAGGTTTTCAAGGTAAAGGGGGTATTTAAGGATAGCCTTTACCAGTTCCACCTCACTCTATTGAGTTTCCATGATAGAGATGAGGAATCAAACCCAACTCACCTGATTTGCAGTCAATTACTAGATGAACTAGAGTCACTAGGGTCTACAAGATAATTGCTAATTTGGCTGTGTGCAATTTCTCAATTGTCAGTAGCCAAAAATGCAAAGAAAAATATCTTCGTTGTGGTAGATGAAAGCCATCCTCCCACACAACCTAATTTGAGAGATTATGTTCTAAGAAACCTGAGATTTATCACTGTAGCGTTTTCTTTCCTTGATCATCCCAACCCCTGTGCATTAGAAGTGATCAGAGGAGATGTGTGGAGGCCCAGATTCAATAGGTGAAATTTGAAAGCAATCTTAAGCTCCTGAGCCATACCTAATTATGATTTTATTAAAAACTTAAATATCTTATTGGGATTTTTTAATTTCAGTTTGCTGAAATGGAGACATAGAAGTCTAAAGGCTATCAGATGCCTCTGCTCCTTGTCCTTAATTCTTTTCTTCATAGGCCACATAAAAACATACTTGAAACATGACTAGAACATTTTAAATGCATATGTCTCAAATGTTGTATATATTTACATTCACAGACATGACTATGTAAATTTACATATTTGAAAGCTTGTAGTGCATGTTACCAAATATTAAGGGTGACTGTCAATAGTCACTGGTGAATCTCTACATTTTTTTAACATTCAGCTTTATCCAGGGTTGTGAGCAAGAACATCTGATAAGTAATTGTAATGCACATCACATTTCTAAGGGAAAAATATGTATTTCCTCTTTATAAAGGCCCAGAGATTTTTGGATTTGAAAATGAACAGAAGAAGAAGCAAGTCAAAATTATAGGGTGCCACAATTTCTATGGGAAGATGTGGAACAAAAATTAATGATTCCTGGCACCAAATGCATGTGAATCATGCATAATGAGCAGTATGAACATAAGCCAGATGCTACTATAATGTGGCTAAGAGCCTGCAAAGTAAAAAAGAAAGCCATCAACTTAGTGAATAATGCTAAACCTTTCATTACCACTATTCCAAAATCCCCATTAGGAGTGACAACCATTTAGCAGAAAGATTATAAAACTCTTGTTTTGGACACACCATCAAATCTAGCAGATATATCTCCACATTCATGGTTAGAATAATTATCCTGAGCACCACTTTTGTTGTGCATGAATCAGCATTATCAAATGTCACTGAAGTAGTACTTTAGGCACTCAAGGTAATCGTGGGAATATTTATACTGAAAAGGAACCAAGTATTAATGATGAAGAAGCAACATGGTATCAAAACAAGCACCTACGCCATGGATTCTGGAGTTAAATAGGGTGCCCTCTATAACTGCTACCATTTTCTGTGACTAACTTTAACTTCAGCCTTTTCTGAGGAAATTTGCCACAGCAAATGATAGTGGTGGAAAAGGGGAGTTCCCAAATATCTTTGTGGGAGGTGATGTTTACAGAAACCAAACCAATGGCACAAACAGTGGAGTTCAAAATATGCATTTGTATTCTGTAGACTAGATAATTACCATATTATGCATAAGATAGTCCAGTGACTAACTGTGACTCGGTTTTGTTAAAGTTGGGTAAAGGAAACACTAGTGAATCTTTAATCTGACTTCTGGTCTCTCTTTTTATCACATGAAATGGACTAATAAGGAATACGGGTTTTGTATTATTTTTGTATCTCTCAGGCAAGCTCAGTTTTTTTAAATACCATATTTTATATCTGTTTCAAATAAGTAGCATTTGCTTATCTCCTTAGGTTTCGGCATATATTCCCCTACATAGATTAAAGCACCACAGGCGACACATTTCAAAGTGGTTGCTCATTTCCTCAGTGGCTGAAGTTATTTGGCTGTGGGCATTTCTTCTATCACTCCTCAAGACATGCTACTATGTATTCCAAAAAAAAGTGGCATTTGCTTTGCATTTTCTTATCTGTTTGTAGTTCTTTGGAGACCTCTCTCTGCACTACCACCTATTGTTTTAAACAGAGTCAGACAACTGCAGGTATTCTAGCAGTGGGAATAACAGTAGTGACATTCAATGCTTTGAATTTGTAACAGAAACATATATGGTAGAGTTTTTGCTTTTCTAAATTCATTAGCATTATTTTATAAAATTAAAAAGAGATTTTCAACTTATGCTTTCATTAAACTATTTGTTTTAATGCAGACATATTATATATGAAAAGGTAAAGCATTTATAAACCATCAATTTTGCTTTTCACCTCATGATTCATAACCAATTATATTTAACAAGGATACAGTTGTGAAATAAAATGTCAGATTAACTGCATAATTTAAAGCTATTTTTATAAAGCATTTTTAAAAGGCATAATGATTTCATACTATAAATCTATGTAAACCTCTTTGTTTTCAGTACCAAAGCTATTCTACAGTTTGTTAGGCTTGATGTATTATTAGCTATTTTCTTGAAATATGTTTTTTTCTTCAATAAATGGCAGAAACTGTCAGAAATTTGTGGTACTGTTTACTCAGGAATTTAAGCAACTGAGACTTAGCAACTGAAGAAGAACATTAAGAAGTTGTGTTTCTGTTTAAATTTTCATGAAACCCATTTTGCATACAGAAATTAATTCATGTCTCTTTATATCTAGAGATCTTTTAGTTCCTCTATTTCTCCAGAACTGATAAAAGCTTTTGTAAGAAATGCCTGATGTTGTCACACACACACAAAAAAAATCAGACAAAACACATATGAGACCTTGAATTTGAAAAGTTAAAAAAAGAAGTCAGGTCAAGTCTGAAAATTGAAATGAGATGGGGATCTTTTGCGGCATTGTTAGGTCTCACTATTACCAAGGAAGATAGAGGAGAAGGCATTTAAAGGTGGAAAAGGCCAACAATCTACTGACACAAGGTATTGCTCTGTTAACATGAGCTATAAGAGATGCTGCAACAAGGCAGAAGAAATTGGGGTGTTCAAAGGATCAGCGTCATTTAATGGTAGAGCTGCAAAGGGACTCTAAGGGCCTTCTTCTCCATCTCCACTGACTGATGGCCATCTAATCCCTGTCTAATAATATCAAATGAATGAGATTCCATAGCAGCCCATTCTATTGTCACGTCTCTTACTATTAGTAAACACATTTTTACATGCTGACTACAAGAAAGCTACAAGGACATTGTGAAAAACCTCATGAAATCATGACACATTCCTGTCCTCTTCCAGGTTGGATGCTACAAATAGAGAGCAAGTGAGTGATAAGATCCGTCTGACATAACTCGCTTTTGAGAAACCCATCTGGGTCTCTAAGCAATCACCATGCACTTTTCTAAATGCTCAGAGGCCAACAACTTAATTAACTGTTCTCACACCCTTCCTACATTTGTAATCAAGCTTACTGGCTGGCCAGATCCGTTTTTTTCTACTTCTGTGTGATAGTTGTTCATCTTCAGTCGTCAGAGACTTCTACTATTTTTCATGATTTCTCAATGATTTATAGACAGAAGCTCTGAGATTACATTTGCAAGTCCTTTTAGTACTTTGAATGCAGCTTATCTTGTCCTCCAGCTTGATTCATTTACATTAGCTAGGTGTTCTTGTATCACATATTTACTTAGGCAGCATACCCCTCACAGCATCCTTTATTCTACTTGCATTAGGCCAGACCTGCCCAAAGTCCAGCCCGGGGTCCAAATCCGGCCCTTCAGGCCATTCTGAGTGGCCCACGGCTGGCTGGCCTGCCCCTCCCTCCCCCTCCTTAGCCCCATGTTTTTTTAAACAGGCTCCCTGTGCTTCCTTTGGTCCCCACCTTCCTTCCTTCCTCCCTCCCTTGGTCCCCACCTTCCTTCCTGTGGGTGGTGTTCCAAGGGGTCAGTGGGTGGTTCTTATGGGTCAGTGGGTGGGGCTTGCAGTGGGGTGGCAGGGTCGGGGAGCAACCAGTCCCTCACACATTCTCAGCCACCAAATCTGGCCCTCCTTACAAAAAGTTTGGGCACCCCTGCATTAGACTAAGCATTTTCTTTTCTCATTTGAGAGAGGACAGAAGCAAAATGGGTCTATTCACCCTTCTGCCTTTCCTTCATCAACCAGTATATCTCTGTCATTTCCAAGCAAAAGATTGACTGCTTCCTCTAATCATAATTGAAAGATCCCTTTTTTATTTTTAACTTCTCTTGTAAGTCCATCCTCATTCTGAGTTTAAACTACCCTGGCTTTCCTCCCCAAACTGGCAACTCATTTAAACTCTTCCTTGGTGATTAGCACTACCTTCTCTTTCCTATTCATGTCTTTTTAAAATCTTGTTGACTGCTGTCAAATCACTTCTGACTAATTTAAGGTATATGAGATGTCTGTGAAGATTCTCAGTCATCCCGGTGAGATTATCTGGAAGTTGAGTCATGGCAACTGGAATTCTTTTCTTGTGAGATCGAAGCATTTCAATACTCATCCAAGCAGCTTCATCAGTCTGAGGAAAGTTAGTGTTGAGGCCTCCAATTTATAGTTCACCTTGATTTCACATCACCCTGATCTGAATAGGCTCTTTAGGTGGACAATGGCCTGAATAGGCTCCTTAAATGAACAATGGCCTGGGGTGTGTGAAAGGCCCACCTATGCAACCTGTCCCAATATCCATTAAGTACGAGTGGTTAGGTGTGGCCTTCCTGGTGGAGCTGTGAAGTGCTTCTGATTTTTCTGGAGATCCACGAAAGGTAGCATGGTAAGTGGCAGACAGATTGTGCCTGAGTCTCCCACCGCTGTTGAGATAGGGGTTTTCAATACACACATGAATGGCTTCCCTGACCCCTCTCTCCAACCACCTATCTTCTCTGTCTAATATGTGTACATCCTCATCTTTGAATGAGTGTCCTTAATCCTTCAAACAGAGGTACACTACTTATTCTAGTCCTGACCTGTTGTCCCTCCAATATTGTGCCACTCTCCTGTTTAGTTGTTTTAGTTACCTCAGGCCATTGTCCACCTAATGAGCCTATTCAAACCAGGATGAAGTACAAATTGGATGCCTCATCACTAACTTTCCTCAGACTGACGAAGCTGCTTGAATGAGTAGCAAAACATTTCAATCTCTTCCAACGTGTTTCCCCTCAAGGGCTGACTGGCTGACTGAGAGGTATTTTAGATGAATTACTGTATTAAGCATTTCTGCTTTTACTGTTTTTATTATTGCTTTTGTTTGCCAAGTCTCAGAGCAGTATTTATTTGTTTGTTGATATTTGTACAGTTATTGTTTTCAGCTTTAATGTTGTCTTTTAATGGTGTAAGCTGCCTTTTAATGCTCATTTTTAAAGATTGATATATTATATTAAAATGCTGTAAATTGCCTTTTATTACTCATCATTTTTAGCTCGAATATTGTCTTTCAGTGATGTAAGCCAGCTTGGGTCCTTCTAAGAAGAAAGGTGGGGTAAAAATATTTTGAATAAATAATTATCTAAACCCCTACTCTACTTCACAGGGATGGTCACGATAAACTAGGAGGAAAGGAGTCACATATATTTTATAGAGCTCACTGGAGGAAAGGTGGACTATGAAAGTAACAAATAATAAACAATAACTGGCCAGTTAGCACTGTACCACTTGCCCAGAATCATTACTGCTATTAGAAATAAGGAATATAGCTGTAGTTCCCATCCTCAGTGTCATTCAAACCCTGAGGCACAATGGAGAGGAAGGATACTTACTCTAAATACTAGAAAAATGGTTTGAATTTATGGCACTTGAAAAAAAATGTGCATTATACTTTAAAATAACTGCCATGCCATGTCATTTAACGTTTATTTCCAGATCATTAGGACTTCTTTATCCCACTCACTCAAATTAGAAGGGCATGAAATCTTCCTAGGAATGTGAACTCTGCACCTGTGAATGTTGCATAATCAGTGCAATAAATCATGTCACAATACACGCAACAATTTTGAGTACAGTGGTACCTTGTATAAAGGAATTAATTCATTCCAAATAAAATTATGTTAAGCAAATTTGCCCCATAGGCGATTGTGTTAAACACATTTCCCCTATCTCCGGAATATTTTATGTTGTACAAATTTTATGTTATACAAACTGTTTGTTATACGAGGGTCCACTGTATTAGTAAAGATGATGCAGTGTTAAGTTGATGACCCAGAACTCTCCAGCCTTACAAGAAACATCCTTTCCAAAAAAAACTGACCCAAGAAAACTCTACTGATCTGTACCACCAAGGTGACATTTGAAAATCCTCAGGAGGAATATGCTCCAGCATTCACTAGTTCAGCAGCGCAGGATATGCTGCTCAGTAAAGAGAACCTGACGGACAAAGGAGGAGAAGAGCTTGGGTTACAACATAACAACTAAAGCAGAGGGAAGCTAAGGTGTTTCGCAATAGCCTTGATCATACTAATGAAAAAGCAAGATTAGGAACCTGTATCCTGTGAAATAACATAGAGAACTCAGGGAAACCAGGCGATAGCCACACATCAATCCTGAACTGGTTTCCTTTAACATCAAGACGGTGGGATTGAATACATTGTTGAAGGTGCTCAGCACACACCCCCTTTCTCAAGAGATTGTAAATCACAGATCTTAGAAACAGAAGATTACAGAGATTAAATTACATGGTACAGTGAAACCAAACGCAATCGGCACAATGGTTGCTAAACAACAAGATGTTTCCGAGATGATCGTTGATAGATTACACTGTTTATAACCACTGCCTGTCAAACAGTTTAGACACGTATTCTATGCAGGTCCACTTCTCCAGGACTAATGAGGGATGCAAGAGAGTAGTAGAGACATTCTGGTGTGTCTGCTGGTCTCTGAGGATAGGGGTGATTGACTCTGCAGCCCAAATGATGCTCATCTAAAAGTCTTTGCAGTTACCGTGGAAATATCTTATAGTCTCTGGGTTTCTGATTGTTTTTTATTTGACGATCAGTGGCTATGCTTAGATATAACACTAAAGTGTGTTTTAGTATAATGTTGATGTACATAGCCCCCCCCCTCCTCTGCCTTGCTTTAGGAGTACCGAAAGCAAGAAGCCAACTTTGTAAACAGTATCTGGAAGTTGAGTCATGGCTACTGGACTTCTTTTTGAGAGATAGAAACATTTTGCTGCTCATCCAAACAGCTTCATCAGTCTGAATAAAGCTTGTGCGAGTCCTCCATCTTATAGTCAGTCAGCTTTGACCTCTTGTCAACCTGGTCTGAGATAGGCTCATAAGACGAACAATGACCTGAAGAGGCTCATTAGGTAGACAATAGTATCCATAGCCTTAAGATGAACAATGGCCTAAGGTGCTGAAACCCATAAAGAATGGGTCGTTAGCTATGGCCTTGGTGGTGAAGACTTTTTGATTTGTCTGGGTATTGTTGAAAGCACACCCTGATAAGTAGCAGATAGACTATGCCTGAGGACCCCACCTCTGTTGAGGGAGGGGGGTTCGATGCTCACATGAATGGCTTCCCTTACTCTCTCTCTCAAACCACCTATCTTCTTTATCTACAGTCTGAAACTATTGCTGACTGATGAAGCTGACTGATGAAGCTGTTTGGATGAGCAGCGAAATATTTCTATCTCTCAAGAAGAAATCCAGTAGCCATGACTCAACTTCCAGATAAACTCACCTGGACGACTGAGAATCTTCACAGACATTTTGTAAACAGTAGTTTAAGGTGGACTGCATTTAGCCATAGCTAGGTTTGAAATGTAAAGAATACTCAAGTGTTCATGCTTATCAGTTTAAGCTCTCTCAACTTAATAAGAAAAAAAATATTGAAAATTTGCCAAGCCATGAAAGACTCCTTGACTCCAGACACAGCCGAGACAAAGCATGCCATCAAGGGTCTCCATAATTTGGTCAAACATTCTTCTACTCCTTTGCATACACCAAGCAGAGCATGACTGGTGGACTGTTAAAAAATAGAGGGCAACAGACCACCTCAAAATTTTAATCATCACCTGCTTTGGATAAGAGCATTCCTGTTCTCATTCTTCTTGTGTAGAGAGTATTGTAAACTACCTCAGCCTCTCTCTAGGCACTGAGAATAATTTCGTGGTTCCTCATCCTTGCCCTCAAGTGTGTGCACCATACTTTATCCAAATTCAAATGTGATGGTAGCTTAAAAGACCCAGAACCAAACATATCTCCCTTTTGCACCCTGAAGGAATATGAGCCTCTAGGAAGGGTCACCTCAGCATCACAATGGAAAAGTACAATTTACTTTTATGTCTTAGAAGAGTTGTCCAGGTCATGAGCTGTTTGCATACTTGAATGTTCTCCCAGCCTTGGCATTCTGAGAACTGAAAGAAGGAACCATAAAATGGTTTCAAAAACCTGGCATTTCCTAGTGGACTTTTCTAAATTTTATCCCAAGCCTCAAATTAAATGCATGGGTCTTCTACACCAGCCCTCCCCCTTCCCAGGCCAAGAAGTGGCCTTTTGCCTTGGAGCCACATGGAAAGGGCGTGTGAGAGTGTGTACGTGAACCCTGACATGTTGTTTGAAGGACTGGGACAATAAAAACACCACCTTTTACTTCAGATGCAGCCTCATAACATCTAAGCTCCAGACCTCAACTAAGAAACTACCTGGCATATTTTCCAACTTGCCAAGAACTTTACATCTAAGAAATAACTTCTGGCAGCTTCATCTTTTGCCATGTTTTAACCTGTTGGTACAGCTCTGAAGAAGAGGGTTTTTGCCCTCGAAATATTAGCAACTTTTTGTTATTTTTCTAGTAGCCTAAAAGTATTTGGTTTTTGTGATGGCTACACGGGTCCTCAACTTGTTTTGCTTCAATTAAAAGATTTGTTGTATATCATTTTTCAGATATGCTTTATTGAAAAGAAGCATTGCGCCCTGGGAAAATTGCACAGTGCTGTCACTTCATGAAGAATTTTCTGACTTGAATCAGTCTAACTTGGCTGGCCAAGGTTCTCCTGGACAGGAAAGGGAGTGATGAACTTTTAGTCCAAATTAAAGCTTGTATCAGCAACAGGGTGTACTCAGATAGTGTATTTCATTGTAGGCATGGGAGTAGTGCTTTCTTTTCTGACCTCCACTTCTACCTTGTGTTAATGTGGGGTTTGGGGGTGTCTGTGTGGGTGGGAACTCCCTGTATATTGCTGGTGGTGTCGCCTTTTTCTATGTTGCCAGTTCTCCCACCCAGCAAAGGCTCTTTTCTTTGCTGCAGATGCATTATCATACTAAATGTTTGCAGGTGTCAGCTGGAATTTGTGTCAACAGTTTTTATTGAACTGCACTTCAGTGAAACACAGATGTTCAGATTGTTCCATTTCCTAGGCAATTCCAATTCTAGTTCCAGTTCTTCCCTCTTCCATTTAAGCTGCCCCAAGAATTTAAAGATGCATTATATCTGTACCATGGATTTGTTCCTTGTACCTTTGCAAGGAAACTGAAACTAGAGTTAATTTTATGTAACGTCAAGTTAATCATTGTCCACCTTCCTATAGGATTCTCAAGGAAGGTTCACACATTCCACAGACACTGGATAAACAATTTTTGTGCTCATGTAAGGCTTTTCCATGCACATGAGATGACGACAGTCATATTTCACATCAATGTCATGGATATTTTCTAAATTTGTTAGTTATATTCCAGACATGCTTCATTTCTCCACCAGTAGCCAATAAGATGCCCCAGGTAAGATCACAATTAGGACAGAATGACAAGGTATGTTCTCTCTGCTTCATTGCCAGACAAACCAGGCAGCATCTAGCTACAAGTCAAAATTGGCTTTCTGTCTATTCTTTTAAAAAGATTCTTATCAGGATCTATATCACAGTAATATGTTTCATAGGTTTTGGTACAACATGTGAAACAGCATTTCTAAATTTTTTAAAAAAATTATTTTCTCATCAAATAACTGTGCTGTAACATCTTGAAAAAGGATTGAATATCTCTTTCAAATCATGGCATTGCATAGTTGCTATTATCCTTTCTATAAGTGAAAGCTTTTTCTTTTTGCCGTAGCCATGTTTTAACTATGTATTGATTCTGCAGTTAAGCAGAAAATTAGCAAGGTTTTTTTAATCACATAAACCATATGCACTTCAATGGGAAAAAAAGGGGGTATGGACTTTAACCTTCTGAATGTGTTTTTTTTTTCCATTGGTATGGAAACCAAACTGGTAAAAAAAATAAAACCTTACATACATTATCTTCCCCATATTCCATGATAAATGTGTTTATAATTAATTTGCAAGTAACACAGAAGATTGCAATGATTTTGGTTACCATATAGTTCTTGAGACTTCCAATTAATAGTTGTAGCTAGAAGTCATCTTGCAGGATAAAGAGACAGTTTATCTCTGATCTGGCTTGAGATTTAACAGAGAGGACAAATATTGTCATTCTGTCCTCTTTGTGATCATTCCCAGGGCATCTTCTTGACCACTGGTGGCAAAACAAAGCACATTCGGAATATGAATAACAATTTTAGAAAATATCTATGACATTGGCGCTGTAAAATTTGACTGTCATACAGTAGTCTCATGTGTTTAGAAAAAGCGACATGAAAACAAAAATTATTCAGGGTCCACAGAGAGAGGGCCTTTTCCGTGACAACTCCTAGGTTATGTAATATTCTTCCTTGGGTTATCAAGCTAGCTCTCTTCTTTTAATCTTCTTCTGAAGGCTGAAAATTCACCTTTTCAGGCAGGATTTTAAACACCATGATTGAACCCCTGAATGATGTTTTTATGTTAAGATAGTTTTAAATGTTCATATGCTTTTATTATTCAATTAGTCAATCATATTTAAGTATAATAATAATAATAATAATAATAATAATAATAATAATAATAATAAT
>JAHTLZ010000016.1:24324975-24344379 GCA_023846285.1 Phrynocephalus versicolor | reverse complement strand
ATAATAATAATAATAATAATAATAATAATAATAATAATAATAATAATAATAATAATAATAATAATAATAATAATAATAATAATAATCCCATATACTATATACACATTGACAAATTGTTCGGACATATTTCATATTCATTGTGCATGTATTTGTTTTCACTCTGCTTTCGGAATAAAGCCTGTTAAAATATAATTACACTGCATTGTTTTTGTTGTTATTGTCACTGTGCTACACACTTATTCTCTGAGCAAAGTAATGATTTCATATTTGACAGCAAACCGAAAATAATGAGTTTGGAATAAAAAGCACTAGAATTTGGCAGTGATGAGTTCTGGAACAGTCTAGAAGTTGGTTGATATTTTTTCCCAGCATTCATATGGTAACAAGCTATCACCTATTGAAATGGTCTCAGTAAGACTCAAGTTGAAAGCCGCAGTGCACATAAACAGGATTGCCATTTTGACTCTATACATACTAGCCATGATCCGGAAACATAGTTCTGCATGTGTAGTGGTCAACCATGGAAAGGTATCAAGTGTGTCTGCAGAAGTCTATTTCATAAAAATTCACTGTACATCGATATGAAATATATGGGAGGCAAACATGAAAGGCATATGTATGGCGAACAGAGCAATATTCAGGATTTAAGTCAACTAGGATGCAAACTTTGGCTGTTCCCTACAATTAAGTCTCCTACAGTGGTTTAATTAAAAGAGTAAGCCTGTGATCACATAGGTGATAATAAGTCCTGAACAACTCAGAGGGACATGCTTTAAAATATACCATTCCACAGAAGAGTGCCAGCCCAGGATCCCATGGTGGTATTACTCTGGAACTAAAGAGATGTAAATGAATGGCCCAAAGTAGCCAACAGATACACTGGAATGTCATTTCTATGTTGACTCGGACAAGCAATCGAGAACCTTCTGCAAACCCATAACTGCATAAACCAGTCTCGGATTAGGCAGACAACTCTGTAACACCCACAACAAAATAATTATCCAGTTCTAAAAGATATAATCATGATCTAGCCAAGGAAACTTCAGAAATCAAGACTATAAGTACCCCTGTAAGGGTTATTAAAACAAAGCCACTTCAAAAGTACAAGGCAGCTGCTTTAAAATGACTCACTAAAATGTAGGCGTCAAATGGGGTGGGGGGCAGAAGCAGATTTTCTTTCTTGACTTGCTATACATTGATTTTGGTGGAACATCACAGTTAAGATGGAGTCCAAATATCAAATGTCTCAGAGAAGACCTATCATTTATTTCCCATAATTACATGCAGAAGGGAAAGCTTTATACAACTAGTATTGTGAACTCTGGCCCCTGACACATTTGTACTAGGCAACTACAACGACAGTCGGGGTTATAATGTTTCTGAGAAATTATATTTTAAAGGCTAAGGAATGAATTGCTGCCTACAAACAAATGTGTTTTAAGACAAAGGGGCCTTTCTTTTAAGAGACAATCTAATAACTCAGTTGCGAAAGGACCTTCATATTGTACACCAGCCTGAGTTTATGGTTCATAGACTCAAGCGCAGAATTAATCTTGAGTATTTATTGCCACAACCAAAGTGGTATGCCAGAGGCTAATAAATAATTCTAGTCCCTTTGGCATATTGAATTTAGGGAAAGACTTAGTCTCCGATACCTCTCCCTGAATGAGAAGTTGCCCTGAAAAGAGATTAAATCCACATTTTGTGCTTTTTAGAATGACAACTACGGGCACAACGAAGAAGCGAAATACACAGTCATTGGGAAAACAGTAGCCCTATGCATGGTTTTGGTGGTCCGAAGGCAGAAGATGCCTCTGAAAGAAAGACATACTTTTAACTCATGTCTTCAATAATAAACATAGAGTTCACTGAATGACAGAGTTTCTGCTACTCAAGAGTCCCAATATAGATTGCAGTCTTCTTAGAGGCCAACTCCCTTAGGTGACAGATATTCTTACTCTGAGAAGGAGAGGACACTTTTTCACTTTGCGAATCAATATATGAAATGAAGCAGCTTGGTGATCAGCTGGGGGGGGTGTTGTGGCCAAGACATAGTTCAAAGGGTAAGAGGTGGATGCATTTCAGAAGCTGTATCGCTACCCAATATAGACATTTAGATGCTCCACTGAGTAGATGCAGGGTGGACCCATCATGATAAAGCAATGGGAAATGTAATGGGATTAAACTGCTCTTTTTTGGAAATCATCTCCTCTATCATCAGGTTTTCAGAAGCAAGCCACTGCCAATGACATTCTATCACAAGCAATTTTTTTAAAGGGCCAGCTTTAAAAGAAAGTGTGTGGGGGGGGGAGCTGCAGCAGCCACTTTTTCTCACCTAAGGTGAACTGTTAATGATGCCTGCTTCTTTCCAGACAACCAGAATATATCTATTTTGGAGATGCTCCTGTCTGAACGCTGCATCAGAAGCTGTCGAGATTTTTTGTTTTTGTTCCTGAGATGGGTTTTCACAGTGAAGGTGAGAAACAGCGAAGGGAGGCGACACAAGGGGAGGGGGGATAGCGCCTGTCCAACCTTGGAACAGTAAAGTTATTAGGTGGATCTGACTCAGTCCCAACCCAGAAGGGTTCATCATGTCCGTTGCGATCAAGAAGAAAGGGTGTGAAAGCTCGCTAGGAAATATCAATGAGATGCAGGATTCCACCCACGCATCCCCCAATCAACAGCTTTGTCCCGTGAAACCTCTGCTCTGCGCCCATTTCAAGTCTGCTGAATCGCTGGAGCTCGTGAAGGGCACTGGCGGGTTTACTTCTGAAGCACATCTGGCCCCATGGGCTGCGCATCTGGAATGAAGGCGGGGGGGGCGGGGGGACTAGGGGGGATGCGGAGATGTCACTCAAAGACCCTCTTTCCAGGAGTCTCTGCCATGCCGCCGCCACCACCCAGCTGTGTCTATACACCTTCTCTTCTCATCGTCCAGGGACGGAAACCTACCGCGAAGTTTCCCAGGAAACGCCGGCGCAAAGTTGCCCCAAGGATGCTCCCGACCCCCCACCGAGCCCAGACCCATCTTGGGCCGAGGCGAGAGCCGTGAAACCGATTTCCAGAGGGGCGGCAGGGAGGATGCTTCCCCACCCCACCCCTCGGGAAAAAAACAAGCTTATCCCCTTCCAGAAACAGAGAAGGAGCTGAGCGTTATTTGCCACTTCCCCAAAACATCGTTCCCGGGCAACCGAACCGACGCCACCGAAAAGAGCGCGGAAGGCGTCCGGGGTTGGAGGGATGTCTGTGCATCTTTCTCTCTCGAGGTGGAAAATGGGAATTTACAGCAGGAGAAAGCAAGGAGACAATAGGTGGAAAGAGCCTGCGGGCTGACCTAGAAAAAAAGGGATACTTACAGTTCGGAGGAACTGGATCTCATCTTCCCCGCCGTCAGTGCCTTCAGCCATGTCTCTCTCTCTCAGTGGAGGAAGGAGCGCGTTGTTGAGCCTCGGATGGTCTCCCCTGGCGGCAGCTCGCCGGGCTTCAAGAGACAGCTCCTTTTCCCCCTTATCTCGATTAGCATATAGCTAATCCATTGCCTTATAGGGAGCCCAGCTCAACTCCACTGCACTGCAGACTGTCAGTCAGTCAACCCCCTCGCTGCCAGAACCAGTGGAGCCACGTCCCCAGTTCCACGGCAAACCAGCCAGCAACCAACGCGCGCGCCCCTCCCGCCCCACTTCCCCCCCAGTCCTCTTCTCTCTCCCCTCCCCTCGAGGGAGAAACCTCTAGTCAAGGCATTGCAGGAAGCGCTCCGTGCCTCGCCGAGGGTTCTCCCTCCCCGCCCCGCAACCCCCTTTCAACGTCTCTTGACAGCGCGAGAATAGAGCAATGATAATGAAAAGCAAAACTCCGGTTGCCAGTTCGGGGGGGGGGTTGGCTTTTTATTTTATTTTATTTTATTTTATTTTATTTTATTTTTTGCAGCTACTACCTAAGGGACACCCACGCGCAATTAGCAAGTCTTCCCCTGCTGATGAGTGTTTCAAAGGATGGCGGAGCACTGACAATCTGCATCCCAGGGCGAAGAGTTTAACAGCTCATTTGAAGCATGTTCAAATCATCGATTGATTGCCCTTCCACAAAAAGCAGCTGTTCCTGTGGGCAAGACTAGGAAACCTGTGGATCAACTGCATGTAATTGTTAATGTTTGTTTTATTACCACCAGTAATGACTCGCTGGTAGCGAAAATGATTAGACAGGGGGTGATCATACTGAGGATTGAAGGTGAGAGGGTAAGACCATATATTCTCCGGGAAAAGCCAACCATGCTAGGAAAAGTTTAAGTTAAGGCACCAGGAAAGGAGGAAGAGGCAACTTAAGATGGATTGACTCAGTAAAAGAAACCATGGGCTTTAGTTTGCACGTCTTGAACAGGACTATTGATGATAGGATCTTCTGAAGGCCATTATTAAATTCATACAGCAATGCTTAGCATGGGTCATCATTTCCCAGAAACAGCTACACTGAGTTTAGGATGAAGTTTTTTCCTGAAACATTATGAAATATCCCCACACCCACAGTATTATCAGTCTGTCTTGGGTTCACAATCTTTAAGCTTGACCCCTTTCCTACTTAGCTTCTGAAAGCAGCCCAAGATAGTTACTGTAGCTTGAACCATGAACATTGCAATACTTCCCTGAAGGAAGGTTGCCTTCTCTCATGTGTGAAGGAAGCCACTCTATGGCTCATTCTGAAATGGTTTAATTTGATGACAGATGATCTTAACAGCTTTAGGCCAATTGCCAACAGACTTTTCTGGTGATCAAGCAAGTGATGACAGAGCCACTCCAAACCCACCTGGAGGAAGAGAATTGCCTTGATCCATTTTGGTATGGATTCAGCCTCCATCACAGTATGAAGACAGCAGTGGTTGTGCTGCATGGTGACCTTTTAAGGGACATCGGAGAACACACCCTGTTGGAGCTTCAGGATTACTCAGTGTTCTGGAGGGGAGAATAGTGAATGTAAATATGAAGAGTGATCCTGTTGGTGAAGGGGTGCACTGTTGTTGATGTTTGTCTTTTTTTGTAATTTGTATAAAATTTAAATTTTAAAAAAAAGGATTACTCAGTGGTTTTTGATTCCATCACTCACAGCATCCTTATGCTGAGGGTCTCAGAGATGGAGATTGGGGATTCATATTTAGCTAACTCTGGTTCTTCCTTGAGGGCTGTATCCAGAGAGTGCAGCTTGGGGGTTGAATTATGATCCCCATGAGCGTGGGGTGTCCCAATGGTTGTCAATTTCCCTAATGCCCTTTAATATCTATGTCAAGCCATCTGGCAAGGTCAACAGATGTGGATTGCACTATTATCAGTACACTGATGATGTGCAGCCCTATCCTTCTCCACCTCTGCAGTGGATGTTGTCCAAATGCTGGAGTGGTGCCTGGCTTTGGTTGCAGAATGGAGCAGACCTAACAGGCTGAAGCTGAACCTAGACCTGGACCAGATAGAGATCATCCTCTGGGGAGTCCTTCTGACAGGTTTGGGGGCATTCTTCTAGGCTTGAAGGTATAGTCCTCCCACTTAGGGACCAAGTTTAGAATTTGGGTGTACTGCTGGACCCAGCTGTCTCTTGGGATTCCCAGATTACAACCATGTCCAGGTCAGCCTTGAATTAGTTTAGGCTCATTCTCCAAATCTGTTCCTACCTAAATGAGGCAAGTTCTCAGGATGTTGGTGCATGGCTTGGTGATCTCCAGGATTGAATATTGTAATACTCTCCATGTAGGACTTTCTTTGAGGTTGACCTGGAGCCTGCAGAAGATATAGAATCCAGCTGCCAGACTGCATTCTATTTCTTCTCCAGGAGCACCAACAGGGTGTGTTCTCCCCTGCCAACCTCCTTAAAAGGTCATTGGATGGCAGGTATGAATAAATTCAATTGCAGCACCTCAGTTTTGGCTCACCTGCACTGGGTCAAGTTCAAGGTTTTGATGCTTACCTCTAAATTCTCTCAATTACCTGTTGAAGTGCCTTTTCCCAAGATCATCCACCCATACCACCAGATGCTCCCAGGCACTCCTCCTCCAAATGACAGCCACTACTAAGGAGGCCAGAAAATCATCAATGAGAACCTGGGCCTTCTTGACGGTTGTACCAGTCCTGCAGAAATGGTTCCTGGTCAAACTGTGCTTGACTCCTTCCCTTCCCACTTTCAATGAGTTGCTGAAGATGCTGTTCTTCAGAGAGGCATTTGACTGTAACCTTGACTGAGCTTTTCTTTGCCTTGCACCCAGCTCCTTTTAAGGTGTATGTTTTGCATTGTATGCAGTTTGACGTTACTATATTTTGCTTCTTTATCCTCTCCTTTGCTTTGCCATGTTTTGATTTGATTATGTTGTGACCCACTCAGAATATTGCACTGCACTAATGGGGCAGTATATAAATGAAATAAATAAATCATGCTTTATGTGAATAACCAACAGTGATCTCTAAAGCCCCATCTTAAACATCAAGGTAAGCCCAATCATTTTAATGAATGATTCTGTACATTTTTTTTTGAAATCTAGTAGAAAAGTATCCTATATTATCAGATGCTGTAGCAGTGGTTCCCAACAGTTTTGCAGTCACAAGCTCCTGAGACAACCCACCCATTAAAAAGGCATTTTAAAGAGGTAAAGAAAATACATTAAAATAGATTGTTCAGAACAGACAATAATTCTAACCTAATATTTAATGCAATGGTTGTACTTGCATCTAGTTTCAGCATTCATCACTTGGTGTTTGTTAAAGGCGCTTGCCCCCATTCCAACAGTACTTTAACAAATTCAGGGGGGGGGGAGTAGAGGTAATAAAGGTGGGTTAAAATTGGGTTTTACTGGAGCGTTTTTCCCTCAGGAGGGTCATGGTTGCTCTTTTCAACTTCCTGTCAGGTGGTGACTCTTCCTCTTCCTCAGCCATCCTCCTCAAGATGGCGGCAGCGGCATGTGGCAGAGGTGGTGAGGGATTGCTTCAGTGCTGTCCTATCCTTCCTCCATCACCATTTCTCCAGCTCCCACTCCAGCCTGTCGCAGTCTCCTCACCTCTAAACTTCTACTGTGGCTGGCCTGGCTCTCAGGAGCTGCAATTGTATCCTAACTCCTATTCTTTCCCATCATGGCCCCCAGCCTGAGCAAGGTAGGCAGGCACCTAGCCAGCCAACCACCAGAGCTGAGGAGGAGTCATCACTGCAGGGGGAGGACAGTATGCAACCAGGGGATCCCAGGCACCCAGAAGCCCCACAGCAAGGAACAAAGAGGGCTTGGCTGAGGGGAGGGTATGATCATACTCTGCCAATCTTATATAAGATTTCCTGATCAACAAGTCATTTCTGGGCACACATCAAGAGCTATGAGTTCTTCTACAGTCCTTAATGTGTGCTCTCCATGCATGCATTAAAAATACAGAGCAGGTGTCATGGCACTCAGTAGCCCTGCCTAAATGCCACACAACCCACACAACCCACTGACCCTAACTGCCTATTTTGTGCAATCCGTGTACATGATCACATATCTCTACCAGTCTCATGGAGCTTCTTGGCAGACAACAGGGTGTGTGTGTATATATCTCAGTGGCTCTGATCCAGTAACTAATTTTGTGCTCTGTACTTAACAAGGGAAGGCCCCATCATAGAGATGAAGGGGCACGAGGGGACACAGAAGAAGCCTCCTCAAAGAGTGGAAAGCATTGTGATTCTGTTCAGGCATCTCCCAGGCAACAGCGTACAGCTAGCCAGTCCTTCACTTCCAGGAGAATTGCACTGCAAACCTGCTGATCAGCAAAATTATCCAACAGTCCTTTTAGGACCTCAAAATGACAATAATTTCTAACATTTTCATTGGGCTTTAACTTTTACCTGTATTTCGTATATGTCCATAATTTTAAATTGTGCAACACTCAGGTACAAGTAGTGAAATAAACGCCTAATTACCTCCACATACCTGTTCATAAAAGGTCATTCTCATGACAGCCAGAGGGAACTAATGATGATAAGAAGGAAATGCAAACTAGTATAAAGACATTCTGCAGGTCTTCTCAAAGACTGGACCCCAGAGAGTAACAGTCTGGGAACACTCCAGCATTCTCTTTGATTGCATAGGCAAGGCACGAACTGCAGCTTAGTGATCTCCATAGTGTTAAAAAGAGAAGACAGGGCTGAACAAATTACTTCACTGCTACTGCTTCATTAGTATTTGTCACCTATTTGATTGCAGCCATTGTTTCCTGTCGTGAGCCAGCATAACATTTCATCTTTATCATCTGTACTTGGAAAACAGACTTGAACGATGGTTATGTGTTTCCTGGAAAGTCTGATAGATATTTCTTGATCAGACCTTACATTATTGCCCTTTTCCGAAAGCTGAGTGATGGCATCTGGACTTATTTTCTTGTGAGATTGAAACGTTCACTGCTCATCCAAGCAGCTTCGTCAGTCTGAGGAAAATTGGTATTGAGGCCTCCAATTGATAGTTCACCTTGCTTTTATGCTGTGAAAGCAAGGTGAACTATACATATACATTGGAGGTTTCTATTTTACCTAGATTCATATTCCTCTTGCTCCATATTCCAAATGCATCTGTTTTGCAGCACTGGATTCCCACCACCACCACCACCACCACCACCATCTTTGCTCATGTCATCCACTAGACATCCTTTTGGCTTTGAGTAGCTGACTTCCAAAGGTTGCTCCCCCGTCACCACTGGGACTATCAATTTCTTTAACTGATGCAATCTTTACTCCTGAAAGAGGCACACACATCTCAGTCTGGTGCCTCAGCTGTAAACAATCCACCATAGGTGACTCTGCGGGGAGTCTGGGCTTTTAGTAGAGTGACTCTGTGGGGAGTCTGGGCTTTTAGTAGAGTTTAGCCTTCTGAAGGCATCACTCTCAGCTTCTCTAACACTCTCAAGCCCCCTCCCCACATTAAAGCATGCATCCAAGAAAGGGTTAATATCCACTCATGGCTAGAAAAAAGTATGACATACGCAGCTATAATAATCATAGATCAAATCTCTTTTACATTCATCTGTTCTTCTGTGCTTCGACCACAACAACAGTTGAAAATCTGGTCACTAAAGCAAGGATGAATGCACACTGGATTGGTCTCAAGGTGTAATTCTCTGTAGATTCAGGGTGGGTGGGTGGAAGGGAGAAAAGCTCTGATGGGGAAAAGAGGTAATGCCCAAAGGAGATGTTTGAAGGCAAGCCAGGTCATTCCCTTCATTAGAGACAGCAGCAGGTGGGGAGGCTCTTGTATTGCACATGCACATTCCCATCTGTAGTTTTATACTGATTAGGAAGCTTGGCACATGCCGACAGGAATTTTTCAATCAGCCATCCAGTTTTTTCTGTAAGATTTATTTTGTTTTTGTCATGATGCCAGTTAAAAAAAAGGAGGGGAAAAAGAGAAACCATCTGAAAAGAGTTTCTTTGCTTTTTGTTTGTGTTTTGAATGGCATTTTCAAAAAGAGCTGCTTCCTCTAGTAAAACGCAGTACTGTATGACTTTTAAAAGTTTACAGTTCAGTAGTGGGAAAGGGAATATAGAAACCACCACCACCACCACTGTCCCCCACACACCTCTCTGGTGTCAGTGGGGTTTACTCCCAGGATAAGGTGTGGAGGACTGCAACCACATGCCACAGTTCTACACAAAAGATAACTCAGGGAGTTGTTACATTGCCACAGAGACAGAGGCTTTGTGCTTTGTGCTTGTTAATAGCCCGATTTTCCCAAAGGCTGGGGACTCCTGGGAGGAAGAGTCAGCTGGTGTAGCCTTGAGTAAACTGCACAGTCCCTGAGTGCCTTCAGAAGAAGAGGGTGACAAACCACTTCTGAATATTTTATATCTAAAGCAAGCAAGCAAGCAAAACAAACAACATGAAATGGGACACCATAAATCAGAATCAACTTGACAGCACACACTATTATTTTTATTATTACTCCAGAGCCACATTGTGTTCTAGGGCTTTTCACGCCTTTGAGCTTGTCTACACACCTGTTTTGGATGGAGCTAAATAGGGTCATTAGGAGGGCCAGTAAGCCATTTGGTGAGATCCCCACATCCAAATGGCCTCCAAATGGCAACCCTATTTGGCCTGCTGTCAACTTACCAGTATCATGAAGTGGCTTAAGAAGAGAGCCACCTCAGGTTATTGGCAACTTCAGCATTTTCTCAACTCCATGGAAAGGCCAAGGGAAATGAAAATAAAATAAAGTGTACTAGGGTGGAGCTTATGTGCTGCATCATTTAAAAAACCCAAATTAAATACTTTCTCCCAGATGTAGGAAGAGGCAGGAGGGGGCAATAAGGGAATTTTTGTTTGCTCTTATCAACCAGTTCTTGACCTGAACAAAATAGCAAACAAATATCCTAGTCATTGATCCCTCCTGCCTCCTCCTGCTTCCACTATTTTTTCCAAATACGTAATGTGTCACATATGCACTGTTCTATTGCACATCAAAAAACTAACTAATCAAACAAACAAAAACTACTTCCTTGGCACCTCTATGGATCCAAGGACATGCTCAATTTTCCAGTATCTTCTAGTGTGTCTCTTTAAGGAGCCTCCTGGCACAGTGGTTAAATGCCTGTACTGCAGGTAAAACTGTGCTCATGACCTGGGTTTCAATCCCAGGTAGCAGGCTCATGGTTCACTCATCCTTCCATCCTTCCAAGGTCAGTAAAATGAGTACCCAGCTTGCAGGGGGGGATGTGTAGCCTGCATACTGTAATTAAACTGTAAACTGCCCAGAGACTACTTGAAGTGATATGGGGTGATATATAAGTGGGACACTTTGCTTTTGCTTTGCTTTAATCCATTTCATGATATGGTATTGGCAGTTGACATGAAGGATAAGTGGAAATGAACAGAAACAAAACAATCCTTCCATCACCAAAACCTTAGAAGCCTGTGACAGGAGCCATAGAAGTGTAGGTAGGACTGCTCTGGGGTGATCTGGTTTGCATCATAGGGCCTTTTTACACAACCCCTAAGATCCACTGGTCCCTTAAATTCAGACCAGAGATCTTGAGGGTTTGTCGCTCTCCCTGCGTTCCCACCCCCTCCACAGTTCCTTGTTCTGTCTGCGTGAGGGGTGCCGGTGGAAATTGCTCCGAGCCCCGTTCACTTCCTGGTTCCTCTTAAAGGGGCGGGAGGCAAAAGAAAAACAACAAAAAGAAGCAAGGAGAGCCCGGCACTCTGCGCATCAAAATTTTTCACTCTCCCAGAGCAGGTATTTGAAAGGTGCGCTGGGTCGCGCTTAGGTGGGCAGGGTCACACTTAATTTTCTGTTAGCTCCGGAGCTGGTGGGGAAACATTTTTAAGGTCCGGAGCTTGCAGCCATTTGCTGTGGAGCTTACGGGTCATGTATAAACGCTCATAGTGAACATATGTTTGTCCTTGTTGTTTTCACTGGGGTTCCACTTCTTCTGGCCCAGGCATGACAGGAGACATAAACTTCTGCTGAAATCTATGAACAATTACCTGTGTGGGCTCAATAGAGTCTTTAACCATTAATGTTTCAATGTCTCACGTCTTTAGCTCATCAGTCCAGTCCTGAAGTGTTAATACGGGAGCTTCCTGACACGCTCCATTCCATGGGCTCTCCCCCAACCTGCTCCACCTGTAATTCAACAGCCCTTTCCTTTCACTCTTCCCCCTCCTTATACCACTCCCCCTCACTCACCTTCCTTAGTGACCAAGTACCCCTCGGCTATTGGTCTTTTCCATTTCTCTACCTCTTCAAACTTCCCACCTTTCTCTTCCTCCACGTCTGTTCCCCTCACCACCAGCAATAGTATGAATAAAGTGTCCCCCCTCAGACTGCTTTTGGAGGGAAAAGGGGGTGGCACACTCCTCCTGAGCTTTCTCTTTCCTGCTGAGCTTGTTCTTTCTGTTTCTCACACATGACATTCCCAGATACTGTAAAATGCTGTAGAGAAATTCAGTTGGAGAACTGCACCCCAATTTTATACATGTTCACTCACAACAAATCATTTATTACTAATTTAGCCAAATCATATGCGCTCATGATTACAGCTATCAGTTTTGAAGATAAATATCACTATACATGTACAGATTTATCACTTTGGATTACCATTCCCAAGCAGCTTTGTAAAAAGCCCAAATATGCACAAATCTAAATATCACATTTATGCATGTGTCCATAGTCCAAATGATTAAGTTGCAAACAGTCATTGCCTATGAAGCACTCTAGCATAAATTCATTTAAGACTAAATTGTACTTAGCTGCATTTTCCTTATCAAGCTGTCTCTAAATCTGCCATTACTATTCCATCTTCTTTTTCTCTAACACTCCAGCATGAAGCACATTAGTTCAATGTTCTGTGGAAATTAACAAGATGTGTTTCCTAAGTATGTATTTGTTTAGGACTGTTATGTGAATTTCACTGAGTGACTTAGTTATGCAGACAATAACTAGCTCTGGCAAAATGCTGAATAATCCAAATTTACAGTCAACATATTTTATTTATTTGCTACTTAAGGCCATCCTTCCTGTAGTTTCCATGCTGTTGTCTACTCAGTGTTATGCTTGATATTTTAGGAAACAATTTCCCGCCCCAATAAACAAAATACTTTCATTTCTTTTCTAAGTGCACAGTCATTGTAGGGTACTCAGACTCCTTAGAGTTGTGCTCTATATTATGGCTGCATGTTCAATGAAAGAGAGTATGTTGCTTGGCCTAAAGAAAATGTTCTCAAAGAAATAGCCTAGTCAGGGTTTTCCTCCCCAGGGTTTGTCCTATATGGATTTTCCCCACCAATTTGGGCAATCCTGACAGAGCAGAAGTTTCCACCTAGCTGGGTGAAAATTTCAAAAATGCCCGTGATCCTGCTGTGTAAAGACATTTGTGTACCTCCCTCAGAAAAAGCACAATGTATATGCATTTGTTTCTGGCTTCTCATAAACGAGAGACAGCTGGAGATGCATGATACCAACAATCAGAGTTTCAACATCAATGTTCAAAATTCAAAACCAATATCTTAGCATTACTCATTATATTTTCAAATTGATCTTCACAGTTTTCTCCCTTGGCCAAAACCCGGTTGTGTTGTTATGCTGGCAGAAGGGTACATTGCCACTAATGAATGAGTTGTTGCTTGGATTTCTGATCATTCACCTGGTCAACCAATTGGGACTAAAGTTATCTTGTTAACTAGTGGCAGCATGCCACTGTGAGTTATACTAGTGTCCTTCCAATGGAATAAACTATGAAACAACATTTGCACCTGTACCATTTATGTTACTTGTTTTAAAATACAAACACAGTCAACTCTCCCCCCAGATGACTCCATCCAAGACCAGCATGATTGTTTCATCACTTTGATTAATGAGCACAATTACTCTTTCATTAACTTATAAAGCAATGTGTTGTGTGTGCAATACTTCCAAGTTCTGCAAAACTCTAGAGTCCAGTCCAGGGTATCATTTGGAGAGGAAGCTTCTGTCCTTCACACACACAGGTTTCAGATCATATGTGGAATTGGTGGATAGCCTATACCACTGTTTTCAGTTTTTAGGGATAAAACTAAGGTACAGTACATCTTATTTTTAAAAATTGCAATTGGATAAATTAACACTGAATATGTTCAACACCAGGCCTTTCCTTAGACTAGCTGCACAAAGATTCACATGGGAGTTTCATTATTTGAAAAGATTCCCTTTCTAATATTTGTACAGTCTAAAAATCTAAGCCAGGGTTAAGAGTGAAACATGCCTACGGTGTTGTTCCAAAACTATACACAGCTTATCTTCCCCTCCTTCACTGCTGGTTTTGTGGTGGCAGTATTTCTAGAGGTAGTAACGCTGTTTCAGGCATTACTTGAATCTATGGTACCACATGGCGCTTAATACAGTACTGTACTGTAATTACCATATGAAACCAGCAAGCCTCTGGGGCATAGAGCAGAGCAAAGCTGTCTTTTCCATAATTTTTCCTATATCGATTAAAATACATTTTCCATAACACATGTGCTTTGAAAGCTGGCAAAAGAAAAGGAGGGAGCGCTTCACTGAAGCACTCTAAAGACGAATAGAATTGTTTCAGAGCAAACATTTGTGGATCAAAATCCCCTTCATTGGTCACAGGCACTTCAAATACATGTCTCCTATATTCATTACATGGTAGTTGAGGTTAATGCCCCAGTAAGGATACAGTGACAACAGTCCATTCACACAGAAAAGGGACTGCTTGGGCATTCATTAGCAGATCCTAGGTACAGCAGCAAGCTAGCAAACTTCATCGGCATAGAAATACTAAGACTTTTTTTCTTAAATGAAGGTCAGATTCTGTGAAGGGAGAGACTCACTTTTACACCCATAATATATATCAGAAAACATGTATGCCAATAAATGCAGTATGCTAAGAAGCTTTGATCTCTATTTTGGCCCTTGGAGATATAGTGGAACTTGGCTATGTAACCAGTTTCTGCTGTCCCTCCATCTCGAGTCTTCCTTTGTATTTCCTTCAACATAAAACAGCCTGTTGTTTTCTCCTCATACAGTTGCTAAGGTGGAAGCATCCCTTCTCTGAAACCCAAAACCAGGGAGAGATGGCTTGTGACATCATGAGGGGACACCGTTGTGATGTCACAGAGGCAGGGCAGGCAAAAGTTGATAAGAAAGCAAGCATTATGCATACAAATACCTTTGCACTGATCCAGTCATCCCTAAAAATCAGCTGGGACTGGGTGGAGATGAATGCCCAGGCTTTAAAGAAACCTCACATACAATAATCATACAATAATCAGATTTCCTTTGCTTCCATTGCCTTTTCTTAGTACTTTCCTTTGCCCTGCTGATAATACTCATTTTTTTGTTTTCTTTTCCATTTTTAAAAAAATTATGTGCATGATTGTCACCAGAGAACTGGAGAAGATTCCTATGAGTAAAAGTTATAATGTGAAGGTTTTTTAGCTTAGAAGAAAAGTATGTCTAAGGGGGGGGGGGAATATCATTTCAAAAAATGATGTTTGGTATGGAGAACATGAAAAAGAATAAATCCTGACCCATAATGCTAGAATCTAGGTTCATCCCATGTGGCTGAGTGGTAGGAGATTCAAAACATAAGAAATGAGAGACTTCTTCACAGAAAATTATTTTATGGAACTGATTAACAGAGGATCCAGAGAGAGCTACTAACTTGGATATTTTTGTAATTTTTAGACAAGTGGGAAATGTGATTGGTTATACAAGATATGCTTTTAAACTAAAAATGTAGGTGAGTGGTGAGAAATCTGAGAATGTTTTCAGTTTTCAAAAAGGGGAAGACTTGGGTTCCTACATGATTAGAAATCAATGGGGAATACTAAACAACACTGCTTGGCCAATTTAGCCGGGGGAAACACCTCATACATTCATCCATATTATTAGCAATTACAAAGAATTTGACAAAATAGAAAACCTTCTAAAAATTCTTCTACCTCTGTGTTTTCTTCAGAGAATATCAGAGTGCTCCAAAGCACAGATGCTCTGCTCTCATATTGAAGGATTTGGTATCAGGCTCTTCACATGAGATCTTGCATCTAGCTTGTCTTTTGGCAGGTTTTGCCATGGTTACTGCCAACCAATAAGTCAGAATCTTTTTTGCAGCATGCCAGGAAGAACCCACAGCAGGATAAATTGGTCAACAGGAAATAAAGATTTATGTTATTGCTCCTAGGAAAGATCTAAATCACATGTACGCTACATCTTTTAAAAGGGTATAAATTCCAAAATATCAGAAGAATTCTAACAGATCTTAGCTGTTCCGAATGCAATCATTGTTACTCATTTGGTACAATATCATAAGGTTGAAGCAGTAAAGCTGTAAATCAAAAATCCACTTTTAGATAATAGTAGTTCTAATAATGACTTGCTTTTGTACTTCAGAAACCTCTTATATACCCAGGAACCAGTCTAGCATAGCAAGGTATTGTGCTACATGCCTGGTGTTCTCTCACCCCCCCTCTCCCTCCCTCCCTCCTTTCCAATAAGCTGTATGAAAGACATAAGCTCCTTTCAAACTCAGGAGTATAAAAACCTGGTGTGGGAACCTGCTGCATAACAATCATTTTAAAAACATAGTTTTACACAAAATCATTGCCTTTTTGGTGTATGGATTTCCAGAAGCCATACGCACTGAAATATTTAATCAATGTTTATACTCGTATCAAAAATTTCAGTTTGGTTTATTAATCTGCTGCCAGTTTAAATGCAGATGGATCATTGCTCTGGAAAGTTTTTATTATTCGGTCCTTATTTTCCTTTCCAGAGAAATATAGATCAGGCAAAATCCTTTTGGTGTAGGTTTGCACAGAGTAACCGGACTGGGCAGAGGAAGCACTTAATTTAAGCAATTTAATGCTTCATATACCCTCCTTTTGGGTTTTGAGGCTCCCTGTGGATACCTTTTGCCTAGGCAAAGCCTTGGGCAGTTTTGGGATGTGAAAGAAATGTTTTCATAATTAAAACAAAACAAAACACCTCACTGTCCTACTATTGTTGCCAATCCCATTCCTAGCAGCAACAGCCCACCAACTGTTTGTTTTCTGTTGATCAAACAGCCTGAAAAACTCACAACAGCTATCAGATCCCAGCTGTAAAAGCCTTTGAGAATACATTGTTTGTTTGTTTGTTTATTGCTATTAAAGCTAATCACCTCAACCCTAAGGCTCTCAAAGAAAAAAAGGAAGTCCTGGGGAGCCATGGTCCCTAAAGGCAGAACATTTGATTACAGTAGCCCCCCCCCCCCAATATCTTCTGGGGATTTTTCCCACCCCATGCATACTGAAAACCATGGATAATAGTGAACTTTATATATCATGGTAAATGAAAAAAAAAGCAACCTCACTATTTGCATTACCACCAACTGACCATTGACTAACAAGTCCTCGTCTCTGGCTCTCTTTAGCTGCTAGTTCTGGTAATACTTTTAACAGTAGTTTTATCCTCCCTGGATTTTTTTCTTTTAATTTTTTCAAAATGTAGATAAGTGAATCAGTAGGATACTGATCCCATGGATAAAGCCGTCTTGTTGTAATTTAAATGAAATGCTTCTAGTGCCCCATCCAAGTTGTGGTGGCACAAATTTACACAACTGGATGTTGCCCATTTTCTTGTGTAGCCCTAGCCGGGGTGTGCAAGTTTATTGATGACTCCACCTAGAGCACTGTTCTTCTCCAGCAAATGTTTTTAGCTATGCCAGCTTTAGAGATACGCACAGACCACTGAAAAGGAGATTCATAGTGGTTCATTTAGTGGCCCGGCGGGTCCCAGTGGGGACCCACTAAGAGGCAGCACCCAGAGGAGAGTGGGCATGAAACCCAGGTGCCTGCTACAAATGGGCACCTACCAGAAGCGTCAGGGCTTTGAAGTGCCGGACACCTGTTGGGCTGACAAACGAAGCAGTGGTTCATGCCCATCTCTAATCAGCTTCCATTTTAAAGGCAAGATGCTCTTTTTAGAGAAAGAACATTTTCCTTTAACAAGCCCACAATGGCTGGTGCCGGCTAGAACCCACCATGCCAGTTTCTTCAGCCAGGTGCCTTCAGGTCATGACGTATATGTTCCCCAAAAAAAGGCCTACTCAGAAAATTAAGGAAACCCTCTGCAAATAAAATGAAAGGATGTTAGGATTTCATCTTTTTCACTGGTGGGAATATTATACATGGTCATAGAGAGAAAGAGGGAGGAGAAAGGTACTACCCAATCAGAGGTCAAAGGAAGACACCTTTATTTATTTCTTGTATCAAAGCATTGCACACTTCAAAATCATAAATCCAGATGAAATACTGACAAAATCAAAAACTGAAAAACTGAAATGTCACAACAATCATACTATTTTGTACCAGAAGTTGGCAGAGCTTGAGATGTGGACAGACACCATTCCTCAACTTCAGCTGTCATCCTAGGCACTGTTGCCCATGAAGAGAGTGGTGCTGTTCCAGTGCAACACTTTTAAAAAGTGGAGGGTTGGCTGGTTGGATGCCATTGCTGAGGGGACACAGGGCACTTTCCCACTCTTTGTGGAGACTACTTCTGAGACCCCAATATGCATAAACTTTCATCTGACATGTTTGAATGGAGGGCTGCAACCAGACTGTCCCTTATTTGAAGATACCAAATACGAGATTGTAAGATTCAAAAGTAGAAGAGGTGACACCTTTACTGAGATCACTAAAATGTCCAACACAAGCTTTCACAAATAAAATCCATTTCCTCAGGCTTAGGATAGAAAATTATGAATGAAAGGCTCAAGATGGTTCTGGCAGAGATAATCCACGAGGTACATTGCTTAGGGTGAGTGGAAAGTTGGTTTCAACAACTTTGGAGGAGGGTGTTTTTAAATTCCTCAGCCCTGTTGCCATTTAGCTGGACTTGATGTAAGCCGCCTTGGATCTTTTTATGGAGAAAGGTGGGGTAAACAAGCAAACAAATGTCATAGTATATCTAGATCCCTTCCTCTCTCTTCTCATCATACTGATGCAAAACTATTATTCTTGTTTGAAATTGTTCTGAAACCATTGTGTAGCTTTGTCTTCCTCTTGTTGTCTGGAGCGAACCAAAGTGATTTAGCAGTTGAATGTGATTCTGACTCAGACCAATCCAAGCCCGTTCAGCTGTGATCACATTCGGACCAGACCAATTCATTTCAGGATGCAGCCAGCTCTTCTGCATGGGTGTTAGAACAGATCCTTTATGAAGCAAGGGCACAAACACTGTGTAGCAAACTCAGTGGGTTTTGCTCTGTAATATCACTAGCCATAGCCCCTATCCTAATGGGTAGAATCACCTGCTGCGTTTCAGCAGCTCCTACATAGCACTGGAATGGTATGTAAGGTTTCCTTAGGAAGCCTAGAACTTCAAAGTAAGGAATGCTGTGAATAATTTAAAATCATGTGCTTTTGCTTTTAATAGTGTTTTGCAACCTAAAACATGCATTTTCCTAAACGGAAAAGGTGTCACATAATTACTGTTCCTTTTTTCATTGCTCTGTCTGCAACTGTAATATCACAAATATTTGAAGACCTACTAAACAAGGATTTCCATGATACCTCTACTCTTAGAACTTTATGTGCCTACTAATTCATATGTTTCAACACCAGCACACTAAAGCATAACTGACCTCGGACTTTCTTCATGAAATATTTTGTATTTTGTGTTTCCATTGGGATTTTTGAAATTCAAGAGACATCTTCTGTAACCTTTTAGGTAATAATTGGAACAACTATTGAGTTGTTCTAATGGACAACTATTGAGAAAGAGTATTTAAAAGAAACTGATGGTGACATCCAAGTTACAGAAATAGCTCCATTCGCTTTCTGTTTAATGAGCCATGCATTCTTCTACTTGGCTAGGTAACTGTCTATTATTATTATTATTATTATTATTATTATTATTATTATTATTATTA
>JAHTLZ010000016.1:24303676-24324965 GCA_023846285.1 Phrynocephalus versicolor | reverse complement strand
ATTATTATTATTATTATTATTATTATTATTATTATTATTATTATTATCATCATCATCATCATCATCATCATCATCATCACACAGCAAACAAGATAACTATGCTGGAATTTGTATTACAAATCACTTGTCGAACACTTCCCAAGCCTTTAGGACCACCTGTACTGGTTTATGCCAGAGTCTCTGAAGTTCAGTTTTCAGATCCTGATATCGGTAATCCTTTCAAGTTGTGTCTGTGACTCTACTATCATCTGGTATAGCAATATCAATGATCCACACTTTTTTCTTCTCCACAATCATAATATTTGGGGTATTATGCTCCAAAACCCTGTCTGTATTTAGAAGTCCCAAAGTAATTTGCATGCTCATTTCCAGTCACTTTTTCAGGCTTATGATCCCACCGGTTCTTTGTTATGGACAGATGATAGTTGTAACACAATTGCATCTCTTCCATAATTGGTGCAAATTAAACACCTAGCAGGACACCTGGTCTGGAATCTCCATTTTGGAATAGAAAGCCATGTTAAGGTGTGGAACTTGAAAAATAAACTCCTTAAATATCTACTGTAACCTGAAAGCCCTATTAGGGTTGGCATAAATTACTTCTGTCTTGACAGCTAATAATATCATGAAAAAGAATCCATAGAATTGTTGGCTTTTTAAAAACTCTAACAGAGAAAGCAGAACAGTTGCTTCTGCTCCAGTATGGGACATGCAGTGGCCAACATACTCCAAAAGCATAAGAGAAACTACATTCAAGATAAACTGTCCTAGATAATAACAAAGGCTGGTTTTGTTTCCTGCAGTGGCAGTGATGTGGCTGTAGAAAGTCCACAAGCAAGACATGAGTGTAACAGCACCCTCTTCCTGGCAACTGATCCTGACAAGCATCTTAACTGATATACTGGACCATTGATAGTCTCAATGGTCAGAGTAGACATAGGGCTAAAATTGTAATTTTAAGTCAACGGCCAGATTCCCATTGCTGGTTTACACTTCCTAAGTCTTTGTGGCCACTTGTTAGTCAATGAGGCACTGCTTTTGTGCCCTGGACATGTGCCCAATTGCACATGTACCAAGAAATACAAACCAGCTGCTTCATAGTGAGTGGTAATTGGACACCAAGACACACATACTTTTCCTTAGACAAAGATAAACCGGCAAAATGATTCTGGCCATCCTCCGTGAATTTGTCAGCTTTGCGGAGGCAATTCCGCCCAGCGGAGCTGTTTTGCCCTCTCGCGAAGGCGACAAAACAAGCAGGACGTGTCATCGCGTCCAGATGGGAGGGGGAGGAGCACCCTATAAAGGGCGGCTCCTACCCCTCCCAACAGCCTTTCCTCGTTTGGTGTTCCCCACCCGCCCATGACTTTAAGGACTAGTGTGAGTGTAACTGGTCATCTGCGGGGGCCAGATAGGAATTTTTGACCCACACTCTGAATTGGCCATTGAGAGTGGGGATTTTTCACCTATCCCACACTGGTGCCTGGGCCGTAGGTAAAGTCACTTAAATGTTGGTCACACTGGCGGCTGAAGCGGATGGTAGGGCAGTGGTAAGTATATAATTGAACATCTGTCCCCAGGTACCCAATAACCACGGCACTGTGGATCAGGAGGTCACGGTGTTGGGGTGGATACGTGGGGACTACTCCCTGTGTTGGGGATAACCCAGTTTGTTGCAAGTGGACGCAGGGAGGTGAATGACCCTTGTCTGGCCTGGTGGGTGCCGTCAGCTGACTGCACCACCTGGGGGTCGTTGCTTGCCCTATGCTGCCTGGTTGGAAGGGTCTCGGGTGACCCCGGGGTCCCAACCATCTACGCTGATGCCAGGCTCCTCCTGTTGTTGCTGTTTAAATAAAGTTATGTATTAATAAAGTGTGGCCCAGTTAAACCCCATTCACTGACTTGACTCGTCATTTGGAGTGGGAGGGCAAATTATTTTCACCTTTCGACGTCCTTGAAATTGTTGACTACCACAACATCTTCTAAGAGCTAATTCCATTGTTTAGGTAAGTGCAGTGTGGAGTGCTTTCTTTTCATGATCCAGAACCTCCCTCTATGAAGTGTCAGTGTTTCTGCTTTAGGAAAAGATTGCAGTCAGCAGAGAAGCACCCTAAGAAGAACTTTGAAATGTGTGTCCAGAGATTTGTCTCAGGCATTAACCTGGTTTATTTGCTTATTATTTCTGTTTTTTTAAAAGCATTGACATTCCACACTTCAGCCCAAAAAGCTTCTTCAGCAATTCTCAAAGCAATAAAAACAAGAGAGTCAATGCTCCCACAAGGGATGAGGAGGAGAAAGGAAAGCAAAAAAGCTCAGAGACTGCTTCTTGGTGGAATATCGATGTTATAACAACCAGCTCCAAAATGGGGCTAATGCTGTTAGGAAGCCAGAAGCGGTTGGTTTTCCTACTGGAACAGAAATAGTTCTGAAAATGAAGAAGGTTCTTCATGTCCCAAATGACTTATAGAACCAACTCTTCTCTCTCTCTCTCTCTCTCTCTCTCTCTCTGATACAGCCTGATGGAATAGCTGCCAGACAGTATTGTATGAAAGGGAAAGTCTGATGGCAGTGGATTCTTGGCCAACCAAATGGTGGCCACGCTCTCCTTTTCTGCTTTTGCTACAACCCACGGTAAGGGTGGAGGGACCCTATTTTCACACATGATACATTAGAGTAAAATGAAACAAAGAATGACCACATGAATTGAACATTTGTTGGTTAACTGGCAAAAAGAACAATCTTTTTTGTTATATCCCAGGTAACAGGCTCATGGTTCACTCAGCCTTCCATCCTTCCAAGGTCGGTACAATGAGTACCCCCAGCTTGCTGGAGGGGGATGTGTAGCCTGTATACTGTAATTAAAAATGTAAACTGCCCAGAGACTACTTGAAGTGGTATGGGGCGGTATATAAGCAGAACACTTTGTTTTGCTCTGCTTTGTTAAGTGGCCTATAATTTGGATATAACGAATGCTAAGCAAAGTCCTCTCAAGAGCATAAATTCATTTGGAACATTCAAAAATCATCTCACTTGAATACGTGAACTGCTGTGATTATTAAAAGGTGTATGTTTCTGCTTTCAAAGATGTAGTAAAAAAATCTTCACTACAAAAGGTTGACCACCTAAACCCTATCAAAGATACCCAGCAACCGCTGGCTGAGGTGGGATTTGAAGCAGGGTTGTAAGTGTTACCCACCCTCTGCTCTAAGAACACACCTTTGAGGGGTGGGTTTTGTTTTAGTACTGTTCTGTTCTGTTCTATTGTTGTTGTTCAGTCATTAAGTTATGTCTGACTCTTCATGACTCCATGGATCAGATCACGCCAGGCCCTCCTGTCTTCCACTATCTCCCAGAGACTGGACAACTTTATGTTAGTTACATCAATGACACCATCCAACCATCTCATTTTCTGCTGTCCCCGTTTCCTTTTGCCTTCAATCTTTCCCAACATCGGGGAATTTTCCAAGGAGTCCTCTCTCTTCATGAGGTGGCCAAAGTATTGGGGCTTCAGTTTCAACATCTGTCCTTCCAGTGAACATTCAGGGTTGATTTCTTACAGGATAGATAAGTTTGATCTCCTTGCAATCCATGGAACTCTCAAGAGACTCCTCCAGCACCACAGCTTGGAAGCATCAATTCTGCAGTGATCAGCCTTCTTTATGGTCCAGCTCTCACTTCCATTCATCACTATGTCTGTGAAGAATCTTAGTCATCCAGGTGAGTTGAGTCATGGCAACTGGACTTCTTTTCCTTGAGAGACTGAAATGTTTCACTGCTCATCCAAACAACGTCATCAGTCTGAAAAAAAAGCTAGTTGCGAGTCCTCCATTTTATAGCTCACTTTGACCTCGTCACCCTGGTCTGAAATAGGCTCATAAGATGAAAAATAGCCTGAAGAAGCAAAGTGTCAAAAGAAGCAAGTGTCTTTTGATTTTGTTGCTGCAGTCACTGTCTGTAGTGAACATGGAGCCCACCAAACTCTGTCACTGCCTCCATTTCTTCTCCTTCTAATTGCCAGGAGGTGAAGGGACTGATAGCCATGATCTTAGTTTTTTTGATGTTGAGCTTTAACCCATTTTGTGCTCTCCTCTTTCACTCTCATTAAAAGGTTTTTTTAAAATTCCTCCTCACTTTCTGCTATCAGAGTAGTATTATCTGCGTATCTGAGGTTGTGGATATTTCTTCCAGCAATCTTAATTCTGTCTTGTGATTCATCCAGACCTGCCTTTCACATGATGTACTCTGCATATAAGTTAAATGCACAGGGTGACTGTATGCAACCTTGTCATACTCCTTTCCCAATTTTGAACCAGTCAGTTCTTTCATATGCTCCTGCCAACCTAGCTGTTACTGTTGCTGCTTGACCCACATATAGATTTCTCAAGAGAGAGATAAGGTGGTCAGGCACTCCCATTCCTTTAAGAACTTGCCATAGTTTACTATGGTCCATGCAGTCAAAGGCTTTTGCATAGTAATTTCTATATTATACTGTAATGTATTATGTATTTATAAAGCATACTACAACAGCTGTTATACAAACATTAAAATACATTATGGGGGAAAATGAAAACCACAATAAACACAAATACTGACCTAAATCCAATGGGTTCCTCCAACAAGATAGACCTATTCGATCAATGGAACCTATACGGGTTGACTTACAAAGACCCAGTCAATTAAATGGGTTTGGTTTACTCAGCAATAACACATTTAGGCCATATCATTTTAAATTAAGACACTTAGGCACAAGAAAGGAAGGAAACAAGGAAGCAAAACAAACAATAGCAACACCAAAGTTTGAACACAATTCTCCATTCCGTCTGAAATTGATGGCTACAGTTGTGTGTGTGTGTGGGGGGGGGGGGAAATGAAGGATTGCCAGGGCCTACCAGTGAAAAAAAGTCACACTGATGTTGGTCAGAGAGAAGATTGTTCCTGCCACAGTGGAAATCTCTGCAATGCCCAGCCAGGCGGAACATTTTTGTTGCCAGTTTGCCTGCCTGCAGTAGATCATTTAGCATCCCAAAACCACAAGTTTGATGTTAAAGAGTGTTGCATTTGGGCCATTAACATTCTCTCAGTCTGGCTTACCTCACCGTAAAAAGGAGGAGGAAAGACATGCATGCTCCCTTGACTCATTGTAGGAAAAGATAAATGCACAAATTACCTTACTAAATGACATAAAATGGGGCATTACACAGTTAGATGCCAGACCCTCAACTACAATATGTTTGTATAAATGTTCTACCCTTCCTGGCACAGACTGGCAAGACCAATTAGAACAATTCTTCATCCCCTTGTTAATTTAGCCTTGAGAAAAGGATAGTTAGAGGAGCATGTGGAAATTGGAATTTCTTACACTGAAATAGTTCTTTTGGTGTAAAACAAAAGGAAAAACTGTTGTGGCAATGAATATATGTAAGAAATATGAAGAGCTAAACTTGCCACATATGTGAGAGGAAAATGTTCTGCAACTTATGGGAGCAGTTTGCCATCAAAACAGACAGTTTCCCTCAGCTAATCCACTGGCCACCCTGATTTTTCTTTCTTTGTCTCCTTCAAAAATAAAATAAAATAAAATAAAGAAAATTAAAAATTAAAGCAGTGTTCTGCTTTAAAACCCGATTCTCCATTGTTTGTGTCAGGGTGCCACCTGGTGGCACTTCTGAAGAAAACAGATATCACACTTCCTTTAAAATGCTGATTAAATGTCAAAATAAAGCATTTCCAAAAATCTTGTCCCCACAGCCACCAGGCTTTAAAAAAACAGTTGTGCCCCCTTTAGTGAGTTTTCCAAGACCTACCCGAGAAGTTTGGAATTTTTTGCTCCGGTAAAAAATGCAAGCCAGAAGTCTGTGGGAGCTCGCATATGAGCCCATTTTCTGGGTTCCCCCCCTACCCCAACCAGCTTGTCCTGGGGCTCGTCGGTGCTTTTTAATATTTTTTTTTAATTTCCCCTCCCTCCAGTGATGATCAGCTGGCCTTCAGGCTGTCAGTGCTGTTTAGTATTATTTTTTCCTAGTGCTGATCAGCTCGTCCTGGGGCTCCTCAATGCTTTTTAAAAATATTTTTTACATTCCCCCCCTCCAGCACTGATCAGCTGGCCTTCGGGCTGTCAGTGCTGTTTTTTTAAATTATTTTTTCTAGTGCCACCTGCTGACCCTGGGGCTGGTCGGTGCTTTTTAAAAAAATCCTTGTACATGGGAATGGAGATCCCACATCTTCAGTCATGTGACCAAGAAAGAAGAAAAGCCGGACTTTCACAAGATCCAGATCTTCCCCCAGGTGAGATAGCGGCCATAGATCTAACATTTTCATATGTTTTGCCACAAAAACAGAAGGAATGCGAAGAAATTGTAGTGTTTTTTTTATTTTAAGTAAGCATCTGAAGAGGGCAGTAATGCTAGCACAGTGGTGTTTAAGCTTTTCCAACACTAAAAATTATTATTAAATCCATGCATGACATGCTTGCCGTTATGGTAGATTCATTCATATTTTGCTGCTGTGCAGCTGATTGAGAAACTAGTTTCCTAGGTCTGGGTGTACCACTGAGCATTTAATTACACCTTCAGGATAATGATAGTGCAAGCTTCCCAAGCAATTTATTGCTTTTCAGTGGTTTTGCATCTGATGAAAAATGCATGTAAATGACTGCTTTGTAATCTACATGCAGATTTTCCAGGTTGCCCTTGAACTATGGCAACCATATGAATAAGCTATCTCCAAATGTTTATTAACATACGTATTATTAACTAGGGTGAGATGTTTCTACCATATCACACCTGTGCTTTACACTGGCTACTGGTTCATTTCCACATTGACCTCAAGGTTCTGATGATAACATGTAAAGCCCAAATCAGTTTAGGACCTTGGTATCTGTCAGAATATCTTCTCCCACCAAGAATAACCCAAGGGATTGTCTGGAAGGAAAAGCCAAGCTTTCTTTTGGGTCACCCCTTGCCTGCTGAATCTATTTTCCCTGACATCTGCCTGGGTCCCTCACTGGGGATATATAAATCAACACTCTTCCTTGTCTAACCATTATTCGTTAGTTGTGCTTTGGGTTTTTATTTTTTGTTTTTTGTTTTGCTTAGCTTAGATTTGTTTTATGATGTTGATTGTTTGTCTCATTATTCTGTTGACTATGCTGTTTTACATTCTGTGGATTTACTTAATTATTATATCCTTATTTTTGTAAACCATCCAGAGTAACCTTGTTGCTAGATTGCGGGTACATTGTTGTTATATCCAGTGCAGCTTGCCTTCCCATGATATACCCCAAACATGGCAGCCTCTATATTTTTGCCTCCTGATAAAGTTCTGGCTCAATTTGATGTAAGACCCATGCTAGATAGATAAGGCTTTGCATTTGCTTCCAGAAAGAGTTTCTCCTTCTCTCTCTACCCTTGCCTCCGAGGAACAGCTGGTTCAGGGGGATATAAGTAGAAAGAGAAGCCCAATGGAGGGATGAGTTAAATGGGGGGAAATTCGTATTTCTTGGGGGGTTTGGCACTGATGAATATGAAGGGACACATACACGGTTTAGCAGCAATATTCATTGATATAATTGATTCATTTTTTTAATTCATCCCTGTCTCGAATGCAAATACTGAAAAAGAATCAAACACACACAGTGGTCCCCTGCCCTTTTGCGGTTCATATACTGTGGTCCCGCTATAAAAAAGGCACCCTGGGGTAAGGGGGGGGAAGTCTCTCGGAGGCCTCAGAAATGATTTTTCTGATTCAGAACTCATTTCCAGTTTTCCGGAAGTCACTTCCGGTTCACGGGGGGGGGGCTTTTAGGGCCTTCAGAAGGCCCAGGAAAGCCCTCAAAGGCTGGGGGTAAGTAGAAGAGCCCCCAGCTAGCCCCCCAGGCCCGACCCAACCTGTATCCAAATATACTGGATTTTCAATTATCACGGGTTGGCTCGGGTTCAGTGTTTAAATATATATAAACACACAACTGGTTATGCACAACACCTTGACTGACATGACTGCCCTTTAACAAGGAGCAGTCTCTATTCTAATGATCTTCTTGAGTTACTTTTATGCATATTCTACCCACTGCAATTGCATACACCTGCCCGTGGAAACCTCAGCTGTAGATGTGCATACACTGAGCGACTACATCCTCAAGCCTTGCTATCTAAGTTTGTTCAGGACTTTAATTTTTTATTCTTATTTCTAGTGACCTGATCTAGACACAAAAACTTGACAGTAAGCAGGTGATCCATATTGTTTCAACCAGACATGCACTGGAGATATTTCACAATAAAGAACTCTCCTCTGCAAAGCAGGGCCCGTGACTACCCCAGGACTAAATGATTGCATCTCTGCTTTCATACAGTGGCAGTTTTTCAGCCATCCTAAAAATAGATATATGGAAAAGCATGTGCTCTCCCACCCAGCTTGAAGCTGTCCTCAGAAAAGACAGTAAAATGTGTTGGCAAAACAGAGGGAGCCTTTTGGTAGAGGAGAAAAGGAGAGTATAAAGTCAGATGAAAATTGTTAGAGGGACAGAGTGGAAAAACAAGTTCCAGCATTCAGGCAGGAACAAAACACAGCTAAATGAAGGGGATTCTTCTTACCTCTTCAGTACTAGAGATGTGCAGCTTAACTTACTAACTGAAGGGGGTAACATCCACTTCAACACTTGCTTTGCCCCCTGAATTGATGTAAATTGCAATTCAGCCAAACAGCCAATAGGGAATTCCCCTAATTCATCTGTGCGGCTGTAAAAGCACACCTAATTATCTTGGGGAGTGGTGGCTCAGCGGACTAAGGCTCCAAAAACTGTCAGCTGCAAGGTCAGCAGCTTGGCAGTTTGGATCCTGAGTGCCACACAGCAGAGCGAACTCCTACTGTTAACCCCAGCTTCTGCCAACCTAGCAGTCTGAAAACATGTAAATGCAAGTAGATAAATAGGTACTGCCTTAAAAAGCGGGAAAGTAAAATAGTGTTTCCTTGCAGCCATGCCGGCCATGTGGCCAAGGACTTGCACAACACTGGCACTTCGGCTTCAATACGGAGATGAGCACTGTCCCTAGAGTCGGGCACGACTAGCGCACATGAACAGGGGAAACCTATACCTTTACCTTTTTAATCATAATTACTACTGGCTGAATCCAAAATCAAAGCCAGTGTAGCAACACTGAGGCGGGAGTTGCTTTTGATGCATTGACTAGTTACCTCAAGCAAGAGCACAGGAATCCACAAAGAACATGACAGTATTATCAGAAGTAACACATAGTCACGATTGCTTCCTCCCAAAACAGTTTCCATGCAGTTTAAAATACTGTCACATACAGTGCAATAGGGTAGATTAAATGAAGAAGAAGAACAAAGGGAATAAATTTACAATGAATATTTTACTTGACAAATAGGGACGGTTTCTCCTTGTTCGGTGTCTATACTATTACGATGCAGTTGGCTCAGATTTGTTATTTAAATAGTCCACCCCCAGATACACTGCAGGCAAAGGTGGCGGTGGTTTAATATTCAACAAAGAAGAACTCTTATTACTGAAGGTAACACAGAGAGAGAAGGACTAGTGAGGCATCTGCATTAAAAAACATCTGATTCCATTATGGGGGGGGGACACCTATATTACAAGCAAGCTAAATAAGCTGGCTTGGCATGAAATGATAAATTAAATGGAAATTAAATCAGGGCTTACAGAAACAGTTCATGTTTCCATAAGTATACCATAAGGTGGAATACTCATTAGGACTTGCTCATGGGTTATGGCCTGAAAGCATGGAGGGCTTTAAGCATGTTGAAAAACAAGATGTGCACTTAGGTTATACATCCAACCTTTTCCCTGACCTTAAAGCAATCTCATATTCATATACTGTAATTATTTATCATTACTCAAACTACTATTTTTTTTCTTGCTGATCAATTGCATTCTCTCCCTACTCACTAGCATCCCCAGTGCTACTGAAATCCTATGTGGTTTCCCAGAAATGCCTCTATTGAGTGCTGCCTGTGATGTCTTTTATTATAAGGTATGCAGTTCTTCCTGTCCGTCCATAATATTTCTGTTTTTTTTATAATGTATGGTTTTTAATGAGTGTTGTTTACAAAGCACTTTTTTGCTACAAGGTGTTAACAGGGATGTGTAAATGTCCAGGTTCCTCAGCTACAATGTTGCATATATTTAATGAAACTCTTGGGTGCTAGATCTCCAACAAATAAGGGTATTTGTACATGACCCATAAACTCCGCCACAAATTGCTGCCAGCTCTGGAGCTTACAATTGTTTCCCCACTGGCTCCAGAGTTTGCAGGAAATTAAGTGCGACCACGCCCACCTAAGTGCATCCCAGCACACTTTTCATGTACCTGCTCTCGGAGGGTGAAAATCCCCAGATCCGGATGTAATATGGTGAGTGCCGGGCCACTTCTGTTTGTCTTTTTTGCCTCCCGGCCCTTTAAGAGAAGAAATCAGGATGACAACGGGGCATTTTTTCCTCTCTTTTTTTCTCCCTCCCCTCACGCAGACAGGAGCAAGGAAGTGCGGAGGGGTGGGGACGCACGAAGAGCAACGAACCCCCAAGATCTCTGGTCTGAATTTAAGTGGTCAGCGGATCTTAGGGGTCGTGTGAAAAGGCCCTAAGAGAAAGTATTTTTTCACCCAGAGGATCACTGGTCTCTGGAATTCCCTGCAAGAAGTGGTGACAGCTGTTACCTTTGTCAGCTTTAGGAAAAGATTGGACAAGTCCATGGAGAACAAGAGTATCAATGGCTATCATTACGGATGCCTAAGGACAATCTCCGGATTGGAGAGATAGGCAGGATATCTCTCAACGCCATTGGCAGGGAATCATAAGCAAGTGAAGACATCTGATTGGGAATACCTGGACACAAATGGTGAGCTACTGTGTGAGACAGAATGCTGGACTGGATGGGCTGTGCCCTGTTGCAGCAAGGCTATTCTTATGTTCTTATGTTCTTATTGTTAAATGCCCCAAAGATTGTTACATTCAAAAAAGTAAAAGGAGCAAAGTCATAAAAAAAAAAGAATAAAGCAGAACATGTATCTAGTTTCAAAACACTGGAGTACCATATCATGGAAAAGCATTCTAGGACAATGCAGAAGAGGGAGGGAAAGATTGTCAATTAAAACCGAGTGGACTGTTGTGCATGGATGCACATGCTCTAGCTGAGAGTAATAGAATTCTGAACAAGTGTTGGCAAGCATGACTCTGACCCATGCCTGTTGATAGACAAAATAGAGATAGATAATCATGAAAGAACATAAATAATAGCCTTTCTTCATGCAAACATGTTTATTAATTACCAAACAAGATTTCACAGGACTTCCAGCAGTAGATTTTCCTCCGTTAAGTGGTTCATTTTAGGCATGATGAACACTACGAGCAGGCAGTAAATGGAGGACACAGAGAAGGATTGTGAGTGCCAGTTTTCCCCTAATTATTTTCTAATGGGGCAATAATGATATTGACTTTTCTCTTTCAAGTTGCTGATTAAACCAGGATTAGCCTCTGCATTTTAACCAGCCTTCCTTCTAATCAACCAAGAACTCCACTACAATGAATGAAGGCTGAAAAGCAGGCTTTCTCGGCAGACCAGAGATTGATAACATTCTCCTTCCTGCTGCCTTTGAAAAGCCCATACAATAACGTACAAGGCTGATCCAGTGCATAACCAATGTCAGTACTGGAAAAAGCTGTTAATAACCATGGATGAAACCCTCTTGCGTAAGTGTACAAAGTTGCAAACAGAGCGTGCCCATTGCATCAGTGGAACTTTCAGAGGGGTTGACTCACCAAATCTCCACTGATTCAATGGGCCTACTCACGTTGCATAGTATACTAAGCAGCAAGATCTCATCATCATCCCCACCCTGTGTAACATGAAGAGAGGATGACTGATTGTGGAGCAGTGGTCAAAGTGCAATACTGTACTGCAATCAAGACTCTGCTCATGACCTGGGTTCAATCCCTGACAGTTTGGTAGCTGGCTCAAGGTCGAGCCAGTCTTCCAGCCTTCCAAAATCAGTAGATGGAATACACAGCTCGATGTGTGTGTGCTAATTTGCAGCCTGAAGAATTAAACTGCAAATGGCCTTAAGCGCTTTACGTGCAACGGTATATAAGCAACACATTTTGCTTTGCTTTTGAATGGCTTTCATCAACAGAATCCATCAACAGAACAAAAGAAAGCAAAGCAAAATGTGCTGCTTATATACCGCTGCACATAAAGCTTATACAATGTCCTGTCCTGCTTAAATCTCTCTCTCTCTCTCTCTCTCTCTCTCTCTGGGCTGTTTATGAACAGAAGAGTCTGCCACTGTATCTCTGGGGCTCAGCTTTGCTCCTTGAAAATTAGCCTCTGTTGAAGAATGACATTTTGGCTTTGTTTCCACATTGGATCTCATCACAGCATCCAATCCCTTTCCAATCCAGGCAAACAACAAAATGCCCTAAGAAGCTTTTTGTATTACTGTGCATGAGCCATGGCTCTGGGCTTGCCTCCTTTCAGCCAAGAGGCAAGAAACTATGGCATATGTCACAACAAGGAGAGATCTCTCCCCCCCCCCCGCCGCCGCCAAGGTGACAAATTGATTATCATACAGTAGTTCTTAGACTCTTATATATGTCACTGTTTTCAAATACTAGGGTGAAAGGGGCATGTCTCAGAATTTAGCTCAGAAAGAAAAGGGTGCCTCCACTATAAGAGGTTGAGATGTTCAGTCCTTTGTTTCAGTATGTTCAGTACTGTTTTATTATGCACCTAGTATTTTGGTTTTTAAAATGTATTCCTTTGTTAACTGTCATGTTATCACATGTTGTAAACCGCCCAGAGTAGCCCTAGGTCTAGATGGGCAATATAAAAGTCAAATAAATAAATAAATAAATAAATAAATAAATAAATAAATAAATAAAATTATGTGATCAAACAGTAAAGGCATGTGCAAGTTACACAGAAGCATCAAATGAGCTACTGAGGCTTAGTAGCACATGGAACCTCTGTGCTTTCAGGGTGACGTGCAAAAAGAAAACTCAAACTTTCTAAAACCGCAGATCTCATGACAACTTGGTACCCATGCCTTTACAATGCAGAAATAGACAAAGGATACTACACTCCTTTATGCCAGGGAACTGGAAATATAGGCTTTTCAGAAAAACAAAAACAAAAAGTATAAGGTTCCCATATTTATTTATTTATTGGATTCCTATACCACAACCATTAGGGCCAAAGGCACGAATGTGCAATGTGTAACAATGTCAGGCCATTTCCCACAAAGTGTTCTGTTTTGTGTAAGGTACCCTGCCTTCAATAGTTCTCCATCACTGAAGTCCCCCTTGGGTACAGTCTCCCCCTGTGGGATTCATACACATGTAGGGGGATATCCATACACGTGTGGACTGTGGAGCAGTATGTGGCAATTGCTTCTGGATGCACAGTACCTGCCTTGAAAGAAGCATAAAACTGAGATCCAGGATTGTCCCACTCTTTGAGAAGATGACTTGCTAAATTTTGTCTCTGTAACTCAAATTCTTCATCTGCATTTTGACCTACTGAATTTACATGAGTAGAAGTGCTTTCCAGTTTAGAAGAAGGTTATCCAGATTTCACACACACACACACACATATATACACTTCTTTAAAAAAAATAGCCTGCCAAACTTTTTTTAAAAAAATACAGAAGACACTTACTTAGAATTAAAGAATTCTTGATTCAGGAATTTGTTCTGAGTCCCTAAATGGAATGAAACCAGCAGTACATTCACATAAAAATCAAAGCTTATTTCTCCCATTTGTTAGTTGATTTGAATACAGTATGACACACACACACACACCATTTTTGGGATCAATATCCCCTGATTCATTTATCAGTTCCCTGAAAATACTAAATAACCCACCCACCCGAAATATGTATTTATACCTGTTTCCACAGTGTAGTTACCACAACTGGGCACTGGAGTGAGGCAGAGATCAAGTATTTGATCTTTTGCACACACACACACACACACAAAATTGCATCCACAGAGGAGGTTTGGAGAATTGATTGTCGTGGATACCACTGTCCTACAGAACCGTCTTTTAGTCAAAGACACAATAGAAGTGTAATTACTGTAATAAATAAATGATACACAAATAAAACTTTACCATTCTTATTTCAGCAGTAAAAATTAGGGCAAGGATATTGGATAAAGTGGCCATACAGTGTCCCTAACAAGGACATTGGTGAGTGACTCACCAAAGCAGAAGGGGAAAGGGGAGCACTGATATGCATAAAATTGCATAGGCAAATCAATATGAACAGATACAATGTTAGAAATTTTTTTAATAATTGGAAGAAAGATATGATATTATTCATGTCAATTGGGTGGGGAAGACTGCGATGGGGTGCCCTGTGTTCTTTTTGAGTTTACTATCCAGGTGTCTGCTATGGACAGGTAATGTCAAGATCCCTGATCTCCCTCCTTGTGATCCAACCTGGAATTGACAGTCTTCCAAATTCAGGATGCTTTTAAAAGGAAGATTTTGGCTGATCCTCAAACAAAGGACTGGCCTTCCATTCCTTCCTTCCTTCATAACGTAACTGAGCTTTAGACAACCTTCCCTCCGATGTGTGAAGCCAATCATTCTACTTATGGATGAATTATAATTGTCATTTTTATACCTTGCTCAAAATAAATTGTGCAGTGCTTTGAACTGGATAAAGGCTGCAGCAAACCTTGTGCCAACAAAAGGTTTTGTTAGGTATGTTATTGTTGTCATTAAAACAGTCTTTTTCCTACGGTATGTGCAGATTTATATGTTTCTGATATAGAAAGACCAAATATAATGATGTGTCACTGTAGACCAAGATAATTCTCATTATTGCATATCCAGTCACCATGCATAGATGTGAAAGTTGGGCAATTAAGAAAGCTGACAAGAAACAAACTGTTTGGAATGCAGCACTGGACAAGAGCTTTGTAGTTAATCCTGGGCTGTTACAAAGATGAACGAATCCTGGGTACTGGCTCAAATCAAGGCAGCACTATCTCTGGAGAAAGGGAAAAAAACCCTCGAAAGTGAGTCTGTTCCATTTGGGGCACATAAGTAAGAAGGCATGATTTTCTGGAAAATACAATAATGCTGGAAAGGAGAAAGGCAGCTGGAAAAGAGGAAGCCCAATATGAGATGGACTAACTTCTGAAGGATGTCACAGGCTACAAATGATGAGCAGGTCAGATGAAGGCAGGACTTGGCATGGGCCTTTTGTTTATGAACGGGTTCCATTCTGAATTGAATCACAGCAGCACAGCTGCTGTTCGGAACTTGGACCCTCCCTCCGAAATGAAATCATCCATTCTGCCTCGTGTGGGGCTAAACTCCAACCAGGAAGTAGCCTCCAATGTGTCATCATTCCTTCTCCCTGGTGCTAGCCAATCAGGAGCTGGCAAAGACATGCCTCATCCTACCTCTCTGTCTGATTGGTCATTGCCAGGGAGAAGGAACAATGATGCATTGGAGGATACTTCCTGTTTAGAATATTGCCCCATGTGAGGTGAGGCGAGGGAAGTAAATGGGTAAATTCGTTTTGGCGGGTGGGTTCACATTCCAAACAGCAATAATTCAATTTGTAACCAGACCCATTCCAAAACAAAAGGCCCATGCCTAGGCAGGACTTTTTGAAAATTGCTAATTCATAGGGTCATCGTGAGTCGGAGACAACTTGACTGCGCACAACAACAACAAGGAGCCCTCTATCTGGGGATATTATTGATTGGTTGGTTGTTGTTGTTGTTCAGACAATGTTTCTGTTGCAGTGGCCTTGGAGTATGAACGTCAGAAAGACGTTGCAAGGCTCACAAATGTTGAAGTGACATGTGCAATTGGACAAATGCAGGCTTCCGGTTTTAGAAGTATCATTATGTTTCTTCTTCAATCTCATGCGTATATTTTGGCAGAAGCATATGCACCTGCATTGCTGATGTGACACATTTCTACTAGCTGCAGTGCTGAGGAACTGCTGCTGGCACAGGGGTCTATATGCTACAACATCCGTTCCCAAGCATGTGTCTGCTGTTGCAGTAGTTTTATGGCTTGGTTATGAGACGTTGTCATTCAAGATAAATATAGAGGGGGGATCACGCCTAATTTCTTCTAGAAGTCTCTATTGTTATTAACAATTTTTAACTCCAGGGAAAGCCACATGATAACAATTACATATTACCAGTTGCAAATAACTCTTCAAAATATTCCCCAGCTGCAAGTATATTGCAGAAAGTAATGCCTCAGAATGCACAAACTGAATGAAAGACATTTTCCAATTAACACACTGGGTCCCTGCTGTCTTGTCACCACTAAGGGCCTATCAACATATCTGAAGAAATGATAACAAGCTATTTTAATTCACAAGCTACAGAGATTTCTCTTGGCATAATGTTTTAATTAATGGGAGGCTGCACCTGTTTTGTTTTGTTTTGTTTTGTTTTGTTTTATGGACATTGTCCCTTTTAAAAAAAGATAAATTTTACTCTCCTGCGACATTAAAGAAACATGGCATGGTGATCATTAGAGGGCTGATTTGCAATTGTTGTGTCCTAATGGAAATGGTCTTTTTCAGTCCAGGAATGATCTGATCAAGTCTGCCAGGTTCTAGAGGCTTGTGACTGTATGCTCCTTAATAGATTGTGAATTACCAATTATTCCTATACACTGGATCTGACATTGGCAGCGGCGGGGGGTGGGGGGAGAGCCTCTGTGTACAGACAGACTCACAGCTTGTCACCCAGAGTTGACAGCCTTTTCCCTTGGCAGAGGTTTTCAAGGTCAAATACCCAAGCGCTGCCACTTTACCTGGCTTGCGGACGCAAAAGCGCTGTTTGAACTTCTGTATGACTGCCAGTCCCCCACTCCCCTCCCCTGACAACCTGCTTCCCTTTCAGAGTTCACTATGTGCAAACATTAACAGGCTGAACCTTTCCCAATTGGTTCATCCATTTGTCTTGGGAAGCTTTCAGAATCTTGTCTTAGCATTTTGTTTTGTCTTTTTCACAAAGCAGCTTTTAAAGAGACAGATCTGCCAGAGATGGCTGGGAGCCGGTTTCATCTTCTCTTACCTACCTATAAATCCTCAGTGATGCTGATCGGCAGTTAGGAAAGTTTGCAGTCTGCAACCACTTCTGGTGAGCCTCTTCCTGTTTTACCAATTTTGGACACAGCTTTCCTCGGTGCAAGCGGGCATCTCTTTCAAACATGCTGTACATTTAGAGAAGACGAGTACAAGCTGATGGTCATGATTCCACATTTGTCTTTGAATTCAGAGGCAGGAGAGAAAGAAGGTTTACTACTGGATGAGTTGACCATCACCCCAGCCCAGAAAACCCCAGCCAAACCTATTCCATACTGCATATGAGGTTGTAAAAATTCCAGCAGAGACTATTCAGAATTGGTTTACTATTCCCTTCTTCTAGGAATACTAAGACCACACCGTCTGGCTTTTCTCCTAGGACTCGGCATAGGAAACTGACTTTTCAACACGTAGCTCACTGAATTATCCAACCAGCACACAGTCCCAAGCTTCCTCTAGAAGAAAGCAACAATAAACCTTTTATGGAGGTCTAGCTTCACCAAGAAAACCTGAACCTCTATTTAGAAAATGCGACAAAGGGAGCGCCATAATTGGGAATTGATTTGACAGTTCCTGTTTATTTACACATAATATGTTGTGGCTTCTTCCTTGTGTGCTTTCCATATTGTTTTCATCTTCCTCCATTCTTGCATCTGTGTCTAACATCTGGAATCTTGCTGCAGCAGGTGAAGGAATCAGAAGGAATAGATAAGAAATGCTATAGCAACAGTGTCACCTGACTGCTGATGGGTAAAAAGATTCTGAACATTCTGTTAACAATAAAAACAAAAAAACATGTTTCAATTGAAAATACTGAGTTAATGTTACCAGTTTTTACAGATTATTTTGAGTCCGTACTTGGCTCGGAACCAGTGTCCAATAATTAAATTGAAATAAAGTAAGAAAGCGCAAACACTGAACTGTTTGAGTCTGATTTATTGAAGCCAAGCCAAATAACAGTCAGCGGACTCACCCTGGATGGTGTGAGTGAGCCCTGAACATTTGTTTTACATCAGTTTTTATGCACACAAACCAGTTCAAGGTTTCCCTCAATCTGCATTGGTGGATGATTGTTCACGGTTGCCCTGATGATCCAGTTTCCTGTGCCATCAAGCTCTTGATGGTCCAAATCCTTGAGTCAATGTTCCATAGATTGGTGTCCTATATTGTTCAACTGGGCACAGTGTGGCTGAGACAGGGAATGTGGAACTCCAGACAATGGGACAATCTCCAGTCCCTCAGGCACAGTTTATCTTGGGGATAATCCCCTCATCCAGGTGTTCTGCCACCTCCTGGAGTCATATACTTCCAGTTAATTTGCATTTATTAATCTATTCAAGTTCCTATAATTTATCTAGCTAGAATAAATGTTTTGGAGCCTGATTTTTCATGGTATCATTAATATAGTTCTCCGGATTCAGTAAAGCTTCGGGATGCCAGCAAATGGTAGCTGTTAAGGGCTGTGCCCAAAGACCCGTTGTTGGGTAATATGCTTATGACATGGTATGCTATGCTGTGCTAAGTCCTAGTTTCACCACTGTCTCAGAGTCAGATGGCTGGCAGTGACAGAGTATAGTTTCTCTCTATGTCCTGTCTTTAAAAAATAAGCCCAGAAGTCATCAGTGCTAGCTACAGAAGGGAATGTTTCCCACTTGAGGCAAAACTCCCAGCCTCCAAGCCATGCCTGTAGATAATCTGTGCTCCTGCTGGTGGAGAAAGTCCATGAAAAGCAAATCACATGTCTCTGCATGGGGAGATTTTATTTATTTCTTCACTCTACCAGGGCCCTCAGTCCAACAAGCTCATTCCCACACAACTATCCTGTGACATATGTTAGACAGAGTGAGGGCAAACGGCTGTTTTTTTCAAGGGAGAGAATTTAACCCAGTAATCTCTAATCAAGATGCATTGATATATCTGGTGCACTACGCCACATGATTTTGGTCCCCAAGGTTTACGGTTACAATTACTGTTTTATGTACACTATCCAAAGTCATCCTAAGCATCCTCGGGTTCTTAGCCACCTCTGGTCATTGGCAGAATGAGGAAACCACCTCAGGGGGGCAGAAGATGGGAAGCAGCTGAAGCAGCCACCATCTATTCCTCTTTTGAAGGCCTTGACCATGGTGGGCCTCTACTGGAGGGCAGGTGTCATGTGCATGTGTATTCTGCTTTCTTCAGTATTTGTCCCACTTGGTGGTGGGGTTCGCTAGTCAAATCCATTTTTTATGTGACTTTTTTAGTGGGGGGGGGGGTAAGTTCAGTCAACCTGTCACCTCACCTACAGCACTTGGTATTTCCTGGTGGTCACCCATCCAAGTACTAACTAGGCCCGACCCTGCTTAACTTCTGAGATCTATCGAGATCGGACTTCAGGGGTGTATTCTGCTGCCACCATTTAACTTATTTATTTTTAGGACCAAGTGTGGTATTTGAAATCATGGAGTCTCATGGTCTTTTCTTTCAAAACAAACAATAATGGTTTATTGTAGTACAAAGAATAAAGATATCCATGCTTTTGGGTATTGACTTAAGTTACAATTTCTATATGGAACATGTAACATACTCTTTCCCACAGGAATGCATTGAAAATGGAGTAATCCCATTTTTATGTTGTATGGATTTGACCCATAGGCGATTCTGCTAAGCAAATTTCCCCTGTCTCCAGAATATTTTATGTTGTACAAATTTTATGTTATACAAACTGTTTGTTATACAAGGGTCCACTGTACTTCACATCTTCCACATAACAAGTCCCTGTAATCCCTAACTCTACTCCCTTTCTTTACATCTGCCAGAACTTCTCTGGCTCCCTGAATACTTGCACAGAGATATATATAAAACTGATGACTCGCCCCAAAACAACTCCTATTGGATCATGCAAAACAAGATCCAGCCAACATTCTAAATAATAAATATTCATGATTCAGGGTGAACGCCACAGCAGAACTCTGTATACTGCACGGGCAGCTCTGTAGACCTCAATTTGAATGGAGCCCTGAAGTGTTAAAAAGGATGCTATGGATCTCCAGTGCACAGCATTGGAGAGGCAAAATTTTGAACACCAGCCTCTTTCACTTCAGTACATTTACCTGTTGCCTCATTGCCTTAGACCAGCTCTGTTTAGGATTGTGGCTTTTCATTGCAACACAGCATACTGATGATCCCGTTTGACTCAAGCAAGTGAAGTGATGGACTCCATTGCCAATTAATGGAGCATTTTAATGCTCAGAAGGTAAAACTGAAATGAATTGTATGAAAAGCCTGTAAAACCTTTTTGTCACATTGAAAGATCTTGCAAGAATGCAAAGCTGATATATGTCTGCATTATTCATATAAGGCTATAGCTTCTACCTACTCTGAAACCATAAAGTTTTGATTCAGTGCTTCAAGGACTGAACTGTGCATTGTAATAACTATACTATTCCTACTTTATAGCCTTGCAAAGATAGGTTTGACCTTAGTTTACTGTTTAAGAGAATAATTCAATGTTGAACATTACCTGTAAGGCAGACGGAGCTGTTCCAAAGCTTAAAGAATTAGAAATTTAGAGCTAAAATCAATCTAGAAAAACCAGCTGGGCTTTTGGCTTTGTTTCGCTTTGTTTTTTTTGTTTTGCTTTGATAAAACACAATAGATCAGCAGATGCTGATGAATCCCTTCCCTTGAAAACTGTCGGCAGTGAGAGGAAGCATTGCACGCATCATTCTTTCATATTCCAGCTTGAGTTTGCATAACCAAATAATTATATATCCAGTCTGTTAACAGCAGTTCTTATTGGGGCTTAGATTCTGATCCTGTAAATAACAGTGGATTATTACCCAAAAATAAATGTGATTTTGATGTGTGCAGCTTTACATAGGGTCATTGGTGTACAACAGATTATGCAAAACACGCACAATTACATTTCAAGATGACAAAGGCAAAAGCCTGTTTCACGTTCCCCTTTGCTAAGAGATTTTATGGAGGAGTCTCTCGACAATGGATGCACCTCTATTTCTCTATAGCTACAGTAGCTTTATGAGAACCCTAAAAAAGTGTTTTAAATAATTCTGCCCATATGTTTGGAGGAATAAGAATCTGTTGGTTTGATTTATTTTTTACAGAAAACAAATATCAAATCTTTTCTTGATAGGCTATATAAATTGTGTGTGTGTGTGTGTGTGTGTGTGTGTGTGTGTGTGTGTGTGTG
>JAHTLZ010000016.1:24288635-24303666 GCA_023846285.1 Phrynocephalus versicolor | reverse complement strand
GAGTGTGTGTGTGTGTGTGTGTGTGTGTGTGTGTGTGTGTGTGTGTGTGTGTGTGTGTGTGTGTGTGTGTGTGTGTGTGTGTGTGTGTGTGTGTGAATAGCAGCTGCTATTTTTCACAATTGCCTTCTTTTGTCATTTTGCACGTCACAGTTTTATCTGTCCCCAGCCCTCACTCGGAAGATAACCACACAGTGAAGGAAATAGGAATCCACTCTCCGTGAAGTTGCACCGGGATATTCGGATCTGTTTATTTATTTATATTATTTATTTATTAGATTTATATACTGCAGCCATCGAGCCCAAAGGCTACTCTGGGCAGTTTACAAAGTGAAAAATACAAATTATAAAACACGTACAGTAAATATATACCAATCAAATACAAAACAAAATACAAAAAATGTAATTATAATAAAAAGAAACAAAATTAACAGTTAAACTACACCAGTCAAAATCAATTTATGTGTGTGTGTGTTGTGTTGTTACAGTCATGCCCAACTCTTCATGACCCCATGTCCATGGAGTTTTCTTGGCAGGAATACTGGAGTGGTTTGCCAGTTCCTACTCCAGGCGCCTACAGCACCTGGTATTCCAATAATATTACCATTACATAAAATTCAGCCTCAGGAAAATTGCCAGGTCAGCAACATTGCATTCCTTAAGATTTCAAGGTCACACTGTCAGACCAGGTTTCTTTGTAGGCCTTGATGAGATCACAGAGACCGACGACTGGGATGCCACAGAGATGAAAGCAAGAGAATTGTTGCTGCTGCTTTGATGGCTCGTGCAAGAAGGAGACCTGTGAGCTGCAGTGATGATGGTTCATTTTCTGCCTTGCTCCAAGAGGTGCAATGGGGTCACCAGCAATGTGATAGAAAGCCAGGAGTGAGAGGTGCAGAACTGGGGGAGGGAAGAGCTACGTGCACTTGGGCAATTTGTTCCCTTTGGAACAATGCACAGACAGAAAGCTCTGAACACTGAGCCACCAAGTGTTGAGCCTTCCTAGGTTTGTGGCATCCAGATTTGAAGCTGTATTGCTAATACAGTATCAGAAAACTGCTGTTGACAGTCCCACTGCCAGGATCCTGGTGGAGGGGTAGGAAACGTTTAATTACAATTAATGTCTAAAGCTTAATAATATCAGGCTTATGACCACACAGCTCCACCAGCAAGCTGTGTGGTCATAAGGGTGACAATTGGTCAATAAGTCTATTCCATTTTGGAAAAACCAATAGATGACTGACTTTAGTTGCTACACTACACCAGTCAATATACACGGTATTTAAACACACTATCTTTATTAAATGTACTAGTTAAGATAAAAAAAAGCAAATGTTAGTTTGTGAAGATTGATTCTTGTTGTCACTGTTGACTCTGCTACAATATAGTATGATGTAAACACAGCCCTGTTTTTAATGACACTCATCTTTAGCTCCTCATCCAACTTGGAGGAGCTGCCAATGCCACACACAAAACGGTTTATATCTGACTGGATCACAATCTTGCTGCAAGATCAGGCAAAGCAAGCCTCGTTCTCTCCTACATAAGGAAGGCAATGAGAGCTCTTTGAAAAAATAGAATTTAGCAGGTAAACAAAAGGATCTGAGTTGTGTGCTAAAAATGTGCTTGATTGAGTTCTCTTGCTGCCTGTGTGGGGTTGGCTTACACTGGGTTGACTGGCTAGAGACATTTGTTAGAATCCTTTTTCAGTTACAACTTTCCGTTTAGTTCGCAGTGTTTTATCTACTTGGTTCTCCTGTTACTGCTTTCTTTTGCCTTTTCACCCTTAGCATCGATTCTGGATACCAATGAGGCACTTTGGAGGCCAACTCTTTCCTCTCAGGTCACTCAGCCGAATTCGGGATGAAGATATTGTAGCAGTCCTTATACTGGATTCTAATATAAAATAACTCTTCTTACATCAGACATGTCTGAACTTTGGCCCTCCAGATGTTTTGGACTTCAACTCCCACAGTCCTTTGTCACTGGCAGTCTAAGCCTAGAATTCTGGGAGTTGTGGTCCAAAACATCAGGAGGGCCAAAATTTGGGCATGCCTGTCTTACATCATAGTCTATTTATTCATATAGTAAAAGAAACATTTGCCTTCACTCTCTTGTTAGAAAGGTTTACTACCATTAGAATACACGAGTTCTTGCTTTTAGATTTGACCTGGAAACATTTTTTTAAAAAATTCCCACTGTTCGTTAAGAGCTGCAGGAGACAAAATGTGAATAGTTCCTATCAGCCTGTGTCTATTATTTGAACAGTCAGAGGTAACTCTGTAATAATACTCAGTAACAGTAAATCTCTCCTGATTTCTGAAACTAAGCAGGGTCAGCCCTGGTAAGTACTTGGATGGGAGGCCACCAGGGAATATCAGGTGCACCTGGAGTAGGAATTGGCAAGCCACTCTTGTATTCCTACCGAGAAAACTCCATGGACATGGGGTCACGGAGAGTCGGTCACGAGTGCAACAACACAACACACACACAACAGTAAAACTATTGTAGCGTGGGGTTAGTGATTCAGCAGTGATTTCAGCTCTGAGACAAAGCAGGCTGGAAACAGCTTCTAGTGAACAGCTCTTTAATCAGGGAGAGACAAGACTGGGAACTTGGGAGAGGAGGTTACATTTATAGGGGCCAGGACTGGCTAGGAAAAGATACATTTTGGAGGGAACAATTACAACCAATCACAAGGCTGCCTTTTGGCGGGAACCAATATGACTGAAGATCCAAATGCAGCAACTATAATCAACCAATAGGCCTGTTCCCTTTTGAACAGGGAGGCAGTTACTCAACCAGCAATTACAGATCAATACACAACAAAAACTCAGTGGCCTTGGAAGTGACACTTGCTTTCTGCTTGGTTAGTGAAAGTGGGAGTGGCCTCATTCATTCATTCATTCATTCATTTTATTCAATTTATTAGGCAAAGCAGGACATCCAGCTTTGGCAACAGATGATGCAGGAGATCAGGGATGAAGAGCTGGAGAACAGTTCTTGATTTCTTGTCAGAAGTAACCGCTTTTGTACAATATGACAGTATACTTGCTGGTAAGGGTGAGTAAATGTGTCAAGAATACAGTGCCCAAGGGACGATCAAGCAAAGAAGAGACAAGCTGCTGCTATGCATAGCAGCACTTCAGGCACTGCAGAGCTTCCTTCCCTGGCTAAATCTGCAAAACAATTCTGATGCAGCAGAGGCATATTTATTGGAGACCAGGGTAAGAACTTTCCCTCTAACTATGGATGCTTCAGAATCTGACATTTACTGTGCCACTCCTAGTGTGTGACAGAGATTGTTTGCCATCCCACATACATCTTCAAATCTTGTCTGAGAAACATGCTTTCTGAGATTTTTTTAAAAAAAATATCACATTTTGAGAATGTTTAACTAAGAGTCCAGTGTTTTTGCCACTGTCATTATTTAAATAGGATGCATCACTTCACTAAGCAGTTATACTCTCTGAGGATTTCATAAAGTTGCAACTTAAAACTTTTTCCAGCATTATACCACAGCAGAACTTAAATGTAATCACAAACACATAGGAAAGGAAATGCACATTTTAAAATATGATTCCTAACCTAGGTAACAAAATTTAGAAGTATCTTTATCTATACTGAAAGTCTACATTCACATTAAGAAATTAAAAACATAGGCCAGTATCCTGCTTACCCAGTCTATTTGCACAATGTTCTCTTATGTGAGTTTCTGGAATAATTTAGGGAAGTATCCATTCCTTACTTGTCTACACGTAAAACTCAGTTCAATCCAGTGGAATGATCTCCAGCTCGTGAAACCTCACTTATATTCTGCAATTGGAACAGGATACTAACCATAGTTTCTCCTTTTGACTATACACAATATATAATCTAGGGTTTTCATTTATTGTCCCTTGAAGAATCAGCTTTAAAGAACAACCTGCTTGTTTGTTAGTTTAAAATATTTTTACCCCACCTTTCTCCTTAAAAAGGACTCGATACAGTTTACATCGTTAAAAGACAATACTAAAATGAACAGCAACAGCAATGTGTATACAAATATTTTAAAAGTATCTAGTGCTTTTACACTTAAAACTAGTAAACAAAAACAACATCAAAAACACGTTCAACTACTTTAACAGAGGTTATGAATTCACGAGCAACCCTGAGTTGTGCACCTGAGTGTTCAGAAGGGATGTAACCCCATTCACTATTTTTTTAATCCGCTTTTGAACAGGCCAGGATCAGTTTTGTCTGGATTAAGTTTGATCTCACAAGAAAAAGAAGCCCAGTTGCCATGATTCAACGTCCAGATAACCTTGATGACTGAGAATCTTCACAGACAACAGCAACACACTCCCCCTATCTAGGTCCCAATCTAGGTCATCTACCAAAGCAACCAGCAATGTAACATCCACCAAAGCAACAAAAATGAAATATTAGCTTTGAGAAAATACATTTTACTGTGCTATATATATTTGCTGTTCTTCTGCATAGCATTGAATCATATTTTTTAACCTAGGTTTTGTTGTTGTTGTTTTAAAAGATTTTTTTAAAAGTGGGTTTAATGCAGAATGTGATTAGTATTATTTTTTTTTTTACTCATGAGGCTGGGCAACAAAGTGGCATAAAAGCAAATGAAAAATCATTAAAATGCATAACATCCAGAAAGCTAGAATACTTTGATCATGCAATTAAAAAGAACATGGACTGATTCATATACCTCATCCATCAAGGCAAAATATACCGGGTAGAGGACTTTAGGAAAGAGGAATTTTCTGGCTGCACAATTAGAGGCTGATTGGAAACAGCTTGGCCTCATCTTTTAGACCTGCCACTTCCAAAATCAGGTACATAAGATGAAGGGGTGACTGCCAAAGTGTGAGGGATTACAGGCATGGATCCCCAGCAAGGTGTCTGACCCCAGAACACAAATCATAGGCAACTGGGGGGGGGGGAGAGACCATACAGCTGAAGGAGAGGCAGTTCCCTGATAAGAATCACTGGAAAGGACTGAGGAAGCTATGTAGTTATTGTGGGGGCAGTGGTGGTGGTGGTGGTAGTGGGGGCTGGCAGAGCACACAACAAGGGTGAAAGGAGCTAATATGTGTATATTACCAGCTTTGTGTGTATGTGTCCTTGATCTTTCCATAGGAGTGCTCTTTTGTATTTGTGGAAGCTGAAAGTCACCAGATATGGGTGAACTTTAGCTTCCAGAAGTGAAGGAGATAGTATAATTTCCCACCAAAAATAGTTAATCGCGAGAGGAAAAGTTTTTTGAGTAGCATCTCTTTCTCTATTATTTTGTGAGTGGACCCCGTTAATTTTAATTAAGTAAACAGATACAACACTCTTGGGCCACAAGCAAACAAATTCATGCTCTGTTTTTTTTTTAAGTATTTATTTGTTGGGCATTAATTGGTCTTCTGACCAAATCTTTCATGAAAGCATAAATAAAGAACACTGTGTGGATTGTACTTCTTGTATCTATCTATTCCTTTAACATTAAAAGCTAACAATTCTTGTTGTGGAGTTAATGTCATATGAGTTGAAATGTATTTTTAGTAGCTCACAGTACTTGAAACTGCTTCTGTTTTAAATTGCATAAGTGCCCTATTTGGCACCATTTTGAAAGCAAATTCATATGATCACTTCCATTGGGTGGCAAATGCAATAATGGGCAAGTCATATGACTCACTCATACTTGTCAATTTTATCCCCTTCATTTTAGCCATAGACTATCTTTGCCATTCCATTCTTCTGAAGAATATGGGATGCACTCAGGTAAGGTTTAGCTAGTAAATACAGTGTAATTTTGTGTGTGTGTGTGTCTGTGTCTGTGTCTGTGTCTGTGTGTGTGTGTGTGTCTGTGGTGTTTATAGTGTTCTGGTCTTTTTAAGTAGAATAATAGAAACAGCCCTCCTGTTACAGTTTCATATATTACCGCAGACTGTAGAGGTAATTGTATGAAATTCCTACAACTGCCAAGATGGTTTTTCTTCATATGCATGTGTTGCAGCATGTGTGTGTGTGCATGTGTTGTGTTGTTACAGTCGTGACCGACCCTTCGTGACTCCACATCCAGTATCAACTTATTCTATGCTATAACTCTAGGTTACAGTGTTGCTGAAATTTGTAATTGTTTGGAAAATAATTTTGGACACTTCATAGTGCTTAGATACACCGTAGATAGAGTGTTGGTTCTGAGTAAATCTGGTGTTACTCTATCATGATTAAAAATGAGAAAGGAAAATCTAATGAAGAAACAGTAGCGTATGCTCTTAGAAATGAACTTTTTAGATTGTCTCCTGCCCAGAATAGTGTGTAACATTAAAAGTAAGTAAGTAAGTAAGTAAGTAAGTAAGTAAGTAAGTAAGTAAGTAAGTAAGTAAGTAAGTAAGTAAGTAAGTAAGTAAAATTTTCCCTGCTTTTCCTGCTGCAAATTCATTGTTTTCATTTGGAAATTCTCATGAGCCAGACAACAAAAATGGTGGAGGACAGAAAACGAAAATAAATGATACAAGTATGGATTCCCTGAAAGATTCAATGAGGTCTTTGCCCATTTCATGTTTAAAATCTCCTTTTCACTCAATTCCAGATGGCTGCCTCAAGAAACTGATTAAGACTTTCTCACAGTGGCTTGAAAACTGGGGAAATAAATATAAATATAAATCTTTCTCCCTTTGTCTCATCTACTTTATTTGGACAAAAATGATCTTTATTTGGGCACAAAATGAAACAGGGAGCCTTTACAACTTCCAAGTAAAAAGTTAGCTAGTATAAGATGTGAATGGCTACAAAATGCGAAGATGGCTACAAACTGGTTTTGTGAAAGGATAGGCAAGTTCAAGGAGGATACATAAGTTAAATGGAATTTTTATGTTCAGAGGTGAATAACAGGTCCTATGAAAAGTTGAGAGGTGGATTTGATGTCTGCATTCCCTGCTTGTGAGCTCCTAGAGATTTGTCTCCATTTAGAGAGGAAATGAAGCTGCCTAGATGCCCTAAGCACATCTGATCTCGCCTGATTTCGGAAGCAAAGCAGGATTGGGCCTGGTTAGTACTTGGATGGGCGACCACCAGGGAATACCAGGTGCTGTAGGTGCCTGGAGTAGGAACTGGCAAACCACTCCAGTATTCCTGCCAAGAAAACTCCATGGACATGGGGTCACAAAAAGTTGGTCACAACTGTAACGTAACGACACAACCCACGCACAGAGGAAATGATGGACAAAAAGCACCTTGGTTCAATCCCAAAGGGTAGTTGTGTGTTAGTTTGAAAGTAAGGGTGCATAATTGGAGGCCAAGACCAAGACCATCCATGATATGGTGTTTCTGATTATTATGGACATATATAAAAGTTGGAGTGTGGAATGCTCTCTCTCTCTCTCTCTCTCTCTCTCTCTCTCTCTCTCTCTCTCTCTCTCTCTCTCTCTGTGTGTGTGTGTGTGTGTGTGTGTGTGTGTGTGTGTGTGTGTGTGAAAATGTAGGAGAGGACAGCTTAAAGATGCCTCACGGTGCTGGAATGACAAAAAAGTAGGTGTGAGATCTGATGAAGGTTGTTTTGTCTCTAGAATGTAAAAAAAAATTAAGCTGACACTAATGCAATCTGGGCATATCATGACAAGACAAGCCTCACTTGAAAAGACAGTAATGTCAGGAAAAGTGGAAGGCAGCAGGTAAAGAAGAAGACTGGACAAGAAATTGATCAATTCAATCAAAGAAGCCAGGACCTTAGATATGCAAGACCTAAGCAATGCTGTTAAGGATAGGACCTTTCAGAGAATTCTCAGATTCATAGCATTGCCCTAAATTGACATGATAGCACATAACAATAGATATAGTAACAGACCCTCTATATACCTGTTGATAATTTGTTATCCTGCTGGTATGATTGGTAAGACATGCATGAGAAATCAGTATTCATAAGCCCAAACTTTTAGGCAATCTTGCCTTATTTTTTGTTCTTTGAACACGGGGCGTCAGAAATGGGGAAAGTTTCCTTCTGCTCTACAACTCTCAGAATATCTTAGTCAAGATAGTTCCCAGATATGGGAACTGTCTTCCAGAAAACAACTCATCCCATCTTTGTAAGTGGTCACATGCACATGTTTTTTTCCAAGCTTGATAAATTTCACATTAAAAGAAGCAAAAAAAATGCACAAGAGTAAAATGTATTCCACTTAAGCCCGTTCACATTAATGGGATTTGTCTAGCTAGTAATCTCCTTCCCAGGTAAATCTCTCAATATTGGGAGTGAATGCAGAGCTTCAAAACTAAAAATAATAATTGAATCTAAGTCCCATATATAATCAGATTCTCTAGTAAGGCTCATGATTCATATAACATAACCTTTATCCCTTTACTGCAGAAAAAAGAGGAAGGTTTCACCTCCATAAGAACTTCTTTTCCTCTGCCTCAATAGAGTGGGAGGGAGTCTAGGTGCAGCAGCCAAAAAGGCCCTTTCATGGGTTCCCATGAGACGTGCTTGGTAAGGGTGGCAGGATGGAGAGAAAGGCCTCTCCTGATGACATTAACATCCAAGTCAGTTCATACTGTGAGATTCAATCTTTGAGGTAGCTAGGACCCAGGTTGTATAGTGTGTTGTGGGTTAAGGCCAGCACTTTGAATTGTGCCCTATAGTGGAGCTGCTTTAATGGGGGGTGATATGATCTCTGTACCCCGCCCCAGTCAGTAGTCTGGCTGCTACATTTTGGACCCATTGAAGGTTCCTGAGACTTTTCATCAGTAGCCCCACATAAAGCGCATTACAATAGTCTAGCCAGGACATCACTAGGGCATGTGTCACCTTGGCTAGAGTTGGTTTCTCAAGAAAGAGGCATAACTAGCTTTATTTGTGCAAATGCACTCCTGGCCACAGCCATGACCTGGGCATCCAAGCTCAAGGATGAGTCGAAGAGCACCCCCAAGCTGTGCACCTCTTTTTTTCAATTAGAGGGTGACTCCATCCAGTACAGGTTGCATCCCTATCCCTTGTTCCCCCTTTCGACTGACCAGAAGCACCTCTGTCTTTACTGGGTAGAATAAAGCCAGTTGGGAAAAGTTCAGGCACCTCTCTGCCTCTGACATTAAAAGATCCAGTAGATATTTGGGAACATGTGGTTGCTACAGGGAATGTAATTGTGTCCGTAGTGAAACACCATCATTTTTTGTATGCCTCATTTTTGGTCACAGTTCACATTGGGAACTGTGGGAAATCCATGAGGAAAGGGCAAACTTGGATAAGATGAAGAGCATCCTTAAATTCTTGTCATTCTTGCAGTCATGTAAATGATAAAGTAGTAATGTTGTCATATGGCTAGATCATAGTAGAATAGCTTCAACTCTTAAAATAAGGGTGATGGTATCATTATTAAAAACACAAACAGTAAATATCACAAACACCACGAACACCAGTCAGCTTTTGTCTCTGTACAAGTTTCATCAGTCTAGGCATGAAAAAGCTATGGGTGGTACAAAAATAAAGCAAAAGCAAAGCAAAGCAAAGTGTTCTGCTTGTATACTGTCCCATACCACTTCAAGTAGTCTCTGGGTGGTTTATAGTTTAATTACAGCATACAGGCTACACATTGCTCCCTCCCCCAGCAAGCTGGGTACTCATTTTACCAACCTCGGAAGCCTGCTACCTGGGATTGAACCCCAGGTTGTGAGCACAGTTTTACCTGCAGTACAGGCATTTAACCACTGCGCCACGGGGCTCATAAATCAAAATTCAAAGAAGCTATCAACAATTCCAGAAGCCAGGTCTGCATGCCAAATTCAGTTGTTAAGACTTAAGAGGATGATTCAAAATGGGGGATGCAGAGTTAAATCAGAGTTGTAGGTTCCAGATTCCACCTCTGATGCTGCTGACAATGTTGTTTCTCAGGACCTAGTTAGACAAAGGGTTGATTTTGTAAGAAGCTGGTAAGTGCAACAGGAAGAAGTGATCATGTTCAAGGCTATTTAGATTAGAAACAGGAAAGTAAGAGGAGAAATACTATGGGTATATGAAATTTTACATGGTGCAAGTAAAATAGGATAGGATTAATATTGAGAAGCTAAACAGTGTGAGATTCTGGACATAATTTTTTTTGTCTTCATATAATACACAGTTAAACAGCGGAATTAATTATTGAGAGATGGCATGTTGGCTGAATACTTTGGTGACTTTAAAAGGGAATTAGTCAAGCATGGCAGTGGACTAGTGGCACCTTTGATTTGTTCCACTATAGCTCTTCTTATGTTGTCGTCTCCATAATTTTGAAGGAGTGAAAAGAAAGTCCATATCATTACCACAAGTACTGTTGGGGGAAAAGGGAAATTAGACTCAAGAAACTCCTGCTCCGTCCCTCTCCATCTCCCCATGCCCCACTTAATCTCCATGGCAGCGGAAGGGAAGCAAAAATATGGACCGCTTCCTTCTCCTCCACACACTTAAATAGCTAACGATCACTGAATATATGTCCGAAAGTGAATAAAGGAGTTTTGGTATGATAATGTCCTTATTTATTTTATATATTTAAAATATTTTAATACATCTGGGAAACATATTTCTGGGTGTTTTTTATTTAACCTTTTTTAGACAGTGAATATGGAACCATGGATACTAATCCTGCTATATGAGTTTTATTGTACATCCGTGTCCGTGGCCATTTGCAGTCCACCACACACATGCATGCTAGTCGTGTCCGACTCTAGGGGCGGTGCTCATCTCCGTATTCAAGGCGAAGAGCTAGTGCATGGTCATGTGGCCAGCATGGCTGCAAGGAAACACTGTTTTACCTTCCCACTTTTTACAGCAGTACCTATTTATCTACTTGCACTTACATGCTTTCGAACTGCTAGATTGGCAGAAGTTGGGGTTATCAGCAGGAGCTCGCTCTGCTGCATGGCACATGGGATTTGAACTGCCCACTTTGCAGCCAACAGTTTCTGAAGCCTTTAGGATGCTGGCAAATGTTACTATAATTTAGGAAGAAACAAGGTACAACTGATTACATTGTATAAGTACAACCAGATAACCATCTTGGTATCCAATGCTGGAAAAAATCAGACTGTAAATCAAATCAGATCAAATCAGCCAAACTAGTATTGAATGATCTTATGAAGTGCCCCTGCATCTTGCATTTTTCTCAGCTAGCAGAATATGAATACACATGCAAATTATATAGTTTCCATTTTATATATTATTTCATTAAAATACATTTACTAACTACTCAGCTATACATACCCAACACTACACAATAAGAATGAATTACTGCCAGAAAAGAGTAATTTATGTTAAATTAATCAAATAGTGTTTATTCCTTCAATTGATTACTTTCTTTCTCCTTGGTAGATTCACATGCAATGATATAAGAACATAAGAACATAAGAAGAGCCATGCGAGATCAGACCAAAGGCCCATCTAGTGCAGCTTCCTCTATCTCACAGTGGCTCCACCAGATGCATCTGGGAGCGCATGGAACTAGATATCTGTCACCTGATACCACTCCCCTGCATCTGGCCCTTGAAGTTCCCCGGTTTTAAGCCTGGAGATGGCATATCTCCCTCATGGTTTGTAACCTGTGATGGACTTTTCCTCCAGGTATCTGTCCAATCCCCTTTTGAAGGCATCCAGGCCAGATGCTATCACCACATCCTGTGGCAGGGAGTTCCACAAACTAACAATGCGCTGGGTGAAAAAATAGAGCATTTCATTTTGCTTCTTTAGTAGTTTTGTTTCATTTCATTAGTAACAATTTTAAGGTAGTTTTGTTATGAAATAAAACAATTGAAACAAAGTGCTATGCTTCCCTGGGTTCTAGAGGCACCAAAATGGCAAGAGAGCTTCCTCAAGCTCTTCCCTGTAAGCCCCCAAAATCTGGAGAGTTTTGGGGGTCAGGGGGCTGAGTTCTTAAGCTCCAAAGGATGTCCCCTAGGGAAAAATCATTCTAAATTGAATTGGGAAATCATAATACACCCCATAGGTGAGTGAATGCAGCTTGGCATCCAAAGCCGGATTCAATTTAGAATGATTTTTTTCCCTAGGGGCATGCCCTTTGGAGCTTAATAAAGCAAAGTGTTCTGCTTATATACCGCCCCATACCACTACAAGTAGTCTCTGGGCGGTTTACAATTTTAATCACAGCATGCAGGTTACACATTGTCCGCCCCCCCCCCCCATAATACTTAACTCTGACTCCTGACTCCCAAACCTCTCCAGATATCGGGGTCTTACAGGGAAGAGTCCAAAGAAGCCACTCTGCAATTTCCATGCCGATACATGGCTGCAAATCCTATTTTTGAGGATATACAAAAACTATGTCTTCATGGGGTCATGGGGCTGAGTTATGTTTAAGCTCCAAAGAGGTTCCCCTAGGAAAAAAAAGTCATTCTAATTGTAATGGGATTCGGAAGCCAAGCTACTAATCACTCGCCTGTGAGGGGACTATTTCAGTTTCCTGATTCAATTTAGAATGATTTTTTCCCTAGGGAGACTCCCTTTGGAGCTTCATAACTCAGCCCCATGAACCCCAAACCTTTCAAAACATTCCTCAAGGAAAAGGGCATTTTTTCATTTTGTAACAAAACATGTACCATTTGGGTACATAATGAAATGATGATACGGTGTTTTGTTTTTCATTTTGTGCCCATCTCTAATAGAAAGGCAGAAAGGACTAAATAGATGGTAGATTATATTCTTAAACCCTATTTGGCCTTATTACACATTTTAGTCACTTACATTTTTTCCTGTCTGAGATAAATATCTTCTGGGTCCCTATCAGTCCTGATAGTCCTATTCTAGTTACATATTTTGTGAGATCCTGTCTCTGCTTGTTCCCATTCACATAACTTCGGATGTTCTCCATTATTTTCCTTGTTGCTTAATGCAATGTATATTTTATACTTTACCGTGATTTTTTTAAAAATGAGATGTTCTTCTGTTTATGTCATGTAAGCTATTTTGGGAAGTGTTGCTTTTGGAAAACCTAATAAATACCTTAAATAAATAAAATAAGAGAACTGCAATCAGTAAAAAACGGCAAAGTTATTGTAGATCATCATCCCACAATCATAATTTTCATTTATAAAGAAACAAGCAGTTTCTGACATTCCAGAATAGTTCCACTGGTACCACATTATTTCAAATGATTTTAAGTAACTGGAGCTGGTAGATGAAATATAGTGTAGTATTTCAGCAGGTTTGCTGAAAATGTTTGCTTGTTTGTTTGTAATATTTTACCCCACCTTTCTCCATAAGAACCCAAGTTGGCTTATGAAATTAAAAGACAATTTTTAAACAGTAAGTATCCACATTTTTCATCTTTTGTATCTTGTTTTCTTTGATTTTTCTTTGAGTTTTGCATGAATTACTAAAAAAAGGTTAGACAAATACAGTAATACATTGTTTTACAAGCATAATCCATTCAGAAACATGCTTGTAAACCAAAACACTCGCATATCGAAGGAAATTTTTTCATAAGAAATAATGGAAACTCAGATGATTCATTCTGGGTTAGACCACATATTGTACGCACAAAATGCCAAAACTCACAAGAGAAGCTGGCTAGAAGTCCACATCCACACCATGGTTTAGATGCCTGGCTGTGGAATCCGCTCTACTTCGGACCAACAAGTGGATTTTACTCTGTGTTTTTAATGTGATAATAATAAAGTGCATTTTGTAGCCTCATACACACTTGACTAGCTGCCCCATGACTAGGAATCATTTGAAAAATAAAAAAGGACAATGGAAACAAATTAAATAAAAATAAAAATATAGAGAAAATAAAACCCTAACCTGCACTCCCCTTTGAAAATGTTCCTGGAGCAACAGAGACTTCCCTTCCTCTCTCCTCCCTCTGCTTTTCAGGCTTGCCTGAGATTGAACATTCAAAACAACATCCAGCAGGGGGAGAGAAAGAGAGCCACAACTGGCTCACTTGTGAGCAACTGAGCATATGACCTGCTCCAGGTCTTGTATAGCAAGACATTTCTCGTTGATCAAGGCAAAATTGATCAGAAATGTTTGCTCGTCTTGCAAAACACTCTTAAACCAAGGTACTTGTAAACCAAGGTATTACAATATCACAATAAAAGACAGTAAACAAAAGCAACACCAAAAATGCATTGAAAGCAGTAAGGCACAACCATCCATCTAAACATCCTGTTCAGGCAACCAGTCACTCAGGGAAAGCTTGCCTGAAGAGAAAAGTCTTCACTTGTTTGCAGAAGGACAGCAAAGAGGGGGCCAGCCTGGCCTTCTGTGGGAGGGAGTTTGTTTGGGAGCAGCAGCAGAGAAAACCCTCTCCTCTGTCCCCATCAAATGCACCTCTGAAGGTGGTAAAACCAAGAGAAAAATCTCTCCTGATGAATGTAACTTTTGAGCAGGCTCATAAAGGGAGATGTAGTCCTTGAGATTGCTTGGATCTAAGCTGCTTAGAGCTTTATAGGTTAGAACCAGCACCTTGAATAGTTTCAGGAAATGGATTGGCAAAGGCAGTGGAGCTGCTGTAACACAGGGGTTGTGCGATTCCTGTGACCAGCCCCAGTTAGCAAATGGTCAGTCTCATTTTGGATCCATCTAGGTCTGTGAACACTTTCCAGAGGCAACCTCACACAGAGCGTGTTGCAGTAACCTAGCCTCACATGCATCTCTGTGGCCATATGAGGGCTAATTAATGAAGAAGCTTCAAACAACCGGAGGCATTTGTTCAAGATCTAACAGTCATGTTCTCACCCAATTCCCATACTGAATGTTTCATGAACGTTGGAGATCTGTGCGAAGAAGGATATATTCATCAGGTTTGTCTCCATGTGTTCAGTGCATATAAATATTTGCCGTTTTAAAAGTGGGTTGACTATAGGTTTTTTCGAAATCCTTGCTGCGATTTAAAATAAATGTAAGTCCTACCAGTTTTACTAAAATTGTACTGCATTAACTGAGTGAAACGTTTTAACTTACACAGGCAGAAACATTTTTTCCAAAATTAGATTATGTGGCTAAATCTCATCAATAGAGATGGGCACGACTTAGCGGTATTTCCGTTTCCGTTTCCGTTAC
>JAHTLZ010000016.1:24252103-24288135 GCA_023846285.1 Phrynocephalus versicolor | reverse complement strand
GTAACGGAAACGGAAACGGAAATACCGCTAAGTCGTGCCCATCTCTACCCCTGATCACTAAATTTAGAGTTCTTTCTCTTTATCTATCTTTCTATCTGTGTCTCTCTCCCCAACCCCAAAAACACACATTTCAGAAGATCTTGTTATGGTGATATATCTAATAATAATCTCTAATGCTTTAGTCTTGTCTGGCATCCTTGCAATATTGTTTCAAATGAACAAGGGTTTATGGCAAAATATTAAGAATCTTGACTAAATTGTGTTTTTATGAGTCTTGCTTTTTGCTACATCTTTCAGAGGCAATTTAATATTTTTGCAAGCAAGAGACTTGTATGCAAGTAATATTTTAATTTCATTAAGTAACAACTGCAGTTCTGTGGAACTCACCATAGTTCATCTCAGCGGCACTGTTGAGGTCCCCGCCGCCGCCTGTTGGTGGTGGGTGATTTCAGCGTGCATGCTGGGTCTGGACTGTCTGGAGTGGCTCTGGATTTCATGGAGTCCATGGCCTCTATGAACCTATCCCAACATGTCATCGGTCCCACCCATAGGGCTGGGCATACCCTGGACCTGGTATTTTCCTCCACGTCCGTGGACTATAATCTGAAGGCTGGGAATTTGCATTCTCAGCCCGTGTCATGGTCAGATCACAATTTACTGACTTTCCCCCTGGCAACTGCTGCCCCTCCCCATAGGGAGCCTGGCCCTTCCACCTGGGGCCGCCCCGTAGGCTTCTGGGCCCTTGTCGGTTTTCAGAGGTCTTCTGGAGTGATTGGCTGATCACCCGGTTGACTCCCTGGTTGACAGGTGGTAATGTGCCTGCTGCTGGGGCTGTTGACCAGATTGCCCCCAAGCACCCTATCTACTGCCGAGCCTGCTCTTTTCTGTGGTTTACAGCGGAGTTGTGGGCAATGAAGCGAGAAAGGAGAAGGCTTGAGAGCAGATGGAGGGATGATCAGACGGAATTTAATTGGCCTGCATTTCTTGTGATGACCAGATGCTACTGCAAGTGATCAGGAATGCTAAATGATATTTTGCCTCTCTGAGAATTGGTGGGGCCTTGAATCATCAGGCGGAATTGTTCTGAGTGGTTCAAGATCTCACCAATGCTGGTCCACCAGGGCCTCTTCCTAGTGATTTCACTACTGAGTCTTTCACAGCCTTTTAAAATCTAAAATTGAGGCCATGTGTGCCGATCTGGACTCCGGTTGCACTTATCTGTCCCCAACCATGGCTGGTGCTGCACCCCCTCGGTCTCCTCATTTTGTTGAGTTTGGGTTTGTGACTCCCGCTGATGCCTTCAGGGTATTGGTCTGCTGCAGACCGGCAACTTCCCCTTCTGATCCTTGCCTGTCTTAGCTTAGTAAGATTGCCGGAGGGAGCATTCCAGAGTGGGCTGCTACCATCGCCACTACCTCCTTCAGGGATGGGATTCTTCCCAGCCAGTTGAAGGAGATGGTGGTCAAGCCCATGCTTAAGAAACCTGGCCTGTAATTGGACGATAATTAGCACCCGATTGTCAATGTTCCCTTCATAGTCAAGGTGGTGGAGCAGATTGCCACCAAGTGGCTCCAGTTGTTCCTGGAGGAAGATCGTGTCCTGGATTCCTTCCAATCCAGGTTCAGGCCATGCCATGGGACTGAGACCACCCTGGTCGCATTGCAGGATGACCTCTTGAGGGGGGTGGGACAGGGGCTCTGCTATCTTCTTGATCCTTCTCAACAAGATAGTGGCTTTGCCAGTGGCTTTTGATACCGTCAACCATGGTATCCTCCTGGTCATGCACTCGGGTTTTAGACTTGTGTGGCTCCGCTCCTTCCTCTGGGGCCGTTCCCAGTGAGTAAGCCTGAGTGGAGAATTGTGGCCTCCCTGGTCACTCTCTTGTGGGGTGCCTCAGGGGTCAGCAATCTCCCCATGCTTTTTAACATTTACATGAGGCCACTTGCTGAGGTCATCCGGAGATAAGGGGATTGTTGTCATCAGTACGCTGATCACATGCAGCTCTATATCTCCTTTTCTACCTCTGCAGTATAGGTGGTCCAGACCCTTCAATGCTGCCTGGATGCCATGTTGGAATGGAGCAGGACTAACAGGCTCAAGCTCAACCCCTAGAAGACCAAGGTTCTGTTCTTCAGGGGGAATGGGTACAGTGGTTCTCTCCCAAGACTGAAGGGGGGTCTGTCCCCCTGAGAGTTGAAAGAGTGAGGAGTCTGGGCTTTGTCTTGGACCCGGCATTGTCCTAGGTGGCTGCCATATCCAATCAGCCTTTTATCAACTTAGGCTTATCACCCAGATTTGCCTGTACTTTGATGGTGACTCACAGAGGACAATTGTGCAAGTACTGGTCATCTCAAGGATTGATTGACTGCAATGCTCTTTACATAGGGCTTCCCTTGACTCTTGTCCAGCGATTGCAGTAGGTGCAGAATACGGCTGCCAGATTGGTGGTTGGTGTGGGTCGCTTTGACCACATCACACCAATTTTGGCATGCCTGCATTGGTTACCTGTTGCCTCCCGGATAAGGTTCAAGGTACTGGTTTTGATTTACAAAACCCTCCATGTCCTGGGGCCTGAGTATCTGGCAGAGTGGATCTCCCAAAGGCCAGTGTCGGCCCAACCCACCAAATCATCTTTGGTGCTTTTGCTTCATGTGGCCACCCCCCCCAGGAGGCCCATAAAGCTGTCACTCATAATCAGGCCTTTTCGGTAGCTGGTACGAAAAAGTGGAACAAACTACCTTGCAAAATGTGCCAAATCAAGTCCCTAGCACCCTTTTAAAAAGCTTTATAGACCTGGCTTTTTAGGGAAGCTTTCAGCGATTGGTAATGTAATGTTGTGCTGTCCCCTGTCTTCTTGTATTTTTCCTACCACCCTTTAGTTTTTGCCTCTTGTCTTTTTAAGTCTTAGGTGTTTGTTGTTTTTGATTTGATTTGATTTATTGATTGATTGTGTTTTTAATTGTTGATTATTTATTTGGCTTTTGTGTGAACCATCCAGAGGCCCTCTGGGAAATTGGGTGGTCCAGAAATGCAAAAATAAATAAATAAATAAATAAATAAATAAATAAATAAATAAATAAATAAATAAATAAATAACGTTATTCTCCATTAACTGTGCATGCCATTCACTTGCCTGCTGCTATACAATTACTATTGTAGTAATTAAATGTATCTCACATGATCCACAATCCTTTTACACTTTTCTTGAGAGCAGCTGTAGATCTTTCTCATTCTATGGGCTACCTGCCCGTCTATATTTTAAATGACTATTACAAACACAAACTTTACACAAATGTTTACATACGCACACACTTATACTGCTGGATAGATTTAGGTATCTGGTTGCAGAGTCTGATTCTTCATTGTGTGTCCTTGACAAAGGCTGGGGTTGATGATCCTTTGAGTCCCTGCCAGCTCTTTGGTTCTAAGATGATGATTAAAACAAAACAGCAATAATAGTGCTGTAACAAAACTGGATGCTACAATATGTATACCCTGAGTTTGTTTGTTTGTTTGTTTGTTTGTTTGTTTGTTTGTTTGTTTATTTATTTATTTATTTATTTATTTATTTATTTATTTATTTATTTATAGGCTTATATCCCGCCCATCTTCCCTGGCGGGAACTCTGGGCGGCTAACAATGTTAAAAACACATAAAAAAGTAAAGAAACCTCCGAGCAGTAAAGCGACGGAGGGCAAGATGGTGGCAAATGAAATAGAGGAGGGAGGAAGGAAAAGACAACAAAAAAGACAACAAAAAACAGACCTTCGTCATTGGCAATACAGGCTTGGAATTCTGGGAGTTGTGGTCCAGATTATCTGGGGTGCCAAAGATTTGCCACCACTGCTCTAGGGGGACAGCAGTTCCTGCCTGTCCTGGTCTCTCACTTCTTCTAACTCAGTTTCTGAGAAACAGCCCTTCCTAGAGTTTTCCCATCCACTGGACTCACCCAAATAGTCCTTAGGGGTTATGACCCCCCCCCCATTAAACCCTGGAGTCTCTACATGCAAAAGACTGAGCTGCAACAGCTATCCTTGTGCTTAAAATCAAAGACCTTGTAATTATCCATACTGTGGAACTCAGAAAGCAAAAATTAAAACCATAAATTAAAAAATCAGCTGCTGGGGTACTGCTGGGGAACTTTTGGCAATAAATTTTCATTTCATTCAGACTTATGCCATTGCTTGATTCATAAAAATATATCTACCATAGCTCGGTGAAGACAGCAAATGAAGCAGCAGGCAGGTTGCATTTATCCTATGTTGAGATGAAAAGCTGATTATGTAGCTGAGTGCAGATGAAGGGGAAACCTCTCAGAGATTAGGTTTTGCTGTCTTTGTGCCCTACATTGCTGATGGACATAATAATTTCATGGTAGTTACTTGACACATGGCCATTTCTCTTCTTTATGGGAACAATTCTACACAGTCAACTTTGTTCAGCAAGAACAGCCTCTGTATTGCTCATGGAGACTCTGCAGTAGTCAGCAGTAATGTTGAAGTAAAATATGTCTAAGTCTACAGGATGTTGTATTATAGCTGTCTCTGAAAGGCTCTGGTCATGATCCGCACAGTTTGTTTTACAAATGTGTATCCTCTCAATGCATACGTGGCCATATAATAATAGTGACTGCATGTACTGTTCAACAGCATCCCTTAGTGCTGTTTTCACTAACATTTTGAGCCTGCCAACAGCCATGTCATATGGCATGGCTACCAAAATGCCATCTGACCTCTGCAACTCATTTGATAATCTCTGCCTTGTGATCGTCTTGAGTACATTTTCTGTTCTTGACTCGGAGGCTTTGGGCAGGCTGCTACTGGTCTTCCTCAGCTGCCTGGTCTAAAAAAAAGTAATAATTAAGATGTCCTTCACAGAACTGATGTGAGAGTGGATAAGGACTGCATAACTCTGGGCAAAAGGGAATATGCATAGGCTACAGTCCACAAATAGAAATTTCAGAGAGGCTAGCCCTGTTAGTGTCTGAAGAAGTGCGCGTGCACGAAATGTCACATTAAAATATGAAAGTTAGTCTACATGTTTGTCTTTTGTTTTGTTTTTTGTTTTTCTTTGATTTTTTGCCTGAAAGTCCACAAATACTTAAGCTAAATAAAATTGGTTAGTCTTTCAGGTACCACATGATTTTTTATTATTTCATCTGCAACAACCTGGTAGAGAGAGCACTACACTTTTAAATGCTTCTCCTTTTATTAATAATAAAACTACAGGCTCAGTGTGCACTTATTAAGTTGTAGTTTCCATACATCAGAATTGACTTGTCATCCCAGGACTAGAAGGAGTTCCAATGAATACAGTGGAACTTTACATGTCATCATCATACAGTATATCCACAGAACCGTATTGCACAGCCACGGGCAATAACGGATGGCTCGTTTTTTCCTTTTTGAAAGCTGCTCACAAGCTCTTGGTGCGCCGTACATTTAACGCGTTACAAGTCGTCCAAAGTCGTGGATTTTAAATTGTTCCTTTTCTGAGGCGAGAGGCGCAACTCTGCGGGGTGTTCGATCAAGTGAAAAAAAGAGAGAGAGAGAGATGTAACGAAAGATCGGCGCTTGAACGGATTGGAGATCAAGCCTCTTTCTTCATTACGAACTCAATCGCTTTCAATGATTATTTTATGAATTGATATTTTTGCATGACCTGGAGTGACTTCACAGATTGAAAAGGGAGGGGCGGTGGGGCAAAGTATGCAAGGAGAAGACTCAACATCAGCAGAACCTGGGATGAACACAGACATGCGAACATGCCCTCTCCCTGAACTGTTTATGGGTGCCTAAGCGCACTTGTCTCGCTCCGAGGGTCTCTCATCCCCCCCCATTCGGCCCCTTCCTTCATTGGTTTGGCTGGCGTCTTCTACTGAGCGGCTATTGGTCTTCCCCTCAAAGCCGGGCGCCTGCTCGGGCCGCAGATTGGTCAGGGGTCCTGTCAGTTTCCTCTCTGGGAAGGTGCCGCGCGCACACACGCACGGGCTTTTTTTTTTTAACTCTCCCCCCCCCCCCGCCGCTGCTATGAATGAACCCGGAGGGCGAGAGAGTTTTAAGGGGCTGAGGATTTGAACGGCGGGGCTGCTGGCCGCCAGTGGGGGCCGGAATGAGGATGAGCCGAAGGCGGCCGCCGCCGCCGCCGCCGTTCCCGACTCAGGACTGGGCATCGGCTCTTTCCGTCCGCACCTGCAGCCGCGGCAAGAGCTGAGCCCAGGGCGGGCTGTACCGCTCCCAAGGTAAATAAACAGCCCTTCATTTGTAACTTTGTCAAGTTCCCTGCGGCGTCGCGTCTTGCCAAAAAAAGCGGGGGGAGGACAAACTTCTTCGTCACCCCCACCCTCACCCCTTCGCCTTGGCTATCGATCATTCCCTATCACCCACTTCGATGATTGCAGGAGGAGACGGATGAAAGGCGCACTGCCGGCTCCTTCTGCTTTTCCCGAAACATCTATGATCGCCTCTCTTTTTTCATTCCCTCCCCCGGGTTGCAGCTTTTATTAGAGGCATTTGCTGATGCGTGATGCGGCTTTCTTGCTCCCTAATTAAAATCAGGTAGGGTCTTCTCCTTTATCGCTGCAGTCAGCCTATATGTACAGTATATGCGTGTGAGAGAGTTACAAATGCATAGGGTAGCAGTGGTTGCAGCTTGTCCTCCCAGGAGCTTTAAAGGGCTGTCAACCCCTTCCATGCTCTTGGCGGGTTGCTGAGCAAAAAAACACATGATGCATGTTTACAGTCTGCCAGCCCTTGGCGAATGCTCAAGAGTGGTAGAGCAGCAACCCTGGAACCTAGGCTGCTGCCTGGCCCTACTTTGAATGACTGCATTTGCATCTGTCTTTTTATAACACTGCAAAACAAATACTGCATGACCTCTTGCAAAGAAAGATACTCAAGCCAACCTTTGAGGTGCAGATGAAACTGAGCTGTGGGAGAAGGATGGTACAATAGTTCCTTTTTCATGTTCAACCTAACTGACCTTAAAGCACTTGCTAGAAAGCAAGCACTATTAAAAGGGCAACTGAATGGAGAGAAAAGAAGCTCTAGGAAGAGCAACATTGCAGTTTTCAGTAATGATTTCAACCCGATCCCTCCACCCGTGCAATGATGTACAAATGTATAATGGCCTTGAAGGACAAGGTGGGAAAGTTGAGGTCCTCTCTAGATGTTGTTGAGCTGCAGGCCTGCCCTCGCTCACCATTAACTGTGCCAACTGATGAAAGGCGCATAACTGTTTCATGTTAAATGGTATATAGAAACTGAAAGTGACACATGCATGCTTCTGCCACCATAGCTGAAGGCAATGAATGCATCCAGAGACACAGTTATATGATAAGGCATCTAATACACAGGGCGTGTTGTGTTTGTGATTTGAAAGGATTGGGGCATGGACGTGTGAGCCATCTGATGGTGCTGGACTGCAGGTCCCAGTGTGCCATCCCATTTCCTGCACTTTTTATGGCTGATGGGAAGTGAAGTCCAACAATATCTAAAAGCACTCCCATTTTTCCTCCTTGATGGCCTATCCTAACTAAATGCTATGCACACAATTCCCATTGCCTTGTTTTTCAAGGAATGATGCCTTGAAATACATGGTTTAGAATGGAACAACAATGAAGTATTTCTTGCACTTTCGCTTCTGTTTTCCCTAAGAGACTCAGATACACACATGGGAGGATGAGGGAAGCAGCAGCTTGAAAGATTGAGTGCTTTGTTTATAGAATTTTTGCCCTGGGAAAAAGTTAAGCATTTTATGGGATTCCCCCCAATTTAGTAATTATTGTAATGTATTATACACAGAGCTGTTTTTTAAAAAACAGTTTGGAAACAGCTGTTGGTCCAGAATAGCGCATAGTTTATAGATGCAATTCTTAATAAATTTATGATTGTTGGATATTGTGCTTCTGTATCCATGGCTCAAAATGTAGGAAATGGTCTGATATTACTGTAAAATATCATGCTCACTTTGTCAGCAGGAAAAAGCATGCCAATTTTACACAGCAAAGCGTATCTGGAATGTTAATGACACCCATGTCAGCAGTTAAGATATTCTACAGTATACCCTCTTGTGCTCACTATAGTTTCTTTTAGGCATTGTGATATCTAGAGAATTTGTTGAAAAACAGCTGTCAGTTGCTTTGTGTTTGGGTGATAAGTGGTTAACTGATGAAACAAGAACTTCCGACATCCACTTCCCTCATGTAGAATTACCTAGTACTTGACATCCTAGCTTCGGCCCTCCAGAAGTTTTGGACCACAATTCCCACAGTCCTTTGCCATTGGCAATACAGGCTTGGAATTCTGGGAGTTTTGGTCCAAAACATCTGGAGGGCTGAATTTTGGACATGCCTGTCCTAGAAGATGAGCGCATGGTTGCTGCGAGAGGCCAGAAGCAAGAACAACTGGGACGTGGCTGCACTCCTTTTGTGCCAAAATATTTTGAAGGGCTGTTTGGGGCTTCATAAAATGGTAAAGCAAATATGTGAATGGGACACATACAGTGAAGAAACATACACACCCTCTCAGGTAAACAAATGTTGCCATGTCTGCTCTGCAGAATGCGGACTAGAAATCTATGTGCCAGACTCCAAATGCTTTCCTTGGGGTAGACAACCTGAGGAATAAAAGCTGTATTGGACCATCAGTTTCCTAAAAAAGGTCCCCTCATATTTTACAGTAATAATAAAGAGGGAGGAGCTGGGAGCAAGGACTGTCACTTGAAGCCAAGGTCAACATCATCCATGCTGTGTGTGTGTGGGGGGGGGGGAGTCAGTGAAGGAACAAAAGGAACAAAAATTAACTCATTTGAAATGTGGTGTTGTAGGAGAGCCATGCAGACACCAAAGACAGTCGGGGAAGGCAGACAAGTGGGTGCTCAATCCAGTCAGTAGAGCAAAATATCAAGGGAATTCAGAACTGACCAGAAAATACAGTATTGGAAAAGGGAAGAGGTGGCAGTAGGGAAAGGGGGAGAGAGAGAGAGAGAGAGAGACTTAAAATAAGAAAGATTGTCTTGGTAAAGGAAGCTGCAATTGTTAGTTTGTAAGACCTGAGGAGACGTTATTGGAGAATACAGTTTTGCTAGGAAGGTTGGAGAATAAGAAGAGAAAACAACCTAACATTATATGTTGTTGGTTTGCAAGAGCTGAGCAGACCTGTTAATGACATGACATTTTGGTGGTCATTAACTCATACAGTTGTCAAGCATCAGAAGGTGACACATAACACCTTAATTAAGAGTTTGTTCCTCTTAATTGAAAAAACAAATGTATAGTGATAAGACTGGTTGAATAGATGAAATTATGATGGGATGTAGCCACCAAAGCTCTGTTAACATTGGGTAAGACCATTCTCCAACCTTAAAGCAAAGAGCCTAATTTCACTGTTTAAACAAAAACAAATGTTCTCTTTGCATTTTTAAAATATATTTTAAAATATCTTTACAATCCCTTTGCCAGCCCAAACACCTATTAGCCCAGGAAAGAGTTAAAAAGTTCTGCTTCTTAGAATCAGCTAATTGGACCCTGAGAGCCAAAAGTTTAGATTGCCTCTTGAGCTAATATTTCCTTTAAAAACTTGTGTCAAGAACCTGGCCTCTGAAATCTCAAGATAACATCTTGTTGTTTTGCTTTGTTTTATCCATTATGTACACTGCCTTGGGTTCCCTTTGGGAAGCAAGTGGTGTATAAATCTTAAAATAAAAACAAACAAACAAAAACAAACTATACTGAAAGCATTCTGGCCTGTGTCAAACACAACTGCTCTCTTCTTTTGTAATGCAGAAATACTTTGAATATGCCTTACAAATTTGTATGCTAATTCCGTGAGGATACATGGTAAAATGTCCCTTTCTGGAGGATGTTTTGACTGCTTTTTTGTGACCTTTCACTGCCCTCCAAATATCCCCTTTTCCAAGGAAACAGCTGTGACAATGTATCTACTTTAAAATGTTCTTACTGGTAAGCCTGTTCCATGCATGCCCAGTCTTCTAACAAAGCGGCTACCTTTCCCTTTTAGAAGGGCTTTTTTGAGGATCAGTGTCTTAGCCCTTGCAGTCTTTCCAAATTTAAAAAAAGGGTAGGACCGGTCATTCTTTTTCAAGATAAACATGGTTGGTCTTTTCAATTTATGTGGTCTGTTTTAAATCTGGGGACATTTAGAACCACCTATTTCTGAATGGAGGGAACAGTTCTATATTGATGCTAATCTGTATTCCAATTTAAATGTTAAAAGTTTTTGTTTAGAAGGCCCCCATTTGCACAGTTGCCTTATAGAATGTTGATTTGCTCTGCTAGCACATGATCATTGCTGCGCTCACGTGCAGCATTAATCAATTTTGTGGATACTTGGGACTGCCTTTAACAATTGTTTGGAACTGCTGTTGGTCCAGAATTGTGCCTAGTTAAATGATGAAATTCACAATCCCACAAGATGTAGTGATGACAACCTTTTAAAGATGGACAGCTTTTAAAGAGGATTGGACAAATTCATGGATTATGGAGCTATCAGTGGCTACTAGTCATGATGAACCACTACTTCCTCCATAACCAAATATGTTTTTCGGTGCTAGCTGCTGGAGAACAAGAACAGAGTGATCCTGTAGCATTTATTCCTTCCTAAAAGTCTTCCTGTTGGTCAGTGGCTTGCTGCAATGTGAGCAGAATGTTGAACTTGACAGGCATCTGTTCTTATCCAGTAATAAACTTTTTAATGTTCTTACTACGACCATCAGGACTGGGGAGTTGTCATTTCTCTTCTTTGTCACTTTCCTTTGCTCACAATCCACTTTCTGGGTGCTGTTTAAAGTGCTACTCTTAACCTTAGCCACAACTGGCTTCAGACCTAGTTACATGAAAGGATGCCTTTTCTATACAGCGAACCCTCATATAGCAAACAGTTTGCAAAACATTTAAAATCTGTACAATATAAAAAAATTCCAGAGAGAGGGGAAATTTGCTTAACAGAATTGCCTATGGGGTGAATCCATACAACATAAAAATGGTTGCGATTAGGGATTACCCTGTTTTCAATGCATTCCTATGGGAAATTTGTATAAATGAAAATTTGCTCAACAGAATTTCATTTGGAACGAATTAATTCCTTTATACAAGGTACCACTACCTATATCAACCACTACCTTAATGAGGAGCTTTACTTTGAGTATCCCTGAGTCCTGACAAATGATGTTAGGCAAGTGGCCAGACCAGAGAGTGAATTTGGTTGTGGCACGTTGATTATGAAACAGTCTACCTATAAAAGTTCAATTGGTGCTTTCCTTAGGGCCTTATGTACACCGCATGAACATCTCTTGTCATTGTGAGATAACTTGTAGTTACTTTTGTAAACTGGCACACAAATATGAAAATGTGCATTTTAATTGAGAACATAACTCAAAAGTTTTGTCCTACCAGTTCTTTCTATTCCTTTAGACCAGTGGTTCTTAACTTGGGCTCCCCGGATGTTTTTGGACTAAAACACCCAGAAGAATTCATCACTAGCTGTGGTGGGCAGGATTTCTGGGAGTTGTAGTCCAAAGGCATCTTGGGACTCAGTTGTGAAAACCACAGATCTAGGCAGCTTCATGGTAGATGTTTGACATGAAGATTATATGTCACTTCCGGGATGAGTACTGTAGTATGCCACTGAATACCAGCTTCTCTGGAGATCAGTAAGTTGAAACCATTCCCCATGCCACAACATTTCTCTACTAATCCTTAAACTAATGTTGTTTAGTTTAAATACAAAACTTCAGAATGAAATGAATTTGTGGACTTAGTTTGTGAGTCACTAGTTTGTCAAATAATGCCTTTCTGCCTATGCTGAAATGTGTTGGGTGATCAGAAATCATGTGCAGGGAGTGAGGAATTTTCAGCATTGAAACCAGGTGTCCAGATCATGCTGCCTGTCAAGGTGCATCCAGTCTTTTTCTAGCATGATATTAAAACATAATGTTCTCATTATCTTCTAAACAGGTTTGCTGGGTCAGGATGCTCTTAGCTCTCTCTAATGGCTAAGTACTTTCGTTTTTAGTTCGTAGCTACTTTTAAACCACCCTGGTTTATATCAATCTAGTTTCTTTTTAAGGAATAAAGTGAGGCACTTTAAAAAATAAAATAAGCAATAAATAAATAAAATTTACATATGTGTGTGTGCACAATTGATTGGTTTATTGTGGACTCTTAAAAACGGACTTGGGCTGATTTTACCTGTAAAGGAAGCCTGTACTGTATTTAAAGCAAGGGAGTGTTGAGGATTCACTTGATACTTTTATGATGTCTCCTTATGCATTGGCGATTGTTACAATAGGGGACAGTTGTGTTGTAATTCCAGGTAAAATCTAATTGTTACACAGTATTCCTGGAGGCTGGAGGCATATGACTTAGCTTATGACTCTTGTTTCAGGTAAGCAATAACTCAGTTCTGTATGTTGTTCTGTTGGGTTGCGCTGTCTGTTTTCGCAATCCTAGGCAAAAAAACATGGTATGTTCTTGTTCTGTTTTGTCTTTTTAAAATAAACCCTGGGGGGGTCTGTTTAATAGTTATCAAGCTGACAAGCCCTCTTGAAATAAGATCAGGGCATGGTGCCTCAGTGGACTAAGGCTTCCAAAAATTGTCAGCTGCAAAGTCGGCCGCTCAGCGGTTCGAATCCCGGATGCCACGCAGCAGAGTGAGCTCCCACTGATAACCCCAGCTCCTGCCAACCTAGCAGTTAGAAAGCATGTGAATGCAAGTAGATAAATAGGTACCGCTGTAAAAAGCGGGAAGGTAAAACAGTGTTTCCTTGCAGCCATGCCGGCCACGTGGCCATGGACTTACACAACTCTGGCTCTTTGGCTTGAATACGGAGATGAGCACCGCCCCTAGAGTCGGACACGACTGGCACGCATGTGTGGGGGGAACCTTTACCTTTACCTTTACTGTATGCGCTAGTTCCTTATGTTCACTAAGGATCTCAGAAAATGTGTGTAGTAATTGCTACATTCAAATGCTTTATTCAGTTTCCCAGGCCTCCCTTCAAAAGGGAGCCCATTTGAACTTTCCCTTCACACTATGTTACCACTTCTCCCGTCACTGAAGGTGTTTCATCATAATGTTAAGTTTCCTAATTATTAAATTCGGGATGTCGCAGCACATAATCCCAGATGATGCGGAGCTATTGGCTTTAGGTTTCTGGCTAATTGCATTTGTGTGTCACAGCAATTTGACTAGAGCTGTGTAATAATCGATTCTGAACGCTGCTTTTCTCTTCAGAACAGTTAGTAACAAGCGTGCATTGCTTTAGCACTTCTTCCACAGATGTGACAGTATTGTTATCACATGTTAATATGAGTAAATCCTGTTTCGCCCAAGTGACTCAAGGATGGTGGCATTTTTTAAAATTGCAAAGCTTGTTGTTGATGGGTTTAGAATTCAGCTGTCATGTTTAGTGCTACAGGATGTGTGAAGAAATGTAGAATATATGCTTTGTTACAGTAAAAACAAAGCAAAAATTCAGTATCCATCATGGTGGGGAGTGAGACAGTGTGGTATAATGGTTCATGCAGTATTAATGACTGGGTTTAAATCTCTGACCTGAGACTCATTCTGGGTGGTTGTCCTCATGTCAAGCTTTCCATTGGAAACAGGTCAGCCACTGTGTGGAGATGAGCCTTCCATCTGATCCATCGTGGATCTCCTTATCTACTCTGGGTGACTTCATGCCAATTCCTATCTCTACATCAAATTGTCTGGACTGTTTTGAGGATGAGGTATGGCACGGAACAGGAAGACATAACCCTGTGTTCTAAGATCCTTGGAGAAAGGAGAGAAGAAACACCCACCCACGCACACAGTGCATAGATAGGTAATGGAACACAAAAAGAACATAAGAACAGCCTTGCTGGAACAGGCCACAGCCCATCCAGTCCAGCATTCTGTCTCACACAGTGGCTCACCATTTGCTTCATGGTATTCCCAAGCAGATGTCTTCTATGATTACCCGCAAATGGCATTGAGAGATGTCCTGCCTATCTCCCCAATCCAGAAGTTGTCCTTTGGCATCCGTAATGATAGCCATTGATACCCTTGTTCTCCATGAACTTGTCCAATCCTTTCTTAAAGCTGTGAAGGCTGACAGCTGTCACCACTTCTTCTGGCAGGGAGTTCCAGAGACCAGTTATCCTGTGAAAAAGTACTTTCTCTTATTTGTTTGAGATCTAGCACCCAAAAGTTTCATGGAGTGCCCCCTAGTTCTAGTGTTGTGTGATAGGGAAAACATTCCCTATGGGAAAGCAGTCAGCAGATTGCTTCTTGGTTATGCAGAGCCATGCATGGAAGTTAAAAGTAGCACTGTGTAATGACTGAAAGGCAGAAAATAATCACTGCTTCCAGTAACCCACTCTTGTGAACCAACCCAATGCCATCTGTAGCCTCATGAGGCTACAACCCAATTTTTTTAACTTCTACAGATATGAGATAATAATTTCCTTCTTTTCTTTATCTGCATTCTGGACAATTTAAAAACTGAATTTCAAGATTGGTCCCTACCAATATTATTTACTATTACATGCAGTGCTAGGGATCGGTTTTTATTGTTAGGGAGGGAAATATATTCTTTCTTTGATTCTCAAAAAGCCTCTCAAATTATTAAAAATAATTTGTGTTAATGTGAGTACATCAACAATTCCTATTTGTACTTTCATCTTTTTTTAAAATGTTTCTTCCACCCCTAGTTGTCCAATATACGGGGAACATTTTTACCGCATAGCATCATGAGGGCCTCTGTCAGTAGCCAGTGCTTCCCCATAGGGCTTAAAGCACTCCCTGGGTGGTTTATAAGTTAATTAATTATACAGACTTCACATTCTGCACCCCACCCCCGTGACATGGGTACTCTTTTTAGAAGGCTGAGTGAACCTTGAGCTGGCTCTCTGAGGCTGAGCCCTGGATCTTGAGCTCAGGTTTGGCTGCAGTAGAGTGGTTTAACAGCCCCCTCCAGGTGTTTTTCTTTTTCCCCCACCCTACCCCCAACTCCACTGGACCTATCAATGTTCTTTGCTTCATGTGGCTATTAAATCCTGAGTTGATAGGTTTCTATTAGTCTAGTGTCTCATCTTTGATCATTCCCTTTGGGTGACCCTGCTAGGAGTCCTGACTCATAATGGATCTAACCCTGTGATGGCATCATTCTTGGCTTCCCTGGAAGCCAGGTCCTGGAGTTGGCAAAGCTCAGCAAGAGCCGAGTTCAGGATATGGCATTTTAGATGTCACTCATTCATAAGGTAACCATAAATTGAAGGCCGTGGGGTAGCACCTCGGAAAACACAGGGTTAAAACCTCATCCAGCTACATCAGGCATACTATAGAGCAGTCATGTCCAAACTTCGGCCCTCCTGATGTTTTGAACCACAACTCCCAGAATTCTAAGCTTAGATTGCCAATGACAAAGGACCGTGGGAGTTGTGGTCCAAAACATCTGGAGGGCTGAAGTTTGGACATGCCTGCTGTAGAGCTTCCATTGTGAGCCAGCAGTGAAAAATGAAGCTGTACTACTGCATAAGAGCCAAGTGACATAGGAGGTGGCTTGCTAAAAGTCAGTTCCCCAGAGTCCTCACCCCCACCCTCAAATGGAGCTGACCAATTTGGATATCTGCAGAGAGAATGAGAGAGAGCCACAAGTTAGTGGTTTATTTCTTTAGAGAGGAAAATTCAGCAACATACAGTAGCTACTGTAGAAAACCTCAATACCCGTTGGCTAAGCATGTTTTCGTTTGCCTGCAATTGCATTTTTTTTAAACTTTGGTCTTTGAGTTAAATGAATCTTCTCTGTGCTTCTGGGCCTGTACATCTGAGTGGATAGATGTGTTTTACTGTAATGCAATGAACCTTTGGTTGTCAGGTTGCCCCCTGCTTTTTTTTTTAATGGTTGAGCATTTTCTATTTTGCTTAAATAGAGCATAAATAATGCTATACAGTAAAGAGCAGGATATTCCTGATATAAAAATATTTGGGAATATATCTAGAATGTATCTTAAATTGGACTTTCATGTCTGAGAATTGCTTCGATGACTTGAAATTTCCCTTTCTAGCAATTTTTTAAAATGATGTCTGTCTGAAATGTATGTAGTTATGTTTTTGCTGATGCAGTGTTTTTGTGTTTTTGGCCTTGGGGTGGCAGATGACTCGTCAGTGTTAATTAAAGTCAGATATGGGTTCATCTTGAGCCAGAAGCAAAGCAAAGCAAAGCAAAGTGTTCTGGTTATATACCGCCCCATACCACTACAAGTAGTCTCTGGGCGGTTTACAATTTTAATTACAGTGTGCAGGCTACACATTGCCCCCCCAAGCTGGGTACTCATTTTACCGACCTCGGAAGGATGGAAGGCTGAGTGAATCTTGAGCCTGCTACCGGGGATTGAACCCAGGTCGTGAGCACAGTTTTACCTGCAGTACAGGCATTTAACCACTGCGCCACGAGGCTCCTTCAGATCAGATTCTGGCTCCCTGATCAGCCCAAGGGTGCTGATCAAACATGGAAATTCCATGTTACTGGAACCTCAGGCTTCACACTACAGTTTATAATACTTCCAAATCTGGCCAAGGACCTATATTGTTAAGGCAATCACAATTGCTGCTTTCTTTTGCCATGAGGAAATTACTTATGGTGGACAATCATCAGGTTTCTGTCTTTTAGCTAGTCTTTAACATTCTTATCTGTTTGTGGGCTGGGACATCTGAGCAGTGACTGATGTAATGCCACAACAAAATGTATGGAGTTCTACAAATGCTGTAGTAGAACTAACATATTAGAAATCTTCACTCAGTGCTGTCTTCAGGAAGGCAGATCTACTGACTATGCTTATTGTTTTATAATGTGATTGTCATAACAACAGAGTGTATGGCAGATACCAGGCTTCTCAGGGCAATGAGGACAGCTTGGTTTATATATTTATTCATTTCTTAAATTTTTATACCACCTGATTAGTGGAAAGCACTATGGGGGGGTTCACAGTAAAACTATAAAATAATATTACAGTAAACAGAGAAATGTAATAAAGTAAATTGTCAGACTTCACTTGGAGGCACTCTGCATGATCTCCCTTTCAAGCCAACCTAAAGTCAGACCAACACGATAAATTACAGAAACCTGAGTTTTGACTACTGTGTTTTGGCAAAGCTTTTCTACCCCTTCATCATAGCTGACAATATTCCCAGAAAAGGGTTGATACCAGAATGAAATAATCACAGACGAGCATTTCCAAATCACGCCTGGGTATCTTGTTATATCTGAGAAGGTCCAATTTTTTGGTGGAAGTCTTCAAGAGCATAAAGCTTTGAGATATAGTCTGAATAATTGCTGTTTGCTTTGGGTGGAGATAAAAAATCAGCCTACTTAAAAGACTTTTCACTTTCAATATTGCTAGAACAACATTCGGTCCACTTCTTTGTAGCTCGGTTGCCCAGTGATTATTGCTTATCCCTGATGCCAAGGTGTATATATACATATGTTTCTGTGTATGAGAGAGAGGGGGAGAGAGAGAGAGTAAGATAAAGAATGAAAAAGAGAATTTATATTCCTGTTGTGTGGTAATTGAGGGAAAAGAATGAAGAAAGGAAGAAGTTTAGGGAGCAGAGGGAGAGAGAAACCAGTGGAGAATTAAAATTGGATAAAGTGTTGTTACTATACTGCCAGCTCAGCTGGGTTTTATCCACATTTTCTTTATTTGTTTGTTACATTTCTATTCCACCCATCTAGTGACAAAGCTGTTGTTGCTGTTGTTGTTCAGTCACGTCCGACTCTTCGGACATTTAAATAATTAAATAATTAAATAATTCTCTTGGGTCAAAAAGGCGAATACAGAATGTTTAATAGAAAAATTCATTGCAATTGCAAATACAGTGGTACCTTGTTTAACAAAATTAATTTGTTCTGCAGGCCATTTCTCTGTGCAAAAATTTTGTTAACTGAAACACGATTTCCCATTGAAATGAGTGGAAAACCGTTTATTCCATTCTGGAGGTCCAAAAATGGCCAAAAAAAACCCTGTCCCCCCCAAACCTCTTTATAAAGTGCCGGAAAAGTGCAGAGCCAGAAAACACCTACCCCCAGAATCCCCCCTGCAGTGCAATGCAAACATGGAAACACTTTTGTTTTTTGCAAAGTGTAATGGAAAAAATGTTATCTGAGGCATCCCATAGGAAATTGTCATTAGCTGAAACATCCATATTCCTGGAAATTTCATTTTGTTAACTTTTTTTTCATTAACAGGGGCATTCATTATCTGAGATATTAATGTAAGTCTCTTGAGATGAGACCATGTTCCAATTGTATTTAAAGGAGATGGGAATGGAATTTAAAAACACAAAGGATGCATCTACATTCCTAGGTTATACTTCCTACATATTTTATCCAAACCTGGCATAAATCTTTTGTCTCAGTGGCAGAGACCAGTGACTCGGCTGAGTGTGGTATCCATACTGTGTTTTAGTCTGCACTTTACAAGAGTTATCCAAGGTGAAGAATCTATTGTGGGAATAGAGGTCACATCTTAGATAGCTTCTGTATAATGCAGACTCAAACCCAGAATGGATTTGGAGACTCCAATTCCCCAGATTAGTATCTCGAGTTGCCACTTCTCTAACTATGGCAAGAATGGTGGAACAAGCAAAGGTTCACAATTTCAGATTTTAAAAAATAAATCTCATGAAAATAAGGCAGGAATCTCCATTTGTTTTGGATGAGATCCAAATTGCTAGTTGAATCAGGATGGCCTGGGCCAATGTAAACGAGGTATACAGTCACCCCCCCCCCGCCATTTCGCGGTTCAGGTACTGCAGTCCCACTATATCACGGGATCACAGTACCTGCACCTCGGGCCGCACGGGGGGCGATCACATTGCCCTGGACCCCCCGCAATCCTCCAAGAAGCCTCAGGCCGCTGGGGGGACAGTGGGTGTGATTGTATCACCCCACGCCACCCACTCCTGTGGCGGGGGTGATCATATTGCCCTGCACCGCCCCCCGCACTCCTCTGAGAAGCCTTGGGGCCGCTCGGGGGCGGCGGGGTAGGGCGATCACATCGCTCCGCACCCCCCCGCAATCCTCCAAGAAGCCTCAGGCCGCTGGGGGGACAGTGGGGGTGATTGTATCACCCCACACCACCCACTCCTCTGAGAAGCCTTGGGAGTGCGGCGGGGGTGATCATATCACCCTCCACCGCCCCCCACACTTGGGGCCGCTCGGGGGTGCGGCGGGGGAGATTGGATCACCCCACGCTCCTCTGAGAAGCTTCGGGCTGCGCAGGGGCCAGCAGGGGGCAATGTGATCACCCATGCTGCCCTCCCGCGCGGACCGAGGCGTCTCGGAAAAGCGTGGGACAACGGCGTTGGGCGCTGCCCCGCAATCTCCATTGAAATGCATTGGGCCAATGCATTTCAATAGAGAAATTTTCCCCATTGGAATGCATTGAGCCAATGTTTTTCAATGGGGAAAATTTTCTCCATTGAAATGCATTGAGCCAATGCATTTCAATGGACATGGCCCCAGACGAGAAGTCTCGGGGCGGGGCAGCGGGTGGCGGCGGGAGGTCAGATCCCCCTGTCGCCGCTGGTGCATGCCGCCCCAAGACTTCTTGGACCGATGTGCGCCGGTGGTGGCAGGGGGATCTGATTCCCCCCGCCCCGCTTCCGCATATCGCAGATTTTCAGGCATTGCGGGTCAGGTGGGTCCCTAACCACCACGATAGGCAGGGGGGTTACTGTACATTGAAGCATAAGTCCCAACCATGGAGCTTCCAAGTGTAGAGGAGCCCGCCCAGAGGAAGCAGGCTGCCTGGCCTTGTGTGAAGCATCCTGCATATTGTTTGGCAGCATGGGGGGAGGACATCCTTCTCTGCATGGTACAAGATATAGTACCATGGTTCTTCTGCATGAGGACAGCTGAGCAGTGGAGAGTAAGGAGAGATACATCAAGAATGTGCCCAATCGGGTGGGGGGAACCATGGACTTTTAAAACTTTTTCCCCAGCCCGAAGCCAGTGCAGATCAGCTGGCGAGTGGGGCTTTGGTGAGGGAAACAAAGTTTTAAAAGCTTGCCCTTTTCCTGCGCCCGATCAGATGGGCTTTTAAAACTCCCACCACCACCACCACCAAAGCCCTGCATGCCAGCTGAATGGTGCTGGCTTCAGGTGGAAAAAAGTTTTTAAAGGCCCTGCTTTCCCCCCAACGTGCCCGATTGGATGGGGAAAAGCACAGGCTTTTAAAACTTTTTTTTACTCCCCGAAGCAAGCCCCATGTGCCAGCTGATCAGCATTTGTTTCAGGACTAATAAAAAGTTGTAAAAGCCCATGCCCCCCCCCAAAAAAAACCACATAAAACAAAGGTAAAAAAACATAAAAAACACATAAACACACACACACACAGTAGTTACATAAAATACACACACAAAACACGTAAAACACATATGAATGAAAAATGACACAAAACAAAATAATTTTTTTAAAAAAATTCATTTCAAAACAAACAAAACAAACATAAATGAAACGAAAAAATGAAGCATCTCTAACCCTATGTGTAGCTTTAGAAGAGGCAGCCTTGTTAATCTTTGCTAAGATATTGGGGAGAAACAAATGAAATATGAAAAAAAGGAGAGAAAATGTTGTGGGACTTTAATGACTAACTGTTAATGTGAGCTTTCGTGGACAAATCCACTTCCTCAGGCATAAGCCTCTTGTTTCTGAGGCAGTGGATTCTGTATATACCGTCTATGTTTTTCAGTGTAGTGTTGAAGTGCTTTGCCTTTGCTCAGAAAAAGTTTATGTCCATGTTGGAATGAGCATCTCCTCTTTGTGAGAGACAACACCATTCCCAAGTATTGCAGATGGTTCCAAAGATAAATCAAGAAAGAACAATATTTTTCTACGGTAGGACCCCTGTATCTGAATGATCAGCACCTGAAGTTTCACTTACTCTTCTTCTTCGATTGTCATGTCCTCGTAGAACGTTGGCAATCAGGAGGCTGAACTGGTTTGTATCTAAAGCTATTCTAAATCACTTACTGAAAAGATTAGACTATGGGTGATACCTTCATAGGCTGCAAGAAAAATAAAAAAAGTTGCTAAAAAGTTGCTGAGCGTTCAGGAGCAAGCTCCCCTTTTCAAAGCAGTTTTAAAAGTCCAGGCGTGGCAAGGGATGTATTTTACCAGGAGAGAGTTCTTAAAAGTTCACTTCGCAAGATATGACATGGTATCAGCCTCTCTCTAGTGGCCAGTTCTGAAAAAGGTAAAGGTTCCCCCTGCACCTGCGTGCCAGTTGTGTCCGACTCTAGGAGTGGTGCTCATCTCCATTTTCAAGCCAAAGAGCCAGTGTCGTGCAAGTCCGTGGTCACGTGGCTGGTGTGATTGAATGCATTTCTGCACACAGAACACTGTTTACCTTCCCGCTTTTTACAGTGATACCTATTTATCTACTTGCATTTACATGCTTTCAAACTGCTAGGTTGGAAAAGCACAATGCAAATAATTATTTCTTTTTCTTTCTTTTATTCCCTGTTATCTGTGGGGTGGGAGTGGCTCCAGATACACAAGTACTACTTCATAGTGAACCATGTGCGAAATATGGAGAACATTTGCATTCATTTTCCATTACAGCTTGTGTTTTTTCCCTTCCTTTGCATCTCTGTGTGAGCTTCTCTTTCCTGGCATCCCGGTTGGTACTGCCTGGAGTTTCAAGGAGAGGGATCTGTAGGGCTCTTAGGCAGACAAAGGTTGTTAAGATGCTGAAGGTTCCATTTGCGTTCTGGATCCAGTCTATTTTAACAAAAATGTGTCTTTTTGTTCTGTCATGTCCCATCCCCAAAGTTCCAGCTTGTCAGCTCCTAAGACGAGACTGGAAAGTTATTTTCTAAAAATAATTTGTTCCTGTTCCTTCTTTCAGTCTTCCTTAAACGACTTTGCTGCTGTTACGTGATGCACCTTTAAGAAAACAGAAATGTAACATTCTGTAGCTCATTCTGTTGCTTTTTTACTAACACACTTATGCTCACCTGCCTGAGGATTAATAAGGAAGTGGCATTGCCTTGAAAAAAAATCATTTTAAATGCCTAAATACATCATAAACAATAAGAATTATTAGAAAAAAACTTAACCACCACTTCCATTTTGCTGCTGTGTCCAACACAACATATTAGGGGAGTTATCTTGACACATCTATCATGGAGTATTGGGCACCAATGTATACACTTCAGGAATCCCTTTAAAAACCTTCACTTCGGGCTGGTTTACCCAGTGTAGTTTCACAGCCTTATTCTCCACTTGTTCCAGCCTCTCTCTCTTTCTCTTTGCCGGTTTGAAATCCTGATTTTTTTTTAAATAAATGCCTTGTAGGATAAATTGTATCTATATAGTCCATGAGGACCAAGTAGATGTTAATAGCACTCCTTTTTACTGCAAAGTTTACGACCCATTGTTTTATTTCTTTGAATGGATTTAGGTTACTGTTAATTTCACTGAAACAAGATCATCCCTATGGTCTTAAACAGAAAAGCTGACACAGTTATGTTGTCTTTTCAAAACATGTTAAGATCTCTACCAGCAGCTTAAGCTCATTACTGGGTGGTGTGGCTACTAGAGCATTATAGAGGACTACTTCATCAATAATTAGCAGAGAATCAGTGGTGCATTAAAAACATTTCATTGCCCCAAACCTGAATGTTTAATGTTTAATGCACAATTTCTGATGAAATATTACTTTTTGTCATCAAATAGCTATCTGAATAAATATAGGATATGATTTTTTTCATCTGACCATTTCTATTTATTTGAATTAAGTTATTTTATGGACTCCATGATATACTTCATAATTACATTGATTAGAAAATGTTATACCTCAAAAAGCTGCCTGCCTGCCTTTCATTGTTTACCATCTCCTTTTGGAAGGCTGAGTCAGTCATGAGCCTGCTACCTGGGATTGAACCCCAGGTCTTGAGCACAGTTTTACCTGCAGTACAGGCATTTAACCACTGTGCCACGAGGCTGCATTTGGGAGGGTAGGGGGAGGACAGAGTGGGTGAGCTTTCAAGGAAGACTCCCTTGCCAACAGGAGGCACCAAACACAGTCATTTGGCAAGGCTGTGCCAGGGCTTCCTGTATCAAGAAAGAAACTGGATGTGCTTCACTTATCTGCCATTTCCAGAATCTCTCTCTGTGTGTGTTGGGGGGGGGGTAATGGAACTGATCCTTCCCCACCCTCCCTGCTGATACCATACCTGATTTCATTTTTGTATTTGAAGACTATCACTCTATACACAATTTGCAGGCAACATTCATTATTTCTTATCTTGGTGATCTCCAATTTTGCATTCTGAGTCATCCCCTCAAGGCTTTGTATGAGCCCAAGACTGTTTATAAATCAAATAAACAGCTTTCCTGCTTGGGAGTATATAATGGTTTGTGAGCATAGAGTTCAATTTTTATCTCTGCTACAGTCTGCCAACTCTCTGCCACCTCACTTTAAAGTTTTGCTGTAATAATTAAAATATGAGTTCCTGTAAAAGGTATGTTGATTTCTAGTGGCTGTAAGTGAGCTGAGGAGTGAGGACGTGTGACTGAGCCCCATACACCAGTATTGGTGTCAAGCCTCTCTAATAATCTGAGCTTGATCCCAATGGGTTCAGGTAGCTGGCTCAAGGTTGGCTCAACCTTCCATCCTTCTGAGGTCACTAAAGTGAGTAACCAGTTCTTGGGGAGAAGGGTAATTATTTTCATATTTATGTTGTAAACTACTCTGAGTGCTCTAAGCACCATGGGACAGTATGTAAGTCAAAACAACAAATAAACACAAGCAAACTATACCTCATTTAAAAAGTAACATCCAATCCAAGGCTATAGTGATCAAAATAAAAAAATAAGAAAAGCACAATTGATACAAATTTATTTGTTTGTTTATTCAATGTCTTTTGATTACCTCTGTACTAATGGCTCAAGATTCTTTAGAATAAAATTATTATTTAAAAAAACTATTTCAGAAAACAGATGAAAACAAAACAGGTTAAATACACAACACATAACAATAAAGCAGAACATTCTTGTGAAAGCAAGCAGTTGCAGAATAGTGTAGCTTTTATCAGCCATTGAGAAGCCAATAAGAGAGAGGGAAGGACATTGGGAAGGACATTCTGCAACCTCAACACTATGGCATGGAAGACTTAGTCTTGAACTATCATCTCTCTAAAATTAGAGTAGGTGCAGCAATATGGTATATATGGTAACCAGTCGGTGGATGTGATAGACTGGTAGGTGGCTTAGAGGGCTTGAGTAACTGGTGTCTTGAATCTTACTATTGCAAGTACAATAGTAACCAACCAGAGCCAGGCTTTTTCCGCCCTAAGCAAGACCAGCTAATTGCACTCACCCTCAACCAATATTCAAAAACAGACAAATTGTAGGAAAAACAGAAAGTACAAAAGTTGAAATTGTGATTTTTTTAAAAAAACTGAGATAACAAGTAATAGAACAGTTTTCAATTTTCTTTCTCAAGTACAAAACAATTTTAGCGCACAAATCATTTTGAATAAGCCTATAAATTGTAATGTCTCTTAAAAGTTTCTACTGCATTTTTGCCACATCAAAATATCATTTTTCAGTTGCATTTTTTTCCCTAAGAAACTAGTCGGTATAAAACTGGGCCTCTCTCAAGTTCAGTTCTGCGACCTTTAGGTCAGTTCTGCGACCCTCTGAGGTCAGATTTGCACCCCTCTGAGGTCTGTGCTGTAGGCCAGCATTGGCAAACCTATGGCACGGGTGCCAAAGGTGGCACTCAGAGCCCTTTCTGTGGACACCCGGCATCGCCCCTTTACAGCCACTTGTATTCAGGTTAAATTGCTGTATTTGCACTTGGCGAAAAAATCAGTGGGTTTTTGAATTGCAGTTTGGGCACTCAGTCTCTAAAAGGTTCATCACTGCTCTCGTTCACTTAGGCTGATACTTCACGTCCCTCTCGCTGCAGTTTGCGGCCCCGCTGGAGACCAGTTCAAAGGAACCGAACCTCACATCCTTGTGGGGTCAATCCGAGTTCACAGGAACGGAACCTCATGTCCTTGTGGGGTCAATCCGAGTTCAAAGGAATGGAACCTCACGTCCTTGTGGGGTCAATCCGAGTTCAAAGGAATGGAACCTCACGTCCTTGTGGCGTCAATCCGAGTTCACCCCGACCATGCCCCTGGAACTGTGCTCCAAGCGGGGTGAGAGATTCCCGTCCTGGAGCTCAGGAATCTTTTCAATCCACTTCTCGATCCGTGTTGAAAACCGATTTCAGCACGGAGGCAAGTTCACCTCGGCTCGAGGAAGGACGTGAAGTAACCACCCTAGTGGTAACTCTAGCCCTGTTACCAATTTATACCACTCTCCTTTCACCAAAGGAATATGAAGGGGCGGGTTATATTGATTTTGGTTTCTCTTTTGGTTTTGGTCTCCTCCTTGGCCTCTAGCATATGACCAGCTTTCAGCATGCCTTCATGATTATGTTGCTGTTCAGCTCACTTGCTCACATGGAACCCAACTCTGAACTCTTCTGTTTTTCTCCCAAATAAATTATTTGGAAGCTATGTTCGCTCCCTCCCCCTTGCCCGAAGATTCTCCTATTTCATATCCTTAAGTTCATCTTAGCCATCCATGGTACTCTACTCCAAGTATTATTTATTATTTATTTTAGAGTATTTTTACCCCACTTTTCTCCTTGGAAAAGAACCCAAGGCGGCTTACAGTAGTGAGGGATAATATAGAGTCCAGTACAATTGAGACATGTTCAGGTATTGAGAACAAGGAATTGAGGGACATCTTACAGCATTAAAAGACAACATTACATTAAAGCTACAAGAGAACGCGAGCAGTTAAAAGGAGAGTAAAATTCTATGTAAAGTTATGAGTGATGGAAACTAACATTGAAAACATAGTGTCAGTGTAATCACATAAGATAATAAGTAGTTATAAACACAAAGTCTATCTGATCCTATCGATTCATATAAAAGACGCATAATAGGTAGTCCATCATTCAGGGAAAGCTTGCCTGAAGAGAAACGTCTTTGCCTGTTTCTGGCAAGACAACAGAGATGAGGCAGTCCTGGCCTCTAGTGGGAGGGAGTTCCAGAGTCTGGGTGCAGCAGCCAAGAAGGTCCTTTCATGGGTTCCCACAAGACATATCTAGCTTATTGTCAGCCAGTAGAGCTGCTTTAATAGGGGTGTAATGTGATCTCTGTACCCTAGTCAGTAACCTGGCTGCTGCATTTTGGACCCATTGAAGTTTCCTGAGACTTTTCATCAGTAGCCCCACATAGAGTGCATTATAGTAGTCTACCTGGGACGTCACTAAGTCATGTGTCACCACGACCAGAGTTGGTTTCTCAAGAAATGGGTGTAACTTGCGTACTAGCCTTAATTTTGCAAATGTGGTCCTGGCCACAGCTTGTGACCTGGGCATCCAAGCTCAAGGATGAGTCCAAGAGCATCCCCAAGCTGTGCACCTCTTTTTTCAGTGGGAGGGTGACCCCATCCAGTACAGGTCGCTTCCCTATCCCTTGTTCTCCCTTTCAACTGACCAGGAACACCTCTGTCTTGACTGGGTTTAGTTTCAATTTGTAAATCCTCATCTTGAAACACCTGTGTAGTCTGACACTAAGCCTCCCTAGAGATACTTATTTGGTTAATTGCTTGGCATTAAGGTGTATTTCTTGAAGTCTCTAGTTTAAATATTGATTTCCTGATTCACTCTTATATTATTTCATAATTAAATATTTCAGCTGGCTTCAAGTGTATGCTTGTGTGTGTGTTGTTATTGTTTATGTATTTTTCCCAAATCACATCTATATTTGTAAGAATTATTGGGAAATGTGTCCAGTTGCCCTCCTTGAATGTTTAATGGTCTGGAGTGCATATGTGTGAATTCACCATATACCCTTAGTTCTGAAGTAGCCTTGTGTGTTACATAAATTTATAGTATTTTTATAATATTTTATTTTCCATTCTAAGAGTGTTAGACTATTTAAGGGAAGGGTAACCTTCAGCCCTCTAGATATTTTGGATCACAACTCCCACAGTTATTTATCATTTGGCAGTATAGGTTCAGAATTCTGGGAGTCGCAGTTAAATACATCTGGAGGGCCTGAAGGATAGGATCCATTTGATCCCAACAAGTTCAGGTAGCAGTCTAAAAGCTGACCTAGACTTCCATCCTTCTGGGGTTAGTAAATAGGGTGCTCATCTCACTGGCAAGAGGGCAATGTGTAGCCTGCATAACTAAATTATAAACCACACAGAGAAGGCTTTAAGTGCTAACTAGCAGTATATAAGCAGCACACTTTGCGTTTACTTTTTTAAATATAAAGAACAAGATGGCTAAACCAAGTACTTGTGATATTTCAGGATATTTCAGGATATTTTAAAAATTCCAGCTAACCACCTTGGGTCCTTTTCCAAGGAGAAAGGTGGGGTAAAAAATACTCTAAAAATAAGTAAATAAGATCAATAAATATTGGATAAATGGTCAAATGATGTGGTTATTCTTCCATAGAATAATTGCTTTGAAGAGTAAATAATTAAAAAATTCCATCAGAATTTAAAATCTACATGGCATTTTCAGGAAACATCTATAAGAAAATCACACCCCCTAGCAGGAATCTGATATCTACAGCCTAAGGAGCAGTGGGATGGAAGTAGGAAGTGGTAGCAAAACCAGAATGCGGACATGGAAGATGAATGGATTCGAGTAAGGAGAAGAAATAGAAGAGGGCAGCTGGACTCATGGACACAGTGGCTTATGTGTTCTCAATGGTGGAACCTGGCAGTTTTAGATTCTGGAGTTAGCATTCTCATTGGGCTGGCTGGGGTGGGGAGGCTTTAGATAGCCTGCCGTATGACATTGTTTGAGAAATAACTGAAGTTTCTCTTCCCATTCTCTAGGGTAAGTTTATTACCCACTTGATTCGAGGATTAGAGAATGGAGTTGTTATCTGCTGAGTAAACATAGAATCATAGAATCATAAAGTTGGAAGAGACCTCAAAGGTCATCCAGTCCAATCTCCTGCCATGCAGGAACCCTCATCACAGTACCCCTGACAGATGGCCATCCAGCCTCTGCTTAAAAACCTCCAAAGAAGGAGACTCCACCACCTTCCATGGCAGCATATTCCACTGCCGAACAGCTCTAACCATCATGAAGTTCTTCCTAATGTTCAAATGGCATCTCTTTTCCTGTAGTTTGACACCATTGCCGTGCGTCCTAAGTCTCTGAAGCCATAGAAAACAAGCCAGCCCTGTCTTTGATATGACATCCTTTCAAGTATTTAAACATGGCTATCATATCCCCTCTAAACCTTTTTGTAAGACTTAACATTCCCAAATCCTTAAGTCGCTCCTCATAAGACATATGTTCCAGACCTTTAACCATCCTTGTCTCCCTCCTCTGGACCTGTTTGTGGTTGTCAACATCCTTTTTAAATTGAGCAGCACAGAACTGCACACAGTACTCCAGGTGGGGTCTGAACAGAGCAGAATAGAGTGGTACTATCACCTCCCTTGCTCTAGAAACTATGCTTCTGTTGATGCAACAAAGAATTGCATTGGCTTTCTTGGCCGCTGCGTCACACTGCAGATTCATATTCAATTTGTAGTCCACCCAGAATCCCAGATCCCTTTCACAGGTACTATTCTCCAGCCAGGAGTCTCCCATCCTATATCTATGCAATTATTATTATTATTATTTTGCCTAGATGCAGGACCCTACATTTCTCTCTGTTGAAACTCATTCTATTTGCTTTGGCCCAGCACTCTAATCTGTCAAGGTCATCTTGGATTTTTCTCGTATCCTCTAGGGTATTAGCCACCCTCCTGATTTGCTATCATCTGCAGATTTAATCAGTCTTCTCTCTATTCCTTCATCCAAGTCATTAATAAAGATGTTGAATGACACCGGACCCAGAACAGAACCCTAGGGCACCCCACTGGTCACCCTTCTCCATGCTGAGGAGAAGCCATTTACAATCGCCATTTGTGTACGATCAGTCAACTAATAACCAATCCACCTAACAGTAGCACTATCTGTTTCACATTCTAGTATTTTTGCAAGTATGTCATGGGATACCAAATCGAAGGCCGTGTGTTGTGTGTTGTGTCGTTACAGTCATGACCGACTCTTCGTGACTCCATGTCCATGGAGTTTTCTTGGCAGGAATACTGGAGTGGTTTGCCAGTTCCTACTCTGGGCGCCTACAGCACCTGGTATTCCCTGGTGGTCTCCCATCCAAGTACTAACTTGGGCTGACCCTGCTTAGCTTCCAAAATTAGGAGAGATCGGAGGTGCTTAGGGCATCTAGGCAGCTCGAAGGCCATACTGAAATCAAAATAAACAATACCCACAGTATTCTCCTCATCCATCAGGCCTGTAACTCTATCAAAGAAAGAGATCAAATTAGTCTGGCATGACTTGTTTTTGAGAAACCCGTGTTGACTTCTAGTAAGGACAGCATTGCTTGTTAAGTAATTACAGAGCGTCTGCTTAGTAATCTGTTCTAGAATCTTTCCAGGAATAGATGTCAAGCTGACTGGGTGGTAGCTATTTGGGTCCTCTTTTTTCACCTTTTTGAAGATGGAGAAAACATTCACCCTCCTCCAATCTATGAGTACTTCCCTTGTTCTCCAGAATTTTTCAAAGATTATTGCCAGTGGTTCTGAAAATCACTTCTGCCAGTTCTTTTAACATCCTTGGGTATAATTCATCTGCCCCAGGAGACTTAAATTCATTTAGGGTTTCCAGGTATTCCTTCCTACCTATTCTATGCTTCAATATCCACCCTACCTCATTTACTCTTCGACCCAACTGAGCTCTTTTTTCCTTTCTGGACAAAACAGAGGCAAAGAAGGTGTTGAGTAGTTCTACCTTGTGCCTATCTCTTGTTAGTAACTGGCTATCATCACCATGCAGAGACCCTATCATTTCCTTATTTTTCCTTTTGCTGTAGACATACCTAAAAAAACCCATTTTTACTATCTCTAATCTCTCTGGGAAGTCTAAATTCATTCTGTACTTGAGCTTTTCTTACCATCCTACTGCATATACTGGCTATTTGCTTATATTTCTCTTTGGTGCATTCCCCAGAACATGAAACACATTTATTTGAGAATAAGCACTGTTCTGTTGCAGAGAACGAAACAGTGGTTTAAAAGCTGAAAAAGTTAAATGACCACCTGTACGCATGAGTATCAATGTGTAAAGTCTAGTAATTCTACCCAGAGCTAACAGTTAGTTTAGTAGCATCAGAACTAGCAGTTGGGTGTTCACCAGTGCCTGGGTAAGAAGAAGTGAGAGAAACGACCCTCCATACTTTGGAAGTCATAGCTGTTAGGTTTTTATCTCCAACTATAATAGAGATGGGCACAACTTAGCGGTATTTCCGTTTCCGTTTCCGTTACTCGGTTCCGTTACTGTACGGAAACGGTAACGGGAATTACTGCCCCAGACTTCGAGCTCGAACCGACGAACGAACAATTTGGTCTGATTTTTCGTGCTCGTTACTTGCATCGCGCGATCGTGCGCGATGCCAAGCGGCACACAAAAAAAGTTTTTAAAAGTTAAAAAACCCGGTTCCCGGCCAAAAAGCAGGCGGAAATATGCCTGCCGTGCCTCAGGGCACCTACCAGAGGGGTGGTTTCTGGAGGTCCCCGCCCGGCCTCCCCCCCTCCTCCGTCCTGGGATGCTCTGGTGGTGGGACTCGCCCGCCGCAAAAAGCCCAGTCTCGCCGCCGGCCGCCAAAGCACAAGCAAGCGGCACGGGTGGCACAGGAAAAAACTTTTTTAAACTCTCCCGGGTCTCCCCCCCACCCATTCCCGGGCCAAACAGGCAGAAAAATGCCTGCTTGACTAAGGGCACACGGCACCTACCGGAGGGGAGGTTTCTGGCCTGGAGGGGGGGTCCCGGCCTCCCCCCCCTCCGTCCTGGGATGCTCTGGTCTGGTGGGACTCGCCGCAGGCTCGCCCGCTGCAAAAAGCCCAGTCTCGCCGCTGGCCGCCAAAGCGCAAGCAAGCGGCACGGGCGGCACAGGAAAAAACTTTTAAACTCTCCCCCCACCCATTCCCGCACAGCACGAGTCTCGCCGCCGGCTCAAGCAGCACGGACGGCACAGGAAAAAACTTTTAAACTCTCCCCCCACCCATTCCCGCATGGCACGAGTCTCGCCGCCGGCTCAAGCAGCACGGACGGCACAGGAAAAAACTTTTAAACTCTCCCCCCACCCATTCCCGGGCCAAAAAGCAGGCGGAAAATGCCTGCCGTGCCTCAGGGCACCTACCGGAGGGGGGGTTTCTGGTCTGGAGGGGGGGTCCCGGCCTCCCCCCCTCCATCCTGGGATGCTTTGGTCTGGTGGGACTCGCCGCAGGCTCGCCCGCCGCAAAAAGCCCAGTCTCGCCGCCGGCCGCCAAAGCACAAGCAAGCGGCATGGGCGGCACAGGAAAAAACTTTTTTAAACTCTCCCGGGTCTCCCCCCCACCCATTCCCGGGCCAAAAAGCAGGAAGAAAAATGCCTGCTTGACTAAGGGCGCAGGGCACCTACCGGAGGGATTGTTTCTGGAGGGGGGGTCCCGCCTCCCCCCCGTCCTGGGCAGCCAGACTCGAGTCGCCAATCCCATGCCATGCGGTGCGGGCGGGGGATCCAAAATGGGGCGGCGAACGCAATATTGTTTTTGAAATCGTGGTCCAAAAACACACAAGCACAACAGAAACACGCGGAAATTTATAAACTGCCAGATTTTTCACAGTAGCAGTGGGTTTTTTCTTGCAACAAAATGTCTCTCCTCTCCTCCTCCTCTGTCCTCCATTGATTTTATTTTATTTTATTTTATTTACACCTGCGCAGTGCGCAATGATGGGCTGGCCCAGTGGCCTGGCCAGCCATGTGGGAGGGGACGACCATGCAAATTTTTGGAGCCATCCCACCAATTGCATGGCCACTTGGCCACGGAGACTTCTGGGATGTGCCAAAAAGCCCCCTAAAACCTGCCCTAGCCCCCTAGCCCCCTAACCCTAATCCTTGACTCCTTACCCATACGTCACAGACTGTCTTCTTAGTGGGTCAGAGAGGCACCCAGAGGTGCAACCCAATAGCCCACCGTAACCTTACCCGTCATTAGCCTAACCCTAGCCCTTGCAGTAAGCCACCTTAGCGCATAGCCAGATCTACTTGCATTGCACTACACACGCAAGTACGATTCCCTTCTTTGTGGGACATGGCAGGTGCGACCCAGTCATCCTGGATGGTGGGTCATACCAGGGGACTGGTCTCACTGCCTGCAAAAGGTATGCATATCCATATGGTTATGCATGCCATTTTGCAGCAGCAGCAGGTGAGGAGGGGAGACCCCCATGTTGAGGGGTCTCTTGGAGCCTGCTGCTGCTGTCCCTTCCTAGTGGGTGAGGATAGGAGGCACCCACGGGTGCCTCCAGGAGCCCACTTTCCCTTTATAGTGGGCCAGAGGAGGCACCCACCCCACAGAGGTGCCTCCAGGAGCCCGCTACCCCCCCCCAAAAAACCCAGTATAACGATAACGAAAAAACCAACCGACTAATTTTTGCGAAGTTTCGCGAAAAACAGAAACGAGCCGAAACGGGCTGCCTCCGACACACGACAACTCGAAAACGTCATTTTCCCGAGTCGTGCCCATCTCTAAACTATAACATTAAATAGTTGTGAATAGACTACAGTACTGCCCCGCTTATTGCAGTAGCGTGGTGCCTGATCCACTGGCAGTAAAGGAAAATCTGCAAAATGCAGATGCCTTAGTAAACTGACCTTGGGCTGTTCCTGCTGGCTGTGTTTCCAAAGAGAGGTTTTTAAGCCCCTCCTGACACCTCAGGAAACCTTGCTTCCAGGAGCTCAAGGTCTGTTTGCTTAGATGTGGGTTTTTAAAAACTTCTCTTTGGAAACAGCAGCTGAGCTGCTCGAGGTCAGTTTGATGAGGTGTTATGTGTTGGTTAAAAACCTCTTTGCAAACACAGCCGGCAGGAGCAGCCCCAGCTCTGTTTGCTGAGATGTCAGGAAGGGGTTAAAACCTCTCTTTGGAAGCAAAATGCAGACACCTCAGCAAGGGCTGCTCCTGGTGGCTCTACTTTGAAAGACAGATTTTTAACCCCCTCCTGGCACCTCAGCTGTCAGGAGGGGATTACAAACCTCCCTTTGCAAGCTGAGCAGGCAGGATCAGGCCCAGGTCTGTTTGCTGAGGCGCCAGAATGGGGTTAAAGGCCTCTCTTTGGAAGCCTGCTTCTCTCAAGGAAAAAAAACCCATGATATACTGAGACCATAATATATGAACCGCATTGTGGTGGGGAACTACTGTATTGACTGTACTCTTGAGGAAAAAGTGTAGTTATTAATGCCCTTTCACTTCCTTGAACACCTTTTATTCATGATAGGTAATTATTTCTACAAATCAATGATGATACAGCTGGTTAACTACTGGAAAAATTGTTTTTCCTGTAAATCTCAATATAATGTGCAGACATCTTGTGGGTTGTGATTTGTTGTGTCATATTGATAGACTTGGATGATGGTGTACATCAGGCGTGTCCAAACTTTGGCCCTCCAGATGTTTGCAACTCCCACAGTCCTTTGTCATTGGTATTCTAAGCTTAGAATTCTGGGAGTTGCAGTCCCAAACATCAGGAGGGCCAAAGTTTGGACATGCCTGGTGTAGATGGAGTGATTTTATTGATTGATTGATTGATTGATTGCATTTTTATACCTCATCAATTTCCCAGAAGGGACTCTGGGCGGTTAAGCACAAGAGGCTGTAAGTTTTATTTATTTATTTATTTATTTATTTATTTATTTATTTATTGCATTTTTATACCTCACCAATTTCCCAGAAGGGAGTCTGGGCGGTTAAGCACAAGAGGCTGTAAGTTGTATTTTAACATTTATTTATTTATTTATTTATTTATTTATTTATTTATTTATTTATTTATTTATTGCATTTTTATACCGCACCAATTTTCCAGAAGGAACTCTGGACGGTTAAGCACAAGAGGCTGTAAGTTGTATTTTAACAATTATACTGTAAATGACAGTATAATTAAAATATTAATGCAACCAAGTGTTTAGGCTTTAGCTTTTTCTTTTGTTTTTTTAAATCAGTGTTCATCTTTATGGAGATTGCAGAGTGCTTATTATTTATGGGCCCATGAGATTTTCTGTTCTGCAATCTCAGCTGCCTGCCCCCTGGAAGAAAAAACACACCATGCAACAGTTTATTGGCGCTGAAAGTTAGAAATGGAGATAAAAAGGTCGCTGCTGTTTGGGTGACAAAATAGCCTTGGTGCAGCACAAGAAGTGTATTATCTACCTGACAACCAATGCCCATCAACCCAGCCCTTATATACGTGCCTCTTATATACGTGCCTTTTGAACAAGAACAGAAATTTCTTCTCTCTGGCCTGCCAGGCAAGAAGCCATTCCTGGTCTCAATGGCTACCACTGGGAGGGGGTATGGAGGATGCCTATGATCCCAGCATGGAATCCACTGGAAAGAAGAAAAGAGAGGCTACAAAGGTGGGGAGCATGGCCTTGTCAAGTGGCCCAGCTTGTCAGTCTGATTGCATCAGGAACGGCTCGGTGTAGCGTGGGTGAATCCCAAAGTTCCTTCACTTGCATGGGGAGTTTCTCTGAGCAGGTGTCAATCAGAGCAGCATCCCAAACCGGGAAAGAAGGGTACCTTTGATGTTTCAGATGTTTTGGTTGTCAGCAGCATCCCTCTTGGCCGGTAATAAGGAGCTGCGAGATTCGTGGTTCAAAACATCTACATTTTCAACAATTCCTTCCTCCAGTCTAGAAAGTTCATCTTGTGAAATTAGCAGTACTGGTGTTCATGGCAAATGGAAATGAGAAGCCATGCTCTCTGTTTGGAGAAAGTTTGTACAGGGGTGTGATTCCCGCTGCCACCTCCAGATCCTTCATCCCCAAAGCAACTGTGTCTTATTTTCTTTAATGCTCCGAAGTACATGGTATTAAAGAAGCACCATAGTGTGCTCCAAGAGCAGTGTATGGAAGATATGACACATGGCTGTTGCAGAAATTAAATTAGGAAGAGATGTAATGTAATTAACTATGTATCTGACTTCTGCAGTGCTGCCAGTGCATCAGACTTTATTAATAATATATCCAAATATATCCAAGCAGATATAATAACAAACAGGAAATAAATGTTCTCTTTAAATGTCATTTTGTGTGTGTGTGTGTGTGTGTGTGTGTGTGTGTGTGTGTGTGTGTGTACGAGAGAGAGAGAGAGAGAGAGAGAGAGAGAGAGATGTGAGATCCTCCTTAAACCTTTTTGCAGTTACACCAATTTCCTGTGTATTTATTTTAATGCTCCATTTATATTTTTAATAATGTTTCTGTAATATGTTTGTTTTTGTTCTACATGATGCATTCCTCTGAGGGTCTTATTTAGGTATTTCTGGGTGCCTTGCTTAGGTAGTATCAGGTAGTAGTTTGTGGTGGTCAGTTGGATGAGCTGATACGTGCACCTGAAATTTTGGCTAACACTCAACTCTGAAAAATCAGATTCTGACGGGGCAGATTAGGTGAGAAAATATACTTACTGTGGACCCTCCTTACACTTCAGGGTGTGGAAACCAGACATTAAGAGGAAATTTGAATGTCTGATATCTAGATACCAGGCAAATAATAATAATAATAATAAATAGCCCAAAAGGTTGTGACACCTTAAAGACTAACTGCTGTGTTCTGATGAGAGTTTTCATAGACAAGTTCACCCCTTCAGATATGATGCCTAGATATCATTGTCAGCAACTATGTTCAAAATTGGCAATGCTGTCCTTTCTTGATGTATAACATCTTTCTCAGAATCTGGAAGTTGAGTCATGGCAAATGGACTTGTTTTCTTTTGAGATCAAAATGTTTCACCACTCATCCAAGCCACTCAGTCATCTGCTTGGATGAGTGGCAAAACGTTTTGATCTAGTAGTAGTAGTAGTAGTAGTAGTAGTAGTAGTAGTA
>JAHTLZ010000016.1:24234499-24247881 GCA_023846285.1 Phrynocephalus versicolor | reverse complement strand
TGTGTGTGTGTGTGTGTGTGTGTGTGTGTGTGTGTGTGTGTGTGTGTAAGGCCAGGTCCTGGAGAATTGTCTGAAGTCAAACATATGTTATCAAAGCTATGCATGTTGTCTTGCATTTGGGAGAAAATATATTTAGAATCAAAATGATCTGTTGGATATCAGCCAAATACTTTGTATAGAGATGAAATAAGAGTTCTTCCTCTTTTTAGCAATTAAATCTACCTATACAGGCTGGGAAAATAGCAACTAAAATACACGTGAAGGTGCAAATCATTCAAGAGATTGATTATGTTGAAAAGTACATTAATAAAAGTGCTATTGTTTTTATATTATTATTGATCAGTCCTGCTCTACAATCAAGCTGTTGTTTCTTTTTTTAACTATATCTTACCTACTTGCTTTTTAAAGCTGTATTTTAGTTGACTTGGAATATAGCTTGCATTTGGAATATAACTTTCAGTGTTTCTGGGTGCCATCATGACACCTCTGTAAAACAAAGCAGTATCTAAATATTTTCATGCCATATGATGAACATGGATTTGCTGACTGTATACATAATTTCATATATATTGTTGATTCATTTACATTGTTTAGGATCCTGCATATCTTTCAACCTGCCCTTTGCACTTGTGACATTTTTTAAAAAAATATAGCTTAAATACTTCCTCAAAATACAGTGTAAGAAATTTTGTTTTCTGTTCAGAGACTTCATGTCGAAGTGTTGAAAAATTATGCTGAATGGAGAAATATACAAAGCTTTGGTGTTATGTGTGATGAAATCAAAATCATCAACAGAACGTGTCAACAGGATGATTAGATACAAGCTTCATTACAACGACTTGTCATAGCTTCTCAATATCTGCCAGTTCAAACCAGGGCCCAGCAAATGGTGGACATTCAGACACTGAAGGACTGCACCTCCTAGCACTTCCTCCTACTATTGGTTCTCTTGGCTGAGGCTGATGAGAACGCACAAATAAATATACACTGTCATTGCTGGCATGCAGTGGTGGGTTAACCATTAAGCACAATAAACATGTGCTTAGGGGCATCAAGGGATGAGGGGGCACCATACTAAATATAATACGATAAAAATATATCAGCCAAGCGAACAACCACAGCCACAAAAAAAGCTTTTATCTTCCACTTAGAAATCAGCTCGGGAACAAGCCATGCCTCAGCACTGTTAAGCAGGGAGGACACTTGGTAACATCAGAGGGCAAGTTAAGGTTGCTCTTTGAAAAAAAACAACACCATATCAAAGTGGGGAAAGTGGAAAGGCTTGTCTTGTATCATTCATGCTTGAAGAATCTCCAGACGTCTGGCAAGTGTTCCCTGTTTGTAAACTCTTTGTTTCCTCTCCGCTCCCTTCTGTTGTCCATTGTTACTCTAAGTTCCCTGCTAGCCTCTTGGCATGAACAAAGTGTTTTTTCCAGTGGTTCCTTTGTGTAACCAGTGCATCACAGTATGCACGCCTACCTTCCTGTGATGTTCCTTTCTGTAAGTTCACCTCTATTATTATTTATTTATTATTTATTTGTTTTAATTTTATACCGCCCATCTTCCAAACTGGAACTCTGGGCCGTTTACAGGTTAAAAAACATCGATATACGGATGAAAAGAGGAGGGAAAGCCCTAGACAAGATACATCAGGGGGCGGGAGAGGATGAAAGAAAAGCAAAATTAAATAAATTAAATTAGGTTAAACTAAACTAAATTAAATTAGGTCCCCATATGCCCCCCTAAAAAGCATGGTTTTCAAGGCCTTTTTGAAGGCCGGCAGGGACTGTGCAAGGCGCAGCTCACTCGGAAGGTGGTTCCATAATGAGGGGCCCACAGCAGAGAAGGCGCAGCTGCGCATAGCTGACCTCCGCATCTCCCTAGGGGTGGGCACCCTGAGTGAGCGCGCCTGCGACATTCTCGTGGGCCTGGCCTCAGTTGATCGCTGGGAGATACGCTCCAACAGGTATTCAGGACCCAGGCCGTGGACAGCTTTGAAAACCAAAGCCAGGACCTTGAACCTTATCTGGAGAGCCACGGGCAGCCAATGCAGGCGGGCCAGAACTGGGGTGATGTGATCATATCTACGAGCACCTACCACCAGTCTCGTGTCTACTGGGTGTTTGGCAGGTTTTTAAGACCTCCACAACAACATGAGCACTCAGAGAGTGTAGACCTCTGCCAAGGCTTATAAGACTGAAGGGGCAGAGGAAATCTGCCTCAACATAAATGAAAGCTGGGGGGACATTGTATGCAGTCAGTTGTCCACTGAGAGTGAGAGTATGCAGGGGTGCTAGTAACAATAGGCATCCAGCATGCCAACAGGCAACAACACAGGTGCTAACATTGTAAATTTGTGTCAGGATCTGGCCTTACATGGTCCTGGTAACTGCAGGATCAGGGGCAGCCTGACCAGGAATTACCTGGTGTTTGTAGGCAGCAGCTGCTAGCCCACTTGTGAAGCCCACCCAGAAGCCTAGAGGGAAGACCTATTTAAGTAGTGGTTCTCCCTCCCAGACTTTGCCTCAGCAACACAAGTGTCTTGTGCTCTTGTGCTTCAGCCTGTGTGTCCAGCCTTGCCTTGTTCTGGCCTGGATCCTGGTTCCTACCTTGTTGCTCCTACCCTGTAGCCACCTCTTAGCTTCCAGACTCTGCCACTTTGTAAGTAAGCTAATTCCTTTTTTTTAAATAACACTGACAAAAAATAATGCAATTAATGTTCTATAATTTTGTGGAGGGTGGATCCTAGATGCCCTAAGCACATCTGATCTCGCCTGATTTCGGAAGCTAAGCAGGGTCAGCCCGGGTTAGTACTTGGATGGGAGACCACCAGGGAATACATGGTGCTGTAGGTGCCTGGAGTAGGAACTGGAAAACCACTACAGTATTCCTGCCAAGAAAACTCCATGGACATGGGGTCACAGAGAGTTGGTCACAACTGTAATGACACAGCACACACACAATTTTGTGGAAGTGCTTAAGAAATGTTATGAAACTCATAAAAATGGCCAAATGGTGTTGCTTTTGAGTATGCACGCATTTTCTATTATTTATTTATTTATTGCATGGTGGTTTCTGCATTTTACAGACCCTAAGAACCAAGATGAAATGTGTTCAGTTAAGTGGTCCACAAAAGCGCAAACTACCAAAAAAGAAACAATAGAAGAGACTTTGGATTTAGAGTCCAAGATTGCAAAGCTGTTTAATTTCTTCACGCGAGTTCCACAACATGATATACCTATTTCGAGTCAAAACCAATCTCTGTCATCAGAAGTGGATACAAATAGAATAAATACCACTTTGATCACTTCAGAATCAAAGTCTGACGATGTTAGAATCACTGAGGTGTCACAAGCAGGTTCATCGCGTCTAGCTCATGTCTCATTACTGATCTATCTCGCCTTGCCTGTAAATTCTCTTGATACCTCTACTGCAAATGTTGGTTCAGGTTATTTTACAGTACATTCTGGGGATGAACTAATTGCTGAAAATGAAAGTTTAGTGGACCATGGTAATGGTGGTGAAATTATTCTGTCTGCAAAGGAAGTAAATCACAGTGTAGCAAAGGATCCAGGGTTGTGGCTTGATTCCTCTGTTCATGATATGGCTTATTGGATTGCTTGTGAGCCCAGTGACTGCCAACACCACAATGGGCCATTTGATAAGTCTTACTGGCATTTCAGTAGTGGCAAACCAGTATGTTATTGTTCACAGAAACTTTTTGTTGGGACAAAAGTCAATGGTGAGAAATACAAAAGAGAGTAGTTACTGTATTCGCCATCAACAGGATCAGTTTATTGTTTTGTTTGCAAAACTATTTCCTCCTAAAAAGTTCTCGAATATTCTTATAAGAGAAGGGTTCAGTGACTGGCAAAATGCTATTACAATTGATAATCATGAAAAAAGTACTACTCGCAGAGACTCTATGCTAACATACTTAACCCTGCAGACAAGGTGTGGGGTTGGGGCAACAGTTGGAAAAACCAATTCGGGAAGAGTGTGATTACTGGGAACAGGTCATATCTGTTATTCGTATGTTAGCTGAACATGCCTTGGCTTTTCGAAGAACAGAAGAAAGGTTTGGATCATTGCAAAATGGGAATTTTGTAGGGCTGCTTGAACTTATAAACCAATTTCATATGTGTGCCATGTTCAGTGCACACATGTTCAATAGAACAAGTTTTAGTTCTGCTGAAATTTATAAATAATTGTAAGAGTCACTGTTGAGTGTGCCTTTCCAAATATAGGCATTGTCTTCATATACAGGATCGAGGATCGATTACTGCAGCGTCCTCTACGTGGGGCTGCCCTTGACCCTTGTCCGCAGACTCCAATGGGTGCCAAATGCGGCTGCCAGACTGGAGGTGGGTAGATACGATCACATCACCCCAGTTCTGGCTCGCCTGCATTGGCTGCCAGTGGCTCTACGGATAAGGTTCAAGGTCTTGGGTTTGGTTTACAAAGCCCTCCATGGCTTGGGTCCTGAATACCTGTCAGAGCGTATCTCCCAGCAGTCAACTGAGGCCAGGCCCACTAGAACGTCGCAGGCGCACTCACTCCGAGTGGCCACACCCAGGGAGGCGCGGAAGTCACTTAGACGCAACCGTGCCTTCTCTGTAGTGGGCCCCTCGCTGTGGAACCATCTTCCGAGTGAGCTGCGCCTTGCACAGTCCCAGCCCGCCTTAAAAAAAGCGCTTAAAACCATGCTTTTTAGGGAGGCATTTGGCAACCTTTAACTTAATTTAATTTAATTTAATTTAATTTAATTTAATTTAATTTAATTTAATTTTACTGGCTCCCACCCCCGCCCACCCTTTTGATGCCTCTTGCTGAGGGTTTTCCTTCTTAATGTTTATGGTTCTATCTGATCTTACTTAGTATTGTGTTGTTGATTTTTAATCCTGTTGTAAACCTCCCGGAGTTCCTCTGGAAGATGGGCGGTATAAAAATAAAATAAAATAAAATAAAATAAAATAAAATAAAATAAAATAATAAATAATAAATTTTTAACATTGTGTGTGTGTGTGTGTTGCATCATTACAGTCATGACTGACTCTTCGTGACCCCATGCCCATGGAGTTTTCTTGGCAGAAATACTGGAGTGGTTTGCAAGTTCCTACTCCAATTTTTAACATTAGTGGTCACAAATTGCTCAGCTGAGCGTTCATTTTCTCAGTTGTACAGTATATTAAAAATCCCATCAGAACAACTATGTGAGAAGGCAGGCTGGAAGCCTTATCTCTATTAAGTATAGAAGCAGATTTGTTCCATAAGATTAGTTTTGAGGAACTGATCAAAGACTTTGCCATTTTAAAAGTTGGAGAGAACATTTCAAATATAAAGTGGAAGTATACAAATATAAACATTATTTTCCATCTTACTGTAAGTTTTGTTTAATTTTGATAAATAAAAATTTATTTGATTGTTTGTTATTGTTTATATTTTGAATTACATGTATTTGTGGGCACCAAAATCTCTTAAGTGCTTAGGGCATCTAAGGGTCTTCAATCAGCCCTGTTGGCACACATAAACCTTGCATCCAATTATTCAAACAATGTATTTGAAATACATCACCACTCCTATATACATTACTGACCATTTCTTTTTTTCACAAGGCTGGAGAGGGAAACCTGAGCCTAATAAGCAAAGGTTTGGAAAAGTTTAACACAGCTCTCTAGCTCAAGGGTCTTCTCTAGTGCTAATTGAAGCTACACACAAAAAGAACAGTTTGTGAGTCAGATGCTTGCTCTTAAGTTGAACCTACCCTACTGTTCAATTACTGTCACATCTTTTTCTTCAGGCAAGACTTGGGACTGCTTAAAATATGTACTGCAATGAGATACTGGAATGACAGAACATAAATAGATGCCAGAGAAACATTTCATAGATTTGGCACTATTTCATTATTTGGCAGAAATTATTTATGATGCTTATATACCTTTTAGTATTGTTTTTCGTAAAACGCTTCTTCACAGAAGTGGGTTTGTCTATTTAAAAAGTTTTTAACATGAATTCTGCTGTGCCTTCAGCTTTCCATGTGTTTTGAACTACAACTCCCCAAATCCCCGAGTGTTAGTTTTCTAGCAACTGAAGTCCAACAATATTTGGGGACTCAAGGCTGGTAATCACTGGTTTATAAGTTTGTAAAAACATGAATGTAGACGAACTCTTAGGACTATCTACAGATTGGAACAACCATATCCTGGGGTGGGGGTGTCTTCAATTTAGCAGTGATTAGGATATATTTATTTTATTTATATATTTTATTTATTTTTACAACTTATATGTATCTCCTGGGGAGATATTTCCCAAAGATGTGGTGTCACTACTAAGAATGTCCTGTTCATAATAATTGACAGTTAGGTCCTGTCTAAAGGGCCAGAGACAGATGACTCAGTCATTATTTTAACGTTTGGGTACGTTCATACAAGTGTGGTGTTTTTTAGATAGTGAGGTCCCAAGATTTGAGCTAGGTCTGGAAACTAGAACGCAGCCAATGATACCAGCTAGGTGTAATATAATCTGAACATGTAGTTCCCATGAGCATTCTTGCCATCAGTGTTACCACAGTAGTCCCCTGTCACAATGGGGTTCATATATTACACTCAGTATATAGAGGATTTTTTTCTTGAGAGAAGCAGGCTTTCAAATAATAGCTTTTAACCCTCTCCTGACACCTCAGCAAACAGACCTTGGGCTGTTCCTGCCATGCACTTCCAAAGAGAGGTTTTTAACCCCCTCCTGACACCTCAGCAAACAGACCTTGGGCTCTTGGCAGCACACGCCAGCAGCAGCAGCCCCAGATCTGTTTGCTGAGGTATCAGGAGGGGATTAATGACTATCTTTGGAAGTGCACGCCAGCCCCAGCAGCCCCAGATCTGTTGGCTCAGGTGTCAGGAGGAGGTTAAAGACTCTTTTTGGAAGTGCACGCCAGCAGCAGCAGCCCAAGATCAGTTTGCTGAGGTGTCAGAAAGGGGTTAAAGTCACCACTTCACTTTTTTTTTGGTGTATGCTTTTAGCCTAAACCAGTGGCAGCAAATCTTTGGCACTCGAGATGTTTTAGATCACAACACCCACAGTCCTTTGTCATTGGCAGTCTACGCTTGGGATTATGGGAGTTGTGATCAAAGACATGTGGAGTACTTGTTCACCACCACTGGCCTAAATTTCTACAACTTCCCCTACCTTTGCAATGACCCTCAGTTTGATGTCACCTTACACTAACTTGTGCACTTGGCTACTTATGGCTTTCTGAAGGAGCCAATTATAGAAGAACAGACTCAACTTTGAAATGGTTACTGATTTTATGGTCTTGTAAAATAGCAGAATGGAGTTTGTTTCTTGAAAAACGGTGGTTCATAGAGTACTGGATATTGTTTCCCCAGAAAGACCTGAAGTTGTATCTGAAAGCTTGAGAGGAAATGTTGCCCTGTTGTCCATTTGCCAGCACAGAACCTTGCTCCAAAAAACACTCAGTCCTCCTAGCAATTGCTTGGACAAGAAATTGGATCTGTGAACTGAAAAGGAACAAGCAAGCTTAATAAATAAGAGGCACTCAGTCAGAAAGTCTTGTGATCAGCTGTTCTGTGATGCTTTTGGAAAAAATCAGTTTTTAAAAACAAAAAGGCCCTTTTACATGCTTCTTGAAAGGAAGACAGCTGATATGCCATTTGTAGATGTGTTCTGAACAAGATACTGTGAGAAACTGAGTCCTGTTTTAATTTTCCTACAAGACCCCCTTAAGCGACATTTGACATTGTTATTTCTATGTAAGTGTAACTTGTTGATAAAAGGCAGTCATTCAAGGGTAGCAAAGTGAACTAGACTGGACTGAAAGCTCAGTTGTCATAGATGGATTGTTCAGTATTCCTTAGTACAAAAGAACTATACTGTACCAGCTTCCAATTTGCCCCAATTCTTGTTCAAGATTTAAATTTATTCTTGTGGCAATAGCTAACCTGGCGACCACTTGAAAATGTTTTATACACATCTCCTTTTGCTAAAACTCTTATTCAGGAACTGTATTAAATGCAGAGTAAATTGAAACATTTATGATACAAATCTAAATGTACCCAAAGCCTTGTCTGCCTAGGTGCTAGGGAAGATGGGTAATTCACTGGAAACTGTCACTTCAAATAAAGTTTAATTGAAATTCATGTTGCCTGTTGTGGTGGAGGTGGATTGTAACATGTTTGTTAATTATGTTAATGATGATAAATGCTTGGTTCTGAACACTTCTGTCGCTCTGTGTAGGCTTCGAAATGCCATGGAAAATGACTCTGAGCAGCAAAGCATGTGTACGATACACAGAGAAGAATTATTTATTATGCATATTATTGCAGTAGGCACTATGAACCTGCGTTTGCCCTGAAATGCTAAGCAAAATTTCAAAATCCCTGATATAAAACAAAAGAATTGGTGTGTGCTGCGGATATTTGTGCCACTTGGAGTTTCCAGAGTGCAGGGATACATTTGTCCAAATCCAGTCTCCTCCATCAAAATTTCTTGGGAATGAAGAAATATTCTGGGTGCAACCATACCCTAGACCAGCAGGTATACGACACAAGCCTGGTGGCTTATGATTACATAAATATGCATGGCTTTATATTTTAGGGACTTTTTGATGTTATAATCTAATAATTCAGATTGTTAGGAGTTAAAGCCATTGGAAGGACTTTAACTTTTGTTATCCACTTTTCGCATAGAAGTGTGAAGAGATTTGCCCCTGTTCCTTTGGAGGGAAAATTGTCTGACTGCCTGTTCTTGATTGAAATAAATAAAAAAAATGCTTACTTATCGTTTGTAGCTTTCCTCTTTTATATATGTAGTGTGGAGCTGCATTTCCACAAATCCATCCTCAGACAGCAGAAAATGGAGGAAAATAAAGGAAGCTAGCAAAGGAAGAAAGAGGAACGAATAAGCCAGGCATGTCCAAACTTTGGCCCTCCTGATGTTTTGGACCACATCTCCCAGAGTTCTAAGCTTAGATTGCCAGTGACAAAGGACTGAGGAGTTCTGGTCCAAAATATCTAGAGGGCCGAAGTTTGTACATGCCTGGAATAAGCTATCTCAAAAACATTAAGGGATTGGCTAAAGGGTATTTGTCCCACTGTCTATGTAATGTTTCTCAATATTGTTTTCAATATTTATTCTGTTGGCTACATGGGGTTAGAGCTAATCATGAGGCGATTCAAACATGTGGCATGAATATATGACTGATTACAGTACTGTATTTTGTTGAGATAGCAAATTTCTCTCTCTCTCTTTTTGCAGTGTCTCTACTCACATTATTTTCTCTTGGCTTCTGTGATCTATTCTACTGGTCCTTAAGGGCCATTTTTGAGCATGTCCAGATGGCATCGCTGATGATGTGCCAAGTGGGACATGGTGTGGGAATGAACTCTAGTCATTTTGCCAGCCTTCTGCTCAACACTGGTAAAAACTGCAACTACAATGAGATGCATACATTGTCGGTTTTGTATCCCTGAATTAACTTAGTCCAGTTCTTCCCATGTCTCCTGAGTTCAGTGCTATTTCACTTGCTAATTTAAAAAAAATACTTGTGATGTTGGTGAAAGGGATGGGTCACAGGTGATGATAATAGCAGAGAAGGAGGGAGAAGGTAGCGTATGTGATCTGTGGACATGTAAAACCTGTTTTCCCAGGATAATTAAACATTTCTGTGTGGACTTCAGCAGTCATTTAAATGTGAGCATGTGGTATACAGACGTGTGCATCAGCCTGGGACAGACTTCAGTGTGGTCACCTCTGAGGTGTGTGTGCTTGGGAGGGGAAATCCTCACAGTTTAGTGGCAGATACCAAGCATATTCCCCACAGACACCTAATACTAAAGGAGAAGCATGCAAGATTGTAATTTTCCAACAACAACAACAACAAAAAAGAGAGAGAGATGTCAAACTTTTTAGCAGTATTCCTGTATGACAGTGCATTATTTATTTATTTCCTACTTTTCATTCACTTAGGCAAGGCTTCATGAGACATATACTATCACTGCCTCTTAGACTTTGTAGAGGGTGCCTCTCAAAGAACTACCGTACCTGTCCTATATGACTGATTACAGTACTGTATTTTGTTGAGATGCATACCCTGGCAACAGGGTATGCATGTAGGTAATGAAAGCTGCTCGGCCAGCTATATTTTTTAGCAGCATTCCGCAGACTTCTCGCAAAAACATATTTTTGTTGCAGTTTTGTTTTTAGTATCATACTCAGCAGGAAAGACGGGTGCATAAAAATGAATAATTTTCTGCTTACATCTCTGTTCTTTATATCAATGTAAAATAATCTTGTGTGAGGAATATTAGACAGAGTCATGAACTCAGTTGCTGTTCGCTCTTGAACTTTCAAAGGTGACAGTGATGCCTTTCTGAGTAATGTAATATAATTATACAGTGCAGCAGTTGAAGTGCACTGAGTGACAAAAATGTTTTACGAGATCAGAGCAGGCCCAGTTTTTCAGGTCAATTTAAAGTCTAGAATGTTGGTTCGTTGTGCCAGAATTTACTAAAGCCGGTAAAATAATTACTGGGGTCTTTCCCTCCTCCTTCTTAATGGCTTCCCTTTCCCACCCACCTCATGCCAGTGCCATTGTAATTAGGAAGGATGAAAGTGACATGCAGAGAAAGGGAGGGGGAGAAACTAATAGGGATCAAGAACTGTAGGCCTTGGTTTAAAATACATGGCTTGAGGGGCAATTAATACTACCCTGTTGCCAGTCCCAAACTGTAATTCTTGCAACTGCCAAAGCCTAACTTAAAAAAAAAATGTGGCATGGAAAGTTACTTGGGGACTGGTGGGGGACCTGGTTCCTGCAGGCCACATGATTCCGGCCATGTCCAGAATGTTGTGATGTACCAATCAGCCTATATACAGACATCCAGTTCTGCATCCATATACCTGGCTAATACTTGAACTACAAAACATCCTGAATAGGTAGGAATGAAGTAGTGCATAAGTCATTTAGATGCGAGAATTTAAAGTATATAGCCAGTTCCTCACCCATGCAATGTAATGTATTTTCAGATCTTATGAGCTTCTAGAAGCAGTCTTAAAACAGTTATACATGATGACAGCCCCATTCGGGCATTTTGTATTAATAGTACAATGAATGCACAAAGGGAGAGAATGATGAGTTTACTAGCTTCATTCTATTCCTTGACTTCATTGTCAGTATCCTTGTAATAAATGCAGACATCTGCAGCAGTGAGTCTTTCATAATCATGTTGCTGATAGAAGTCAGAGAGAGGAAAAATTATTAATTTGTACTAAAACTGGAGGAGAGTCTTGAGAGTCCCCTGGACTGCAAGGAGATCAAACCTATCCATTCTGAAAGAAATCAACCCCGAATGTTTACTGGAAGGACAGATTTTGAAGCTGAGGCTCCAGTAATTTGGCCACCTCATGAGGAGAGAGGAGTCCTTGGAAAAGTCCCTGATGTTGGGAAAGATTGAAGGCAAAAGGAAAGAGGAAGGCAGATGGTCAGTGCAGGGATAGTTAGAGCACACTTGTCAATATCGCATTTTGCTAGCTACTAGTCAGTTTCTGGACATGCTTCCAGAAAAGTTATCTATGATGAACTACAAAGACCATGCTATCTGAAATCATAAATCACAGAGTCATGAAGCTGAAAAAGGCGTACAAGGCCATAGAATCCAACCCCTGATTTTATACAGGAATGAATACAAATCAAAAGGTATCTGGCAGGTGGTTGTCCAAATTTCCTTTGAATGCCTCCAGTGTTTGGGCACTCACCGCCTCTTGAGATAATTAGTTCCATTGCTCTACTGTTACAACAGTTGGGAAGTTTTTCCTGATATTCAACCGAAATACTTCATTGATTCTCCTTTATTGGTCATTTTGGAACCCAAAGGAAGGTCTCATTTTGTGCCCTGCCAATTTTTGAAGCATATTTGATTGAAACCTGAGGGAGGATATTTGTTGTTGTTTTGTTCCCTGACTCTGGAATATTCAGCTAGTCCAAGCTTGAGTGAGATTCTTTGGGGAGGCAGAATGCTTTTTACTTAGCCAGAATTTTTGCATGTAACCTGACCAGTGAATACGTGGACAAGGGGTTTATCTGGTGTTTTTCATCAATGTTTTATTCATTTGGTTTTTTATGAGTTTTTTCTTTTTTTAAAAAAAATAGTACTCTTATCTATCTGAACCCTGTTTCGTATGAAAGCAGAGAACAAATATAATTGCTTCAAAAACAGTTGCAAGTAATTCTGATTTGCCGTGGTGACTAGCCTCAAGTGTCTTGTGACAATTGAGAACATCAAGTGATCATCACATGAATTGCAAGCTCTGGATATCTGAGTGTTAGTTTTTAGAAATGTTTTTTACCATTGATGTTTATTTTCTTTTCTGCATTTTTTTTCCATATGTGTAGCAATAATGCCTTACAGAATTGTTGGTATAGGCGCTTTTTTAGCACAAAGAGTGCAACATGAAAGCCTAATTGTGCTTTATGCGTTTCAGTGTTTATTTAAGGTGTTATTTAGTATCAAGAAGAATTTTCTTGGCTATGAGCCATGGTTACCTTGCCAGCTAAGCCACTTGATAATTGTTAGCCTTCTGATCTTCTTCAGAAGCTGGAATGCTATCCTACATTTCATAATTAGCAGTGCTCATAGCTCTTCGTTGTTCTGTCTTCCGGTGTTTTAAAACAGTAGGAAGAGGGTGGGTACAAATAAGTTGAGCTGAAATGTTTTGAGATTCAGATGTGTTGTATTTATTGTCTGGTTTGTTTAAATTGCAAGTAGTCTACTACTCATTAAGAAAAGACAGAATAAGAGAAAACATGCCACTGAAGTTAAAGGCAAAATAGGTCAACCCGGCCCACCAGAGCATCTTTGGCACTTCCACTCCACGTGGCCAACCCCTGGGAGGCCCATAGGGTCTTGACCCATAATCGGGCCTTCTCGGTGGCTGACCCCGCTGCGTGGAATAAACTCCCTTGTGAAATCTGCAAAACTGAGTCCCTCTTAGCCTTTGAAAAGCTTTAAAGACATGGCTTTTTAAGGAGGTGTACGGCGATTGGTAACTTTTTATGTTGTGTTTTCCCCTGTTTGTTTTGTTTTCTCACCACCCTTAGTATTTTGCCTCTTGACAGTTTTTGTATGTTATCGTATGTTTGCTTTTCTTATTCATTTTTACTTGTTTTATTTGCTTGTTGTTTGCTTTTTTATCTTTTGCATTTATGTAAACTGCCCAGAGTCCCTTCTGGGAATCTGGTGCAGTATAAAAATGCAATAAATAAATAAATAAATAAATAAATACATACATACATACATACATACATACATACATACATACATACATACATACATACATACATACATACATACATACATACATACATA
>JAHTLZ010000016.1:24218521-24234489 GCA_023846285.1 Phrynocephalus versicolor | reverse complement strand
ATACATACATACATACATACATACATACATACATACATACATACATAAACTGTAGTGTAGAAATAAAAAGGACTGTATTGGATGAGCAAAGAATACTGTTCCTAATTAAAAAAATTACAATTTGTGAAGCGTTCCCTGTTTTTTTAGTAGCAGCCCAGTTGGACAACAATAATGGAAGTTGCAGAGAAGGTAGCCATGTTAGTCTTTTCAAGAATTTCAAGCAAAAATCAAAACAAAGCAAAGCAAAACAAAAGACACAAGTTAGTCTTTAAGGTGCCACATGTTTTGTGTCTTTTGTTTTGTTTTTCTTTGATTTTTTGCCTTAATAATGGACTTAATCATTCACAGAACTGTTTTTGCAACAGCCTAAAAACAGACATTTTATACTCAGAAAATTCAGGCGAGATATAAAAAGCACTTTTGGTCGCACATTTGCTGAAAATTCACATATTGTAAGTGTTTAAATGAACACTTAAACAAAAACAGTAAAGGGAAAAAGAAAGAAACTAGATGGGGGGAGGACTGAGTTGCCTACTCAGGCCACTGCCTCCTCCAACGCAGTCTAATCTACATTGCTTGGAAGAACTAGGATTTATTAATTTCCAGACCTACCTTAGCTGTCTGGGAATTCAATCTTCTGCATGCAAAGCATGTGCCATGCCCACATGATCTGTGACCTTGAACTCCACCCCTTCCTAGTTTACATTGGGTTGGTTTAGAGCAGTGGTGGTAAACCTTCAACACTCCAGATGTTTTGGACCACAACTACCACAGTCCTTTGTCACCGGCAATCTAGGCTAGGAATTCTGGGAATTGTGGTCCCAAACCTCTGGAGTACCGAAGGTTCACCACCATTGGTTTAGTAGTGTATATAGAACTATTTCCTAGGGTGGAAATGGCTTCTGTGCATGCTCAGGGCACAGTGAAAGTAGATTCCCCCCAGTTAACTATCCACAGAAGTGTAACTATTGTTCCTTTATTGGGAAATGGGTGGAGAACATTTATTAGTCAGGGATGTTGGCAAGTTTTTGGGTTTGAGATCCAAGTCTGGTCTGAGTCATTTGGTACTGTGTCCCAAGTCCCAAGTCCAAGTCCCTATTAAAAACAAGCTTTTTCCCTAGGAAAAAAAGAGGGAAGGTTCCAAGTTGAAAGTTGAGTCCAAGTCATGGGGGGGGGGGACACTGAGCTGAATCTGAGTCAAGTTACCAGTACAACTTCAAATTGACAGTGAAGTTCACAGCTCAAATCTCTAATCCTAATATTAGTTTCCTATGACTTAAAACCAGAGTAGTTTAGTGATTTGTATGTGTTCATGAGGTTGTGCTGCAGTACACTTCTGTTGATCTCAAGTACATTCAAAGGTAGGGTTGAGCCTACATTTTGGGATTGTGAAGCGAACAATTTCTTTAAACTTACATTTACATCCACAGTGTCAATAACTGCTATCGCCCTTCAGGCTAAATGCTGACTTGACTTTGTGAAAACATCAAAAATTAACCAACAGAAAGATTTAATTACTTGATATTACCTCATACATAATACTTTTCAATAATAACAAATGAAATAATCATGAAATGAGCATAAGAACACAAGAAGAGCCTTGCTGGGTCAGACCAAGGGCCCATATAGTCCAGTTTTCTGTATCTCACAGTGGCCCCGCCAAATGCATCTGGGAGCGCGCAAGACTAGATATCTGTCTCCTGATAGCACTCTGCTGCATCTGGTCCTTGAAGTACCTTCTTTTTTAAGCCTGGAGATTATACATCCACATCATGGCTTATAACCTGTGATGGACTTTTCTTCCAGGAATCTGTTCAGTACCTTTTTGAAGGCATCCAGGCCAGATGCCTTCATGGCATCCTGTGGCAGGGAGTTCCACAGACTAACAATATGCTGGGTAAAATAATATTTTTTTGCCTCTTAATTTGAGTGGATGTCCCCTAGTTCTCGTATTTTGTGTGTGAGAAAAGTCTCCCTCTATCCACTTTACTCAAGCCCTGCATAATTTTGTACGTCTCAATCATATCCCCCCTCAGGTGCTTTTTTTCCAGACTAAAGAGCCACAAATATTTTAGCCTTTCCTCATAAGGGAGGTGCCCCAGCCCAGTAATCATTTTAGTTGCTCTCTTCTGCACCTTTTCCAGTTCCACTATGTCTTTTTTGAGATGCGGTGATCAGAACTTTATGCAATACTCCAGGTGCAGCCTTACTATCGTTTTTTACAATGGCATTATAATGTTGGCTGTTTTATTTTCAATCCCCTTTTTGATAATCCCTAGGATGGAATTGGCCTTCTCCACTGTTGGCACATACTGGGTAGACACCTTCACTGCGCTATCCACCAACACACCAAGATGGGTGGCCTGTAATGTATTTTGGATCAGAATTAGCACATATATTTAAGGGATTGGTGGTAGGGCAATCAGTAGATGTAGTTGAGCTTTCATAAGAGATTTAGTTTGTTGAAAACATAAAATGCAAACAAATCCTTGTTTATCGATCAAAGATAAACACATTGTGTAAATCGATCTGAACTGGAACCTGACACTTGCAAGCTCATTGCTTTATAGATGCATCTTCCTGTTTCATGCAGGCCTATTCATTCTTGCATGTAATCAACTAAATGGACTGAGAGTATTTAATTTTATATTTCTCAACTGTTTTAGAAATATATATTGAAAAGATGTCTAGTAAGACAATAACAATACAAACCTGTGTATTAGAGATGGGCACAAAATGAAAATATAGCTTTTTTTCCTTTCCTTTCCTTTCATAATTAATGAATTTTTAAAAGAATTTTTGAAATGAAACAAAACAAAACAAAACAAAACAAAACAGATTGTTATGCTATAAAATAGCTCCCTTGGGTCATAGAGACACCAAATTTGGTGGGTGGCTTCCTTCAACTCTTCTCTGTAAGCTCTCCGAATTTGGAGAGGTTTGGGGTTCAGGGGGCTGAGTTGTTAAACTCCAAAGTGAGTCCCCCATGGAAAAAAAGGAAGAGGAAATAATTCTGTTCTATTTTCGCTTGCCTTTCCCTAAAAAGGAAGGCACTTCAAGCAAGCACAGGCTCAGGGCCATAAATTTTCTCTTGGTCTTTCAGAGAGTGAAACTGGAGTTTTTAATTGCTTTATCGCTTAGCAACCCTTCCAAGCAAGACCTATCACACTCACCTCAACTCCCCTCCACATTCCACAGCACAGAGAGGAATGAGGCTTGAGTTTAAAATGTACACCACATTTTTCTTCTTCCTCTTTTTCCATGGGAGACCCACTTTGGAGATTAATAACTCAGCCCACTGAACCCCAAACCTCTCTAAATTTGGAGGACTTAAAGGGAAGAGTTCACAGAAGCGACCCACCAAATGTGGTGCCTCTAGGACAAATCCTTTCATTTCTAGAGCCAAAAATAGCAATTTGTTTCATTTCATCATGAAACAATTCATTAGTAATGAAATGACAAAACAGCATTTCATTTTTCATTTTGTGCTCATCTCTTCTGTGTATGTTTCCTCAAAAATACATCCCACTGAGTTGAACAGGGGTTACTTCTAAGTAACTGACTGTATTATATCTTGAATAAAGTGGGCTAAATGTATACAAGTCGTCTTGTAGGGTGCCTGTGTTTGGAGAGGTCACATAATTGTTTTCTTCTTTGCTTGTGTTGGAAGCAATCCAGTGATGCACTTGGAGTGAAACGATTAGCTGACACAGATTGACGAAGCTGCTTGGATGAGTACTGAAACGTTTCGATCTCTGAAGAAAAGAAGTCCAGTATTGTCATTGCCCAGAAGATAGCTCAATTTATTGATATATGCAGTCTCATCCCTTCTCTTGACAGACAATAAATGATTGATCTGGATCCTTCTTGGAAGAAAAGATTTTGCTTACTGTTCAAGGTTTTGTTACTTTTATGTAAACACTCATCTATCTTTGGAGACCAGAAAGTGAAGATTGGAAGGAACAGGCAGTCTCAGAAACTCGGAAGCTCCCTCTAAGTTACAGATACAGGACATATTCCTCACCTACACCCAATAGTACTGTAGAAGAATGCAAGGTATGATTTTACCAACAGCATATTTGAATAGAGTAGCAATCCACTTGAGAACCATGGACTGAAATCCTGTTGCATACGTCTGTGGGCATAAATTGATGCTTTGTGCATCTTAGCTACAACAATGTGCTGCCCATAAAGCACTTGTGCCTGTACATTGCAAAATCAGTCATGATGGGAAATGTGTGACTTATTACACAATTGAATTACACAAACTATGTCTGAGCATAATACCTGGCAAAGTTGCCCTGGTGTAACTTTATGTTACATGGCAAAAAAATGAATTGCAGCTGTTGTCTCTTGTATATGTCAAAGCCTGAGAAATGCGAAGGACTGTTGAAGTGAGTAGTACAAGGATATATTTTCCCCTTCTTAAAATGAGCCATGTACCTATAAAACACCCCTATAGTGCTTGAAACTTGGTATGCTGCTAGACATAGCTGGCCTTATTATAGTTTTATTAGTTTGCCATAGAGCAATGCTGAACTATTCCAACATAATTGCCTGCTTGAGACCAAAGGTTAGGAAATAATACTTATAAAGATTTGGGTGTTTTCTATGTTTGGGATGTTTGAGTCGGTGTGTAATAGTAATGATTCAGGATGCCACTCCAAATGAAGAGTGCAGAGAGGATAATGTACCAGGAAGTTTTTCATACTAACATGCATGTTTAAATCAAACTAGCTAAAGCAAGCAATCTTGTAGGGACATGAGCTCCTTCCCAAATTTCTCCTTTTCAAAAGAAGGAGAACACCTGAAATCACTCTTGTCATTGAGGAAGAGCTATTCCAGATTGCGACAAAATGGCACATGTTACGGCAGCGTCATAAAGAATCCAGGAAGCTACAAAGAAAACCTTACATCAGGAGGTAAGCAGCTCCCACCGAATATAACTGAAACAGCTCACTTGCCAATCTGTCAGTTCAATAAAGGTTGGGATTTGCTAGTGCAGCAAGTAATGGGGGAACGGGGTGGGAAGGGACCTTCATGGGAGCAGGTCAGATCGTGTGGAACAGTAGTAATCCAATGTAGACTCGGATCGAGATTATTTTTTTATGTTTTATCTGGGTGTTTCGACAGGAAGGACATCTTTTTGGCCCTCAGATTGATGCATTTTCATAATTCTGAGCTCCAAAAGTATCAACCAGAAACATTTTACCAGAATTGTTTACCTTGTTGTTTATTTTATGATTTTCCCTTATTATTGCTTTCTTTTATTTAGTTTGTTATTATTGTTATAGTTTCTGCTGTAAACCTCCCGGAGTTTCCCCGGAAAACGGGCGGTATATAAGTATTATAAATAAATAAATAAATAAATAAATAAATAAATAAATAAATAAATAAATAAATAAATAAAATTTATCAGAGAGTCAAATGGCTCTACTACTTCCTTTGCTGAAATAGTTTCCAGACACACAGATAGGCATCAGTCTTGAGCTTGGAAAACATACTTTTCTGAGAGTTGTTGTGAGTTTTTCGGGCTCTTTGGCCGTCTTCTGGAAGTTTTTCCTCCTGACGTTTCACCAGACTCTGTGGCTGGCACCTTCAGAGGGCAAGGAGCTCAGGGAACTGGGAGTTCTCTCTGCACTCCTAGTTCCCAGAGCTCCTTGCCCTCTGAAGATGCCAGCCACAGAGTCTGGCAAAACGTCAGAAAGAAAAACTTCCAGAACATGGCCAGACACCAGCCCCAAAAAACTTACAACTATCAGATCCCGACCATGAAAGCCTTCGAGAATACATTTATACTTTTCTGAATTACAATTCACAGATTGTAACTGGTCATGGTGGTGGGGACTGGGGAGATTATGAAAAGCGCAACCCAAAATTTTAACTTTTCCAGGCTTGGAATATACGATGCCTCTGCCTTAAGCAAAAATGGGAGGAGATTTCTCCCTCCCCCCTGTTTAAGTACAAGCTTTAATCCTGTGTACTCTCACAGTTTCTTGGAGCATGGTAGGATATCCACTGAGTAAACATAGGATGCATAAGATTGTACTGTGTGGTGCTTAATGCTTGCCTTGCTAGCAGATCTTTATGTGGTACTCAAGTATCTTTGCCTATCTCAGTTATGATGGTGAAATGAGGGAAACAATATTTATTTTACAGGTAAGCAAACTTACAGAGTATAATACAAGAATGTGGATTATTTTGGTATACTTCTTAACCAAAATTTGAACTTGTCCAGTTTGAATGTTTGTTCAGCTTTACTTCTACCCATGGTACCAGTAACTGCTCCCCAGTGTCCATACAATGCAGTGCTAAAACAGTGTCAATAGAGTCATAGTCAGTCAAACAACATTGATTGCTGGGTTCTGTTTTACAAAGAGGAATGGGAGGAGTGATTAAAGTAGTTGGGGAGAGGGTATTTTCGGTTGGAACTGAGATATCCGGGAGCAATTCCATATACAGTATGTGCAAACAGAGGTACCCAGAGCAATTTCATGCACTCAGCAACAAACACTCTCCCCACGTGTGGACTCATATGTAGAGATGGGCACGACCAGAAAAAATGACGTTTCGAGTTGTCGTTTGTCGGAACCGGTCCGTTTCGGGTAGTTTCCGTTTGTCGTGATAATTCTCAAAAATTTGTCTTTTCCGTTTGTCATTTGTCGTTTAGGGTTGGGGTTGGGGTTGGGGTAAGTGGGCTCTGGGAAGCACCTCTCTGGGTGCCTCTGAGTCTGACCCACTAAGAAGGGAAGCGTTTAGTGATTAGCGTGTACCGTACATGTTAGGGTTGGGGTAAGTGGCGGAGGCACCTCTCTGGGTGCCTCTGACTCACTAAGAAGGGAAGCGTACTGCCATACAGGTTAGGGTTAGGGGTAGAGTTAGGGATAGGGTTAGGGTTAGTGGGCTTTTTATGCCCTCTGGCACAGTCAAAACCTGGCCATGCGATTGGTGGAATGGCTCAAAAAAATTGCATGGTCCGATCCCATGGCCAGCCCATCATTGCGCATGCGCAGGTGTAAAAAAATAAAAATAAAAATAAAATAAAATAAAATCAATGGAGACGTTTTATTGCAATAAAAACCCACTGCTGCTACTATAAAAATTCAGGCAGTTAAAATAACTAATTTTCACATGTTTCTGTTGTGCTTTAGTGGGTTTTTTGACCACGATTTAAAAATAAATATTGTGGTCGCCATTTTGGATCCCCCCCACCGCATGGCATAGAGACAGCCCAGGAAAGGAGGGGGGAGGCCAGGGACACCCCCCCCCAAGAAAACACCCCTCTGGTAGGTGCCCTCACTTAGGCAGGCATATTTTTGCCTGCCTTTTTGGCCGGGAATTGGGTTTTTTTTTTACTTTTAAAAACTTTTTTTCTGTGCTGCTTGTTGGCAATGGTATCGCTCAAGCCCGCGATGCCATGAACGACAACGACGAACCCGACCAAATTTGTCTTTTTTCGGGTCGGGTTCGAGCTGGAGCGGAGTAATTCTCGTTACCGTTCTCGTTACGTAACGAGAACGAGAACTGAAAACGGAAACGAGAATTTCGCCGCTCCGTGCCCATGTCTACTCATATGTCCAGATGACACATGGAAATTTGCAGCAATAACCCGTAGATTGTCCCAAAACAATCACAGAGTGACCAGAGAGTCTAATGTCAAATTGCGTACCAGTTGTAAAGCAGGTGGAACCTCTTCTAAAATGTGCTTCAGCAAGGGGTTGGACTTGGTAACTGGAAGTCCTTCCTGTTCTACAAGCATAACTAAAAAGAACAGTACAGTAACTATTTGGAAATAAATAAATACATGTATGATGTAGAAGATACTGCTGTGATATACTAGATAAAAAAGTTGATGCAAGGGGCAGATTTTCCAGATTATGTGCATTACTATCCTTTTGATGGGGCAAGTGTCTAAATGCACCTCGGGTGTACCTCAGAGGATGGCTCATTTGCGGAAGATCCCTGCTCTTTAAATAGTACATTGACTAAAGCAGTATAAATGCTCAGCAACAGCAGAATAAACTTTTGTTTTACTGGCTGTTCATTAATGGCTTTGTTTTTTTTAGCAAAGGAGTATCTGAGTCACAGTAAAATAGGTCTTGCATGCTTTTGTTTTAGATGAGGTCAGGTTTCATAAAAATGTTTTGACTGAACCTTCCCCTTCATTGTTTTCCATACGAGAGGGAGAAACATACTAACTCCCAAACTAAGCTGGAGACCACATAGGGAAATATTTGTGACAGTGAACCACAGGCGGAGCTTTATCATCAGAGGCCAATGTCAGATGTCCTGACATGTGAGCAATCCACAGCCCATTTTCAAACAAAAACTGAGGCCACCTGTAGGGACTTGGACTCTTGCTAGCATGACAATAAGTCAAACCAAGATGTGTAGTGGTCTGTCTTGTTCATTTATGTTGAATCAGGTTCAGCTTTGGTGCTTGTTGATGTTGACAAGGTGTCTGCATATTCTAGGACCACTACCTCCCCATCAGATCCATGCTCCTCCAGAAATCAGCAAGAGAACTGATGGTCCAATGAGCCTCTCGATGTGTAAATTCCTTGCAGGAGGGTCAGGCTCCCTCCTGCTTGGACTCGTTGATCTGGCCCATTCTGAAAAAGTTAACCTTCCATGAGATAACCTAAGCAACTATTATCATGTTGCCATAATACCATTTATGGTGAAAAAGATCAAGAGGCTGGTGGCTGATCACTTGCAGCTATTTTGGGAGGACATCATTAGTCTGGATGCATTTCAATGGAGGTTTAGGCCACACCACAAGACTGAGACAGTTTTGGTTGTTGTGCTCAATGATCTTCTTCTGAAGGCTGACTGGGGGAGTGTGACCCTGTTGGTCCTCCTGGATCTCCCAGTAGCATTCAATACCATCAACCATGATCTCCTCCATGATTGGCTGTTGGGGATGGGAATTGGAGGCTCAACACTATGCTGGCTCCAGTCCTTCCTGGATGACCAGCACCAATGGGTTCAGCTTAGGGAGGCTGTTTCATTCCCTTGGGTATCACAGTGCATTGTCCCACAGGGGCCAATCATCTCCCCATTGCTGTTTAACATCTATATGAGGCTGCTGGGGGAGATCATCCAGAGATCTGCAGTGTGTGGTCATCAATATGCTGATGACAAGCAACTGTGTGTGTCTCCTTTTCTTCTTCAGCAGTGGAAGCTGTGCAGACCTTGGAACCCTACCTGGCTGTAGATAAGGGGTAACCATGGTCAGGTAGCCCTTGGGCTAGATGGCTGCAGTGTATACTACAAGTCAAATAAAATAAAATAAAATAAAACAAGTTGAGATTGAATCCTGATAAGATAGAGATCTTGTTGTTAAGAGGGAACCTGGATTGACTAAGAGGCCGCTTACTTGGTCCAGATGGGACCACACTTCCCCCTGAAAGATCAGGAGGAGCATGATCTGTATGTGCTCCTGGACTCACCCCTCTCAGTGGAGAATAAATATTGGGCATGTCCGGATCAGCCTTTTGTTTTTTTTCATTTTAGGCACATAGCACATTTCTGTCCCACCTCGACAGGAAGCCCCTGACAACAATGGTTCATTTACCTGTAATCTCAAGAATAGACTATTGCAATGTCCTCTACCTGGGGCCGCCCTTGAAGGTGTTTTGGAAGCTACAGCAACTGCAGCACTCAGCAATCAGGCTAGTCACAGGAGCGTCAAAATATGACCATATATCACCTTCTCCTGTTGTGTTTTCACTGGATGCCTGTAAGCTTCCAGGCCAAGTTCAAGATGTTTAGGTTAACATTTAAAACTTATGCTGACATTATACAGTTTGGGACCTTGCTGCTTGTCTGAGTGCCTCTCTCTCAGAATGACATTCCACACCGCATTTTCTAGGATGTTGTCGGTGGTCACCTCAATGGAGAATTGGAAAATATCAATTCAAAACCAGGCCTTCTCTACGATAGCTGCATCATTCTGGAACTCTCTCCTGTCAGAGGTGTGACAACCCTTTTCCCCTTGCCTTTAGAAAACAAATAACAAGCACAAGCTTTTTACAGCCTTACCTCAGAATATGGTCTTCTGTATTCCATTTATTTTGTAGGAATTGGTCATGTTCTGCCGCCATCTGCGGTATGTTTGTATTTTCATATTAGTTCTTTTATACTCCTAGGGTATGTTTGTGTGTGTTCTTCTGGTATGTTATGGAAGCCACCCCGAGAAGTGGGCTACCCACTAAATGGGTGGGATAAAAATTCAATAAATAAATATGTGCATAGACTGCATGAGAGAATTTACACCTACATATCCTCTTTGCCCTGGAGCCAAGCAGAACTCTGGGTCCCGCATAGTTCAAAAATCTAAATATTAGTGGTGTTTCTTTCTTTTTGCTGAAAAAGTTCCCTTGTGGTTTCTAAGGAGGGAGAGTTGTCACATTTTAAGGTTACTCCAAACTCCTGAGAGGCCCATACAGTGTCTCACATTGTATTTGTCATTAAATACTTGACCACCAGAGGGTGCAGTTAACAAAATCTTACTGTAGCAACATTTATAATAAATAAATACAGTGGTACCTTGTATAAAGGAATTAATTCATTCCAAATGAAATTATGTTAAACAAAATTTTCTTTATACAAATTTCCCATAGGAATGCATTGAAAATGGAGTAATCCCATTTTTAGGTTGTACGCATTCGCCCCATAGCCGATTATGTTAAGCAAATTTTCCCTATCTCTGGAATTTTTTATGTTGTACAGATTTTATGTTATACAAACTGTTTTGTATAACATACGAGGGTGCACTGTACTACATTATACAATTGCTCTGCAAAATTTCCCTTCAGCCCCATACCTCCTGTCAGCTAGTCTGGAAAGGGATCACTCATCCCTTGAATTCAGGAATGGCTGATACAGGAATCAGACATCTCTGTACTAAAAAAATCACTAAAGCTTCACATTAGTATCTGTTCCCATTTGATACGTAACTGTGAAAAACACTGCCCACACTCCTGGCCCCAACTCAAGATAATCCCAGGTCCTCAGATGCCTTTTGATAATCTAAACTGGCCTTGTAATCTGGTAGAATACTTGATTGTTTCCTAGAGAAATATGATTTGCCTTTTATTCTACAGTGAACTCGTTGTTATAATCATCCCATAAGAGCATAAGAAGAGCCATGCTGAAGCAGGCCAAGGGTCCATCTTGTCCAGCTTCCTGTATCTCACAGTGGCCCCGCCAATGCATCTGGAAGCGCACGAGACTAGATCTGTCGCCTGATACTACTCCCCTGCATCTGGACCTGGAAATACCCTGGTTTTAAGGCTGGAGATTACACATCTCCATCATGGTTTGTAGCCTGTGATGGACTTCTCCTCCAGAAATCTGTCCAATCCCCTTTTGAAGGCATCCAGGCCAGATGCCATCACCACATCCTCTGGCAGAGAGTTCTGCAGATGAACAACACAGTGGGTTAAAAAAAATTCTTTGTGTTGTCACTCTCCCAACCGTCAGTATGAGTGGATGTCCCCTAGTTCTGCTATTTTGTGAGAGGGAGAAGAGCATCACTCGATCCACTTTACTCATGCCCTGCATAATTTTGTACATCTCAATCATATCCCCCATCAGGTGCCTTTTTTTCCAGACTAAAGAGCCCCAAATGCTGTCACCTTTCCTCATAAGGGAGATTCCCTAGCCCAGTTATCACTTTAGTCGCTCTCTTCTGCACCTTTTCCAATTCCACGCAATACTCCAGGTGTGGCCTTACTATTGTTTTATACAATGGCATTATAATGTTGGCTGTTTTATTTTCAGTCCCCTTTTTGATGATTCCTAGCATGGAATTGGCCTTCTTCACCACTGCCACACACTGGGTAGACACCTTCATTGAGCTGGCTACCAGCATACGAAGATCACTTTCCTGATCTGTCACAGATAGCTCAGAGTCTATGAGTAGATCAATAAAGTTTTTTTTGCCTCAATATGCATTACTTTACATTTTCCTACATTGAAGCGCATTTGCCATTGTGCAGCCTATTCCCCCAGTTTGGAGAGATCCTTCTGGAGCTCTTCACAATCTTTTCTGTTTTTTACCACACGGAAAAGTTTCGTGTCATCCGCAAACTTGGCCACCTCACTGCTTATCCCTGTCACCAGGTCATTTATAAACAGATTGAAAAGCACCGGTCCCAGGACAGAACCTTGGGCCACACCGCTTTTCAGCTCTCTGTATTGTAAAAACTGTCCATTGACACCTACTCGTTGTTTCCTTGATCTCAACCAGTTCTCAATCCATAAGAGGACCTGCCCTCTTATCCTCAGTGGGAACTTGAAAATTTCTCATTATTTAGAGTGAACAGCACACAAAAGTAACATGTTGATGTCCTTCTAAAATGTCTGTGCACCATGAATGGAGGAGATGCTATCTAATGGTAAAAAGACAAACATGACTTAGGGGTTTAGATCCTTGGCCATGGTGCAGTGATTCGGAGTTCAGTTCCGCAATGGGGCTGGACTCATAAGGATCCATAAGGTCCTTTCCAGCTCTGCTATTCAAAGGTGGCAGTGGCAGTGATGATGATATGGAGAACAATTAAAAGAGTCAAAAAGAATAGGTGAATCTTATAGGCCCAAAAGCCTAAATGGTTGAAATATAAAGCTATTTGTGATCATCTGGAAGTGGAGTCAAGGCTACTGGACTTCTTTTTCTTGAGAGAGAGAAATGTTTCGCTGCTCATCCAATCAGCTTCATCAGTCTGAATACAGCTAGTGCAAGTCCTCCATCTTATAAGATGTATTCAGACTGATGAAGCTGTTTGGATGAGCAGCGAAACGTTTCTATCTCTCAAGAAAAAGAAGTCTAGTAGCCGATGACTCAACTTCCAGATGAACTCACCTGGATGACTGAGAATCTTCACAGACATATTTGTGATCACTTCTGCTCTCTTTGAAACAAACAAAATGCTAGAAGTAGGGTCACATGGGACATTTTAGGGCCATGGCCTTGGGGTGAGGGATCAACACTTGTTCTCCTTTGTTCGCTAATTTAATTCCACCCAAGAGCTGCTAGACAGAAAGTGCATAGCTGCACTACACTTACCATAATATCTGCCTCTCTCTGGGTGTAGTTTTTCCCGTGTCCCATGATTTTCTCTGATGTGTTGTGGGGAGTATTGTGAGCTCCAGTGAGCTTTGGCATATCTGTACTCGTATGGTAAAACTGGATCTATCTTGATGTGCTCCCCCTCCCCCAATCTCCTGCTGTTTTTAAGTGGCCATTTCTAAAGGCACTGCATTGTGAGTCACTGGACTTTGGCCTTAGGTCCAGCCTTAAGATTACTTAGCTTTTGATCTGCCTGTGTTTATGTACTTAAGACTGACCATAAAAAGACTGTGTCCAACAAGCAAATGAAAAAAAAAAAGAGCCAAAGATAGAGCTTTGGGAAATTTCTTCCTGGCATGGAAATGATAGCCAAGGATAGCACAGAGCTAGTATAGTAAAACCAGGAAAGGACAGTGTTTCAAAATTGCAGAGGAAGAACATGCTGAACTGGATAATGGATAGTGCTGAAGGTTGAGATATATTCTTAGGAATAATCAGCAAGACCGCATATTAAGTCCAGAAGGAATGATACCTCCCTGAATAGCAATTTCAGTGGAATGGAATAATATGTTTTAAAATGTTCCTTAATTTTGCTTTTTGATCTTCATGAAACATAAATGGAAAACATTAGGTTGCTTTGATGAACTGTGCCCAGACCAAAAGCAATGGAAATTCTTATAGACCAGTGAAGAAAAGTGTGGAAAATCTGTGCAACAAAACACCCAAAACTGGAATTAAAACTTGAGCTGCATCCAATTCTTACCCTTTTCTGCAGTTATGAATTATTCTTTATATACATTTTTCTCGTGCTTCAACAGTGCTTTCTACAAAGTTATATGAAGCATGAACAGCAGCACCAGAGGTGCCGTGGTGGCCTATGCCCGTCCCCTGTGCTGAGTGGGCCACTTAGTGGGATCTGCACACTGCTGGGGCCCTTCTTCAGTGCTAGCTTTCCAATGTGCACAGGAGCCTGACCAGCCCTTTCCTGCCTTCCCAGGCAGCTGCCCACTCCTCCTCCCATCTCCTTGGTTGCCGAAGTGGTTGGCTACCTGAGGAGTCATGGAAGGGCCAGCCAGGCTCCTGTCCAGATTGGAGAGTCAGCAGTGAAGAAGGGCCCTGGTAGTGCACAGAGTACTGGATGATGAACTGCTGGACACCTCAGTGGTTTAGATATCTGGTTGCAAGTTCAATTCCCCATGGTGCAGTGGTTCCCAACCTGGGGGTCGGGACCCCTTTGGGGAGTCAAACGACCATTTCGCAGGGGTCGCCATAAGCCAGAGGAAAAAAAAGGCACAAACATCTTGAGTCTGGAGGGGGGAGGAGAAAGAGGGGAAAGAGTGAGTTACAGCTTGATAGGTTGGAGGGGATGTCAGTCAATGGCACCGGAGGCTGCAATTGGCTGAGGGTGCCTGTAGAGCAAGAGTGTCCAAACTCCGGCCCTCCCGATGTTTTGGACTACAACTCCCAGAATTCCAATCCTGTATTGCCAGTGACAAAGGACTGTGGGAGCTGTGGTCCAAAACATCTGGAGGGCCAAAGTTTGGACACCACTGCTGTAGAGGGAAGTTCTCTATGGCACCTGCAGCAGTGGCCTGCCAAAGGGGACTTGTGGCCTGTTCCAAGCAGGGCAAGGGGTCACCACAACATGAGGAACTGTATTAAAGGGTTGCGGCATTGGGAACTTTGAGAACCACTGCCATGGTGCCTCTTTGACAGGGACTGAACCTGATGACCCATAGGATCCCTTCCAGTTCTGCAGTTCTTGTGGTGGTGGTGGTGGTGGTGGTGATTGTCATTATGGTTGTAATTCAGGTTTTCTGGGAGCTGAAGGATGCACTGCCAAGGATGGAGGTGGGGCTGGAGGGAAGAGAATGGGCCAAAAAGATTGATGTAGTTGAGTTTTTTAAATGGAACATCAAGGGTTGGCATTTGCTAACTCTAGATCAGGGGTCCTCAAAGTTTTCAAACAGCGGGCCGGTCCACCAGCACCCAGACACCACTGGGGGCCACCACTGGGGGCCGGATCACAGTCCAAAAGCAGCTGCGGAGGCTTGCTTGCTCACAAAACAGGGAGTAGGTGGGGGTTGCAATTGGTCCCAGGGGCCGAATTCAGGACCTTGGGGGCCCGCATCCGGCCCCGGGGCCTTAGGTTGAGGACCCCTGCTCTAGATGGCAGTAGATCTTAACAGCTAACTTATTTCTTTTTTAATTCTCATTTGATCTTGAAGTGACTTTATGTTCATTTTTGCTTCTATTCCCTATATTGGGATATTCAAGAAGGTTATAGCACATTTTTCACATGTGTAAAATGATAACATCCAGGTCTAATGTTCCAGCACCACCAATTAAAGACGGTCGTATTTTCTTAGCTTTGCTTTCAAATGAGGCTGTACGTTTCTAATAAGGAGAACAATCTGGAAGCAGAATTATGCACTATGCCTTACTTCTGCTTTGTCTTCACCTGGGGCCCTTGTTCTTGTGCTGTGCAAGAGTAGAGATGGGCACGACTTAGCGGTATTTCCGTTTCCGTTTCCGTTACTCGGTTCCGTTACTCTACGGAAACGGTAACGGGAATTACTCCGCCAGACTTCGAGCTCGAACCGACGAACGAACAATTTGGTCTGATTTGTTGTGCTCGTTACTGCCAAGCGGCACAGAAAAAAAGTTTTTAAAAGTTAAAAAACCCGGTTCCCGGACAAAAAGCAGGCGGAAATATGCCTGCCGTGGCTCAGGCCACCTACCAGAGGGGTGGTTTCTGGAGGTCCCCGCCCGGCCTCCCCCCCCCTCCGTCCTGGGATGCTCTGGTGGTGGGACTCGCCCGCCGCAAAAAGCCCAGTCTCGCCGCCGGCCGCCAAAGCGCAAGCAAGCGGCACGGGCGGCACAGGAAAAAACT
>JAHTLZ010000016.1:24205618-24218511 GCA_023846285.1 Phrynocephalus versicolor | reverse complement strand
GGGGGGGGTCCCGGCCTCCCCCCCCTCCGTCCTGGGATGCTCTGGTGGTGGGACTCGCCCGCCGCAAAAAGCCCAGTCTCGCCGCCGGCCGCCAAAGCGCAAGCAAGCGGCACGGGCGGCACAGGAAAAAACTTTTTAAAACTCTCCCTGGTCTCCCCCCCACCCATTCCCGGGCCAAAAAGCAGGAAGAAAAATGCCTGCTTGACTAAGGGCGCAGGGCACCTACCGGAGGGATTGTTTCTGGAGGGGTGGTCCCGCCTCCCCCCCATCCTGGGCAGCCGGACTCGAGTTGCCATGCCAAGAGGTGCGGGCGGGGGATCCAAAATGGGGCGGTGAACGCAATATTGTTTTTGAAATCGTGGTCCAAAAACACACAAGCACAACAGAAACACGCAGAAATTTATAAACTGCCAGATTTTTCACAGTAGCAGTGGGTTGTTTCTTGCAACAAAATGTCCTCTCCTCCTCTGTCCTCCATTTATTTTATTTTATTTTATTTTATTTACACCTGCGCAGTGCGCAATGATGGGCTGGCCCAGTGGCCTGGCCAACCATGTGGGAGTAGACGACCATGCAAATTTTTGGAGCCATCCCACCAATCGCATGGCTACTTGGCCACTGAGACTTCTGGGATGTGCCAAAAAGCCCCCTAAAACCTGCCCTAGCCCCCTAACCCCCTAACCCTAATCCTTGACTCCTTACCCATACGTCACAGACTGTCTTCTTAGTGGGTCAGAGAGGCACCCAGAGGTGCAACCCAATAGCCCACCGTAACCTTACCTGTCATTAGCCTAACCCTAGCCCTTGCACTAACCCACCTTAGCCCATAGCCAGATCTACTTGCATTGCACTACACACGCAAGTACGATTCCCTTCTTTGTGGGACATGGCAGGTGCGACACACTCCTTGGTGGTTCGTACCAGAGGACCAGGTGCTGGTCTCACTGCCTGCAAATGGTATGCGTATCCATATGGTTATGCATGCCATTTTGCAGCAGCAGCAGGTGAGGAGGGGAGACCCCCCATGTTGAGGGGTCTCTTGGAGCCTGCTGCTGCTGTCCCTTCCTAGTGGGTGAGGATAGGAGGCACCCACGGGTGCCTCCAGGAGCCCACTTTCCCTTTATGGCGGGCCAGAGGAGGCACCCACCCCACAGAGGTGCCTCCAGGAGCCCGCTACCCCCGCAAACCAGTATAACGATAACGAAATAACGAAAAAACGAACCGACTAATTTTTGTGAAGTTTCGCGAAAAACGGAAACGAGCCGACACGGGCTGCCTCCGACACACGACAAAACGTCATTTTCCCGAGTCGTGCCCATCTCTATGCAAGAGCATATGAAAAACCCTGCCAGGTGTGACCAAAGGCCTATTTGGTCCAGTAATCCTGACCAGGTGCCTATAGGGAAGCCACAAGGGAGTAATAATCTTCTTTGACTTGCATTTGCAGTTTTTGCAGTCTATGCTAACCTTCAGGTATACTTCTGGGTGAGCCAATCCTGTGCTGATTGAATCTTTCAAATAAGTGGTTACCACTGATCATCAGCATCAGATCTCAGCTTAATTCAACCCATGTGCTGTTGATGCGCCTATTGCGAGTGCAGTGAAACATAATCACAGAACAATTAAAGCTACAGATCTCATAACTGAGAAGTGAACGTGAATAGATATTTTGAGGACAGTTCAAATGCTGTAAATCAGGCATACCCAAACTTCAGCCCTCCTGATGTTTTGGACCACAACTCACAGAATTCCAAGCCTGTATTTCCCATGGCAAAGGACTGTGGGAGTTGTGGTCCAAAACATCTGGAGGGCCAAAGTTTGGACATGCCTGCTGTAAATTAATTTTTAACATGTTTTGGTGGCTTTTTAAAACTGAAGTGTAATATGTAAAATATGGGTTAAGTAAGAATGTTGTTCAATTTGCCTGTTGTGATAGAAAATACAAAGCTGTTATTCCTTAATTTTAATAGCCATTAAGTCGCATTTTAATAATCCAAAAAATAGTTGAATTCAGTATCCTTCACTAGCTGTAGCTTTTATTAAATTCCCTTCTGATTGGTTGCCCCTCCCTGCAGTCTATGCTGTTTCTGTGTACAGTTTAAAATCAATTGCTGCTGCATACTGATAGATCAGAGCAAGAGACAGACTGGTGGTAGAAAACATATTTGGAACATTGCTTCATTTACTATTGTGTATTGAAAGTCCTTGAAACTCAACTACATTGTGTGATCAGCAATATATAATCTTCTCTAATGTTAGCAAAGATTGTTGCATTTGATATTTGTGATGGCAAAACTGCAACTTCGATGAAGATTTCTCATCCTCTGTTGGATACATCCAGGTACACAAAATCCTAACGGCAGTTCAGCCCTTAGGCATGTTCATGGGACCTTCTGAATAAGGTCTGTCTGCATTCAGGTTCTGTATGTGTAATCTGACCTCGGCAAAAATGTTGAATACTTACCACAGGACCGATATCTGTGGATTATTTGTGGATATATAATATCTATCCCGTGTGGTCTGAGATGTGCGTGGTGGGGTGTCTGTGGGCATGATCCTTAATATTTTTGTACCCATGTTCTTTGTATGTGCCATGTTAAATTGGAAGAGACCCTAAAGGTCAAATGTCCAAAACTGTTCAGGAATAGAAAGAAGTATGACAGTGGCAGATGGCCACTACTTAAACAGTTTGTTCTTCAATTTGGAATTGTGTATTACTTGAATGGCATGAGATGAAAACATGTGCAACTTGCAGTCGAAGTGAGGATTCTAATTAGTGGCAGTTTACCACTGCTGGTGACATAATTTCTCCCGTGGCACTATAGTTAAACAGCTGGATACTAATAATTGCCTTTACATTTCATACAGCTTCCCCAACCTGATGATGTCCTTTAAATGTTTTGGACTGCATCTCCCAACACTGGCTGTGCTGAATGTGACTGTAATCTGGCATGCCTGAGAGTGCCAAGGCTTAGCGTAAAAGGTCTTATTATGTATTACTGTATTATGTAAGCACTGCACTGTTGGGGATTTATGATCATTCTGATTTCCCCTCTTATTTTTACCATTTTACTGTTGTTTCTGTGCCTTCGATGTTTGATTGATTGTATTATTTGTTAGCCACTCATAATAGTGCCTAGCACTAATATGGTGGTATATATATTAATCAAATAAATGAATACATAAGCCAAAAACTTTATTACATATACTATGTAAGATGAGGAACATGTTGATGTGATTTTAAGAAAATCCTGATAATGTATGGCTGTGAAGCATGTACTGTACATTTTACAAAATGTCATTAGGAAGAGTTGAGTAACTGTCTATGTATTGATGGGGCCTTGATATTTATTGGTCTGTGGGCCCTAGATGCATAATTCTGTGTGGCTGCACAATTGCACCATTTAGAGGCAATTACTGTAGGCTATTGTATTAAAACTCCTTATTTTCTCAATAGATTACAGAATGCTTATGTTTAAAAATATAAAAATAAAATGAAATGCAGTTATTTGTATCATTTCCTATAAGTTGTTTGTATACATTTAATATTATTCTGCACCTCTTGGAAATATTATTGTAAATACAAATAATCACCAAATCATGTCCAAAGAAAAGTATGTTTACTAACAATATAAAAATATTTGTAATGGATCAGTTAATTACAGATTGATAACATTTGGTTATCAGCAGGTCAGCAGCCATGGGACCAAGTCTTTACGTAGTGCTCAGTTTTCTGTGTCTCTCTAAATACACCCACTTTGCGTCAAATATCAGGCTTTCTAACCTAACACGCTTCCTCATTTCCCCTTTGTCTTAGCTTAGGCCAGGGATGGCAAACCTATGGCACGTGTGCCAAAGGTGGCACAGAAAGAGCTTTCGCCTGGCATGCGACATGCTCCTTGCCCCCCCCACTTCCCCCTCCGTTGGAGGAATTTGTGGAGGGGGCAGGGAGCATGTTGTGTGCCAGGCTGTCCCTACCGCCGTCCCCATCGCCATTGCCATTGCCACCCCCTGCCGCCCCTGACCCTGCCTCCACCGCCCCCACCGCCATCACCAAGGCCATCCCTGCCCTTCCTGCCGCTGCCGCCGCCGCCAATAACCCTGACTCCGTCACCCTTGCTGCCCTCGGCCTCGGCTCCACCCCTGAGCCCCCACTGCCACCAATCCCAACCCCCCGCGGCCTCCCCATTGTCATTGCAATTGTCACCCCTGCCACCGCCGACCCATCCCTGCCCCTCCCACCTATGATGACGATGACCCTGACCACGCCCCCTCCATCACCCTTGTGGCCTTCGCCCCTCCTCCCGCTGCTGCTGATCTCGACCCCCCGCCACTGGCACCGCCACCACCGCTGCCGCCGAGTTTGGGCACTCGGTCCCAAAAAGGTTCGCTATCCCTGGCTTAGGCAGTTTTGCAGCTGTGCTGTTGTTTGCTAAGTTGTTGGCAGTGTTGTTACTTTGCAGTGCTGTGACTGTGCAGTGACTCCTTGGCTTGCAGTAAGCCTTCCCATTTGGCTTTTCTTGCTTCAGCTCTGTTTATGGTATCATGTGTGTTAAATTGTTGAGGCACTAGACAAGATCATGCAATAATAAAACCATCAACATGTGATATCCACACACATGATGAGAACCAGTCCTTGTCTCATTGTTCCCCTATATAGATTGAAAGTCAGTGGCCCCAGCTATCCAAAAGCAGTATGGTAGGCAGAGAAACCTGAATGGGAGTTGGAACCTTGCGTATTTGGGTTCCTGCTCCTATTAATGTTTACATATACTAGACTTCCGCTGCTTAGTTACCCATGCCTAATGGATAGGAAATAAGTCATGTCAAAAATGGTAGCCTATGGCAAGAAGAAAGGCTCATCCCCCCTTCCTTTGCCTGGTGTGTACCACCACCAAATGATAATCAGTTGCAAAATCCCTTCACAAATTTTGGGCTCACTATTCAACTTATAATAGTGACTCTTTCTGTATTACAATGGTGGGGGGGATGGAATGGCCCTTTTACAAAACTAAGCAATCAGCTAGTATTCTCTTTCCACTGTTGCTTAAAGATGGCCAAACCTTAGAGCTGAATTTAAACTGCCCATGTTCAAAGAGTAAACAAAGATCCAGTGAAAAACACTCAGGGTGGATGACACCATGCTGAATGTGTATTCCAGTGCTGGCCAGTGGTATGTAAGGTATAATTCAGTGACTCCCAACATTTTTCAAGTCGTGACTTCCTTTTATAATAGCCAAGTAATCTGTGCCCCATTATCATGGTTGCATAAAAAGGATTTTAATAGGTTAAATCCATCCCCTCTCAACCCCCCCCCCAAAAAAAAACCCCAAGGCTTCTTTCTCCCCCAAGGGTCTGTTTCTCATACATCACATGCTAACTTTAATATCTGGCTCTGAAAGGTCAAGCAAGAAAATCTTTAACAAGAACTACAACTAAAGTTGTCTCTAAAGTGTGAGAGCATGCACTCCTCCACCACCACCCCTCTGTGTGGGGCTTTGCCACTCCCATGCACTTGTTGCAATTGTTTTTGTTATGGTTGAGATGAAACCCCCTGGGGAGGGGAGTTTCACACATGCCTTGCATGCACATGCACATGCACATGGAAAAGAGCCCCACACTACGGGGATGAAAATTAGAGGGAACGTTGGCTACAGAGTATATAAGGTGACACATGACCTTCTGAAAAATACTTTGTGACCTCCTTAGGTGTCACAACCCTGAGGTCGGGAAACACTGGCATTATTGTGTTACTCCTGTTTTTATTTTCTGAAAAAATGATGCAAATTATTTGTAAGCCACAACTAAATCTATTCCCCTCCCCCACACACACAATAATCAGAAGGTTCAATAAACAATCTATCAATTTCTTATCACACAGCTGAAGTTTCTTCTACCTCAGTGTTCTCTAAACTATCTTGCGTAGGGTTTTGTCCTTAACTGTTTTTGTAGTTCTGTATACTTTTTTAACCTGTTAACCGCCCAGAGTGCCGATTCGGAAGATGGTGCGGTATAGAAATGATACAAATAAATAAATAAATAAATTTAAGCACAACACACAGACACACACACACACACACACACACACACAGACACACACACACACACACACACACACACACACACAGGTCTTCCTTGTATGACAGACATCATCTCCTACAGTCAGGCAGTAGACTAGCCAATCAAAATGTAGTTTCATCCACCAGAGTTCCACTGTCTCCCTAACTGTTTTAACAGACTCTCCTGGCAAACCTCCAATTTACCTTTGCTGATAAAGCCAAGTAATTTACCTTCCATGCCAAGAAATACCCGTATGTAATATAGAATTACCTCACAGACATTTTAATATGTATCACATGAATAGCTATTATTCTTGCATCTGTGTTGAATTCGGTATACTTGCTTTGTTTTGGATTCCTGCTTTGAGTAGGGAGACGGGCTCTATGGCGTTATTGGCTCCTTCCTACTCAGTTATTCTGATTCTGTGATCTATTTTTCCCCCAGTCTAACGCAAGATACAGAAAGAGACCGTAGGTTGAGCTATGCAAACAAGAATGGCTTTCATTATACTCTGTGTAATAAAAATAAAAGGTGCTGCGGTTGGTAAGACTGGGGGAAGGCCAAATGCAGTTCCAGTCAACGAAATCAGATTCTCCAGTGACAGGTTCATCCTAGGTTTAACGGGGCTCCCGTGTATACTGCTTTGCTTTCTTTCTGGATATAATTGATTAGGAAAGGATATTGCGATTCTAGAAACTGTGGAGGCGAAAGCCTGCTGCAGTGAGAGAAAAATGTGCCTTGGTCTTAAGTGGTGCAGTTGTCCTAAGACAGCCATGTCCAAACTTAGGCCCTCCAGATGTTTTGGACCACAACTCCCACAGTCCTTTTCCATTGGAAATACAGGCTTGGAATTCTGGGAGTTGTGGTCCAAAACATCAAGAGGGCTGAAGTTTGGACATACCTATCCTAAGAGATGTGTTTTTGCTTCCCAAGGGGCACCTTCGGCCTTCAGGATCTCTGTACCAGAGGGAGCCCTCTTTTCACCAATTACTTGGCATTTCTTATTAACAGGTATTTTGATATTCCATGTTTATGAAATGCTGTTAAACTGGTGCCGAGACAATGTCTGTGATAAGGGTGTGCCTCCTACTCTCTTGATATCAAGTAAAAGAGCAGTGGACTCGGAATCCGCAAGACTATTAACTTGAAGTCTTTTTCAACTGAAAGTGGGGAAAGGGACTCAATAGTTACCTCAATGAGATCATATGGGGAATATGGTGGTCAAAAGAAAGCCAACTGTATACATACTCTTTCTGTTTTGAGTTGATGAAGCCTCATGTGGTATGTGGTATGTACTGCAGTTTTACATTTCTCCTCCTTGGGGATAATATTCTTCTTCTTTGTAAACATCGTATTTAGGTGTTCCATTTGAAGCTGCTTTGAAGAATGGCTTCTCTGAGCAAGCAGATAATATACATCTCACAAATAGAAGTGTTGATGCTGGGGTTTTGAGTTACAGGTCGGGACAATCTGACCCAGCTACCTTTCGTAGTGCATCAGAGGGAGCTGACAGAAGTTTCCTACACCTAGATCTAAATGTAAGTAATTCCATAAATGAATTTCTCTATGGTTACTTATTCAAATGATTGTTTTGTGAGAAAACCAATTATGGATCCAGTGCTACACTGAAGCAACAAGACTTTTTTAAAAAAAAATTATTATCACATTTATTACATGGGAGTCTGAGTAAACGTCTATCCAAGCAAGTGCTTAGGTCTATGCATGCTTAATTTCAACTGAATTACAGCCTCAGTTATTCCTAAAGTCTTCACTGGGTTCCAGGCAATTCAGTCCTTAAGATTATTATACCGGGAAATCCTCTCTGTTCTAATGTGCAGCAATGTTCTGTCAAATTATCAGCAACAAATAAAGCTGCAGGAATATTGGAATAGATTAGAATAAGAGAATCATCGTAGGGTTGGAAGTCACCTTGGATGTCTACTAGTCCAACCCCTTGCCCAAGTCAGGAGACCTCATACCATCCCAGACAGATGGCTGTCCAATCTCTTCTTGGAAACCTCCAGTGATGGGGTGCCCACAACATCAGGAGGCAAGCTGTTCCACTGTTTAATGGCTCTCACTGTCAGGAAATTTCTCCTTATCTCCAGGTTGGCTCTCCCTCTGAGGAGTTTCCACCCACTGGTTCTTGTCATACCCTCAGATGCAATGGAGAATAAATCCATGCCCTCTTCCCTGTGGCTACCCTTCAAGTATTGGAAGACTGCTATCATGTCTTCCCTTAGTCTTCTTTTCATCAAGCTAAACATGCCTAGTTCATTTAGTCATTGTGCATATGATTTAGCCTCCAGTCCCCTTATCATCTTAGTTCCTCTTCTCTTCACTTTTTCTAAGGACTCTGTGTCTTGTTTATATTGTGGTGACCAGAATGTGACACAGTATTCCAAAGGTGGCCTAACTAGGGCAGTATAGAGTGGTAGTATCACTTCCCGTGATATTGATGCTATCCCCCTCTTGATACAGCCTAGGACCGTGTTGGCTTCTTTGGCAGCTACAGCACTACTGCCTCATCCTTAGGCGGTGGTCCACCAGATTAGGACGCTGCGTGCATGTTTGGGAATGAAACAGTTCAAAATATTAATTTCATCACCCGGTTTTTATTTTGTTCCGCCCCCCCCCCCCCACATGCATCTACAGTATTTTGGTTCAGTCGTCACATTCAGAATCATTGTACTTTAAATATAGAGTTACAATTACATGGCTACATCCATGAAATGAATTTTTTTCTATTTATAAGATTCTAGCCTATCTTTCACATTCCCACTTTTGAGAATCGTTCTCCCCACATTAAAGAAAACAAACAGCTTTTGCTCTAGTTGCCTTTCCCAGTCACAGTACATTATAAATAAATCAGTTTGAATGTGAGAAATAATAGGCAAGTTCTTTTATCATATTTGAATGGGGAGGTCTTTAGTAGAGAAAAACAACATGGACAATAATTGCAGTATTTTTCTATACCAGGATCCCTCAGGCTCTGATATGTGTATTATTAAAATATTGCATACTTCAGTTGTTAGTAAGGATGCAACATCTGTGGAAATGTCTTGTGAACTATTTCCTAAAGCCATTTTGCTTCCCCATCATGTTTTGTAAGCTGGCAGGTTTTGATGGTGCATCTGTAAATCTAAGTGCACGATATCACCACATGAATGAGCAATAACCTTGTCTTTTTCATTGCTTGCACAGTATTTCCCCACTAAGTTGTAACTCAGTCTGCTTACATATGTAGTTCTTGCTGTTCTACGTAATAAATTGTGCTTGACTAAAAGAAATCTTTTCTTCTTTTGTCTATTATTAATTAGTGCAATTAACGGAGAAGAGACTATATGTATACTCACACAAAATATCTCATCTTAAATTCCTCTTTCTTAATGCTCAGTCTGCCCAGGGAGACCAGAATGGATTGTGTAAAATAGAAAGAACTAGTGAATAATGCGCATCTTACAATTGGGTTATTCTACTGATGGAATAGATTCTATCACCAGATTCAGAACAGAGAAAATCCACCTTGCCATTGTGTTTCCTCTCTCCCCCCCTCAAAAAAAGCTGATTTGTAAGACATTCTGTTGTGCTAGCAGAAATCTGTTAATACAAAATTGGATAGCAGCTTGTGTACTGAATAGCAACATAGACATATTTAGATTGGCTTCATCCGATTGGATGGGTCTTGTTAGTTCAATAAATATATGACCACCTCTTGAATTTTCTGTGCTACCAAACTGATACTCAAGGTATTGCAACAAAATAAAATAATAAATAAATAAAGGCCTTTAATTTATATGGATCATGGCATACCTGATTTCACTTGAGACCATATTGCAAATTTCCACTGGCAACGGGACACCACCTAAGAAATTCAGAAGATCAATCTATGCTTTATAGACTTCAGCAAGGCCTTCGTCTGTGTCAAATCAATCATGTGAAACTTATGGGTTGTTCTGAAAGAAATGGGTGTGCCTTAGCATTTGATTATCCTGATGCATATTTGATTGTCATAGTCTAGTATTGTGGACAAGAAGCTACTGCTAGACAGAATATGGAGGAAAAGAATGATTTCATATAGACAAAGGTGTCAAACAAGTGTGAATTGTCTCCTTATCTGCTCAATCAATATGCAGAACATATTGATACAGAATGCCAGGTTAGATTCAGAAGGAGGGGTGAAAATTGGTGGAAAAAACATCAGTCATCTAAGATATGCCGATGACACAATTTTATGGCAGAATGTAGCAATGATTTGAAATTATTTTTAGGGAACATAAAAGAAGAAGGTGCCATAGCAGGACTGCAGTTGAATAGTTTTGAGCTTTGGCTGTGAAGACAAAAATCATAACTACAGGAAAAACCACACAACATTGTCATTGACAATGAAGAAATGGGAATAATTAGCTATGTTGTGTTCCTTGTTTCAGTCATCAATCCAAATGGAGACTGCAGCCAAGACGTCAGAAGAAGACTGAGACTAGAGATAGGGCAGCAATGAAGAAATTAGAAAAGATCATCAAGTGTAAGGATATGTCAATGGAGACAAAGGCCAAGATCATCCCTACTCTTGTATTTCTGATCACCATGTATGGGTGTGAAAGCAGATAGGAAAATAATTGTTTCATTTGAAATGTTGCTGAAGGAGAACATTGCAGATTCCCTGGACTCAAATGCTGGATCCTCCAATATGGTCGTATGGAATGCAACATATGGCAAGATGAACAAGTGAATCCTATATCAAATATCTGAACTACCGCAGGAGGGAAACCTATTGAAATGGAGGCTATCCTAATTTAGGCACATCATGAGAAGGAAGGGTTCTGTGGAAGAGATAATAATGCTAGGAATGGTGGAATGTGTCAGGAAAAGAGGAATACCCTGGCTTAAAAGAAACCATAGGGTTGAGTTTGCAAGAGCTGAGCAGGGCAGTTGAAGACAGGACATTTGAGAGGTTGTTCATTCATTGGGTCACCATAAATTGGAAGTGACTTGATGGCACATAAGTTTGTAAAGATTTGAGGAGTTCGGTTGTAAATATAACTCAGTTTCGGTCTATTCAATGAATTCAGATTTGCTGTGGTTTAAATTTATGATGACAGTAATCATACTATCATATACATCTCCCTATGCTAGGTTATATATGTCCATCTGTATCAGCACTGTCAACTCTAACAGTGTCTCTCTCAAGATCTCCTCCAGATGTCTGAATAGCTTTGTCTGTCTGTCTGTCTGTTTAAATGGAGTTGTCAAGGAATTTTCAACATGAACCTATTGCCTCTGTTGCCATTTCTTTGGATGTATATTTCATAAATAATTGACTTAATCATAGTTTAGTTAGTACTACTAATTGGATTTGAACCCCTTTCTCGTAAGTCCTAGTCCAACACTGAAATCACTATGTGTGCTTTTAGTGACATGACTTATTGGAAGTACACTATACTTTTTCAATGGCAAAGTTCAACCCATGTGAATTTGCCAAATTGATTTCCCTCTGATATATTTTTGTATTTAATTTTACAGTATAGTTAATTTTTTTTTCAGTAGACAGAGTTCTTAGAAAAAGCCTTATTAAAAATGTGTAAAGATTAACATGGCACTTGGTTGGAAAATACAAATATCATCTCCTGAAACAGATGTAAAAGTTCTTTTCAGCTTTTTAATTAAGGAATGCTGTGTGTTTCAACAAATAGGTTTTGAATTTAGATGTTGGAGGGACAGAGGTGGACTGCCTATCCAGAACAAAACAAAGTCTCATTACCCTATTCTTATATATTTTATTTAAAGCATCAAAGCACTTCTATAAATATCAAGACTAGAATTCATCAGTAATTGTCTATATTTTGGATGATGTGATGTCTGCCAAGGCAAACTGTCCATGGCACAGTTCAATAAAGTCATCACAGAGTACCAAAGCATAGTCATTGCAATTCAAAAAGTGCAATAAATTATTTTACAAGTGCAAAATAAAAGGGGGGAGCCAGAAGATACACATTCAAGGACAAGGACAACAGGCATTTTTGAAATTGAGAGGATCAATTAGTTGCTAACATTCTAGATAGATCACCACATACTTTTGGACAGTTTCAAGATGCATTTCCACCATTCATTGTAGTACAGTAATGCCTTGGTTTAAGAGTAACTTGCTTTAAGAGCGTTTTGCAAGACAAGCAAACATTTCTTCTAAAATTTTGCCTTGATCAACAAGCAGTGTCTTGATATACAAGCACTGGAGTAGGACACATGATCACGTGAGCCAGTGGTGGCTCTCCCTCCCTCCCCCTACTGGATTGTGGGTGACTCTGTAGAATGTTCTGTCTCAGGCAGCCTCCAAAGCAGAGGGATGAGTGAAGAATTGAGGTCTCCCTTGCACCAGCAATGAACATGCAGGTTAGGGTTTTGTTTTTTATATATTTATATTTAATTTGTTTTCAGCATTCTTTCTTTTTCAAACCCCTTCTAGTCATGTGGCAGCTAGTCAAGTATGTATATGGCTACAAACTGCACTTTATTATTGTCACGTTAAAAATACAGAGTAAAATCCAGTTGTTGGTCCGAAGCAGATCAGATTCCACAGCCAGGCACCTAAACCTGGATGTGGTCTTCTAGCCAGCTTCTCTTGTGTGTTTTGGCATTTCGAGTGTACAGTATGTGGTCTATGGGACCCCAGAACGAATCATCTGAGTTTCCATTATTTCTTATAGGGAAATTTGCTTTGATATAAGAATGTTTTGGTTTACAAACATGTTTCTGGAATGAATTATGCTCGTAAACCAAGGCATTACTATACATACATACATACATACATACATACATACATACATACATACATA
>JAHTLZ010000016.1:24186375-24205608 GCA_023846285.1 Phrynocephalus versicolor | reverse complement strand
CATACATACATACATACATACATACATACATACATACATACATACATGAAATTTACCTTATTGGTACTTGGTATTTAGTTGTCAGGTCTGACTTTTTTTGGTGTTTCTGCTGCAACTAAAAAGTTATACTTCTTTAGTTTGTTTTTGTTTTCGGGTTTTGTGGAGTGCTTTCTTTTTTTTCTTTCCTGGAAACGTGAAAAGCAAAGGAACTTACAAATCTACTTTCTTTGTGTACATATAAGAATTGTTTTGGAAGCCAGAAGCTAGAGATGCACATTCTTCTGTTCCCTATAGAGTTAATGGCAGAATTATGGGCTGAGGCTGTTTACCTTCTTCTCCCATACGGTTTCTAATCCATGGGTGTGGTGAAGTTGTTTGATAAGTACCTGTTTATGGTCAGTAGAAATAGCTGTGCGGAGCTTCAGGCACAGTAATATGAAACCAGTCTGGTGTTCACTGGCTGAAATCTGCATTCCGGACGAAACCTGCAGCAAAGCGGAAGAGTGGATTTTTTTTTATTCAGCTTCAAGGGCACTACATTCAATGAGTTAGGAATTTTCAGCAGTCGGAGCTCACCAGAAGTCAAAAGAAGGCACATTTCAGTGACGATCTGGAAGCATTTCTCAGGATTTTCAAGCTTTCCAGTATCTCCTCCCTTGGAACGTGTGGAGAAACTTACAAGAAATTTCCAGCACTTTTCCACTCATAGATATATGTGATTCTTCGGACGGCATAAGGAAGTAGCAAACTGCAAGTACCAGCTGTTACTACTTAAAAAACAAACAGACTTGTTGATTGTTAATTCTGCTTTCTACTAAGCAAAATACTGTAGCACTCACAGAGCAGTAGAAATTAATGCAACAACCGATTGTGTTCTCAGCTGATTCGTTTATGGGAGATTTGCCCCGAGAAAGAAGGCCCTTTGTTTTTAAGCGGTGTAGCTGCTGAGAAAGTTCTGGCATGTGACAACATTCAAAATCTTCACATTTCTTCTGGGTCTGAATTGTAATGTTGGAAAAAATTTTGTCTTTCCGATCAGTTCAGAACACTGTAGGAAACGGACAGTGTGTGATCTTGGGGAAATGCCGTTATTAGGTAATTTAATAGGTTATATTCCCTTGAAGTAAACACAGTATCTATACCGAGATCGGTTTAAGCAGAACGACTGCCGTGATTTGCCCACCATGGAAGCAAACCAAACGGCTGGCAGAAGTGAGCTCTCCAGTCTAGACAAGGCAGTGGAGGCTGAAGCAGGCCAGAACCTTTTCACCAAGTTCTCTATGAAAACACTTTTTGGGTTTACAGCGAAATTGGAAACAGGAGCTTCAGAAGAACAAGCAGTTCTGAAAAGTTTTCAAAGTATTAATGGTGATCTCAGCAGCCATGCTGATAACCAGGAAGAGAGGCACATCATCAGGAGAGAGGAGAATTCAGATTCAGCTCACTTGCTTTCAGCAGTGCCGCAGCCTGAAAGCTCAAGCAGTGTTCCACCCACTCTGAAAACTAGTTCCACATTTGGTTTGCAGTCTGATTCCATTGCTCTTGCTGCCTCAGGAGTGAGTGGTTGTGCTCCAAATGGCCCAGAAGCTGTTGAGGTAGCCTCAGGTAATTCTAAGGGTGGTGTAGGTATCCCCATTGACTCCAGAGTCACCGGTGATAACCATATTGGAGATGTAGATTCAACTTGTGTATCAGATCACCCCAAGGCTGATGTTTATGGCCTGGCTTCCTTGGAAAGGGAAGAAATAGGACAGAATGAGCCTTCTCTTTCCAATTCAGGCTTTCTATGCTCTCCTTTGTCTGAAGCCAGCAAACAAGATTACAAGGAATCAATTCTTGTTCAGGGTACTTTGGTGGATACAACAAGTGACACTGAGTCAGACAATGAGGCTACAGGCCCCGCCAGTGATGAAACTGTGACAAACACATCTGTGTCTTTGGATAATAATGACAAAAAAGAAGAGAAACAGGTAACAGAAGGAGATGGAGAAACGGATGGCACCATAAATGGAGATAAAAATGAGCAAACGGTATCAGATTCTTTGTTGCCTTCAACAGATGAAGATGCTGTACCACAGGAAGTATGTTCAGATACCAGAAACCTAAATAATAAGACCATGGTTAGCATCCCTGCTACAGGAGAGGAGATGCAGGAGCCAGGAGAGGAGCAAGATTCTTTTACAAGCAATTCCAGCACTGAATCTCTCCAGAAGCCAGCCTCAAGCGAGAAGACCTTTCAGCTTCCTGCCTTTTTTAGTGGGTTACGTGTGCGAAAGAAAGGACCATCTGCTGACGTGGAGGAGACAGTCACTGAAATTAAACAGAAGGACAGTGAGTTGGCTATGCTGAAATTAATGCAACCTGTCAAGAAGTCCCACATTGCGCCGGAACTGATAACAAAAAGGAAGCCATCAGAACCTAAAGCTGCTCCTACCTTTCTGGAACAACTGTCTCAATTCTTAGGTCCTAAAACTGAGGATAAAGATTCTTGTGAGGTAACCACTGATTCTGGAATCAGTGAGGATAGCCAAGGAAGAAAAACTCCAGTGAGAATGGAACCCACCAGCACCTCTGAGGATATCAAATCAAGTCCTGCTGAATCGGCATTGGATGCATTTAAAGCTTTATTCACACGGCCTCCCAAACGAGAGACAACTGCAGACCCTTCAGAACTGGAAGCAATAAAACGTAAAATGAGACATGAAAAAGAATCTCTCAAGGCAATATTTGAAAGATCTAAATCAAAATCGGTTGATGGAGCAACAGACACCAAACCAGTATGTTGATTAACTTTTTTATGTTTGGAGGGTATATAATTCTAATCTGGTAGTAATTTGATGGACATGAGATAAACTAATAATGGCATATATTTCTATAGGAAAACACAACAGTGGCTTCACCAAACTGAGATTGGTATTATTTTTCAGTGTTTGCCATCACAACACAAAACTTTATTAATGAATGCTATGTAGTATGTACAGTGTTTTGTAAAAAAAAAAAAAAGAAATAGAAAACAACAGCAAGAAACCCTTGATCGTGGTATAAAATTAGGCACTGTTTATATCTAAATGTTTCTTCAGTATGTCAAATATTACATATAATTTGAGCTGAATATTCTAAACAACGTAACGAAATGAATTTTTCGTATATTTCCCATTTCTAAAATGAAGGATGGAAGTAAAAGGAATAATAATTCAGCTATCCTTGTCTAAGCCAGTGGTTTACCTGAAATCTGGATCTTAATTTCTTTGGTCCAGATCAGCAGTCTTCTAACTGGTGAATACTAAGCATCACAGTAATAAAATGAATGAATAGACAGTATATTTACATATATTCAATGTTACATGATTTGTTCTCACCACCACTAGACATTTTGCCCTCATATCAATTTATTTTATTTATTTATTTGAAGAGTATTTTTACCCCGCCTTTCTCCTTGGAAAAGGACCCAAGGCGGCTTACAGTAATGAGGGACAATATACAGTTCAGTACAATTAAGACACATTCAACTTTGAGAACAGGGAATTGAGGGACATCTTATGGCATTAAAATACAAGATTACATTAAAGCTACAAGAGAATGCAAGCAGTTAGAGAGTAAAAATTCCATGTAAAAGTTATGAGTGATGGAAACTAATATTGAAAACATAATGCAGTGTTGGCGAACCTATGGCACTCGGAGTCCTTTCTCTGGGCACCTGACATCGCCCCTGCACAGCCACCTGTATTGAGGTTAAATTGCAGTATTGGCACTTTGCGGAAAAACTAGTGGGTTTTGAATCACAGTTTGGGTACTTGGCCTCTAAAAGGTTCGTCATCACTGACATAGTGTCAATGCAATCTCACAAGGTTATAGTGGTTATATACACAAAATGTATGTGATCATATATGGTAGATTCATATAAAAGACTCTGTGATTCATATAAACTCTGTGAGATGTTAGGCCTTCAGACAGACATTTTTTGTCTGAGTTGAAATTTCAGCCTGGATCTTCCCAATCTTTGCCCACAAATCTGACTATGAAATCTGATCACACTGTGATAATGTATTTTCCAGCACAGGTCAGTAGTTTTATGTTTCAGATGTATTTCAGGCAGCATGTGATGGGGTCACACATGGTTGTCTACCATAAAGAGTGGAAAATCCTCCTGTTATTGTGATTATCTTGTAGGAGCATGCAAATAAGAATACAGATAGCCATATTGGTCCATTATGACCCCTACCCCACCCCAAGGTATGGTAGCTACTATTCTTGGAGTTGTTATAAATAAAGATCTAATTCTCAGGCATCTCTAATTCTTTCTCAGGCTGAGCTTTAAGCAGATGGTGAAGGGGAATTAAGGGTGATGGACAGAAATATATGTTAACAAAAGTTAAAGTTTATCATATGCTTATATTTTAACATATATTGCTATTACATAATAATTTATCTTTGCATTTTTTTTAAATCAGACTGATACAATCTGCTCAGAACAGGATGACAAGACTCCAGGGAAACTTCAGACAGTCTGGCCACCACCCAAAGCAAAAGATGAGGAAGAGAAAGTAGGATTAAAATATACTGAAGCAGGTAATACAGAATAGTGAAAGTTCTGGTTTCTAAACTGAAGTGCTAAAATCAGGTCTCTCATGAGAATCAACTGTATCATTATTCCTGGTGCTTTAGTTAGTTTTCACCAGGGATAGATGTTGGTAAATTGTCCTTAAATGATGCAGCTCCGTGACTGATGTGTTTAACCTGTGCAAAATGCCAATGTCAAGCGAATTTGAAAAAGGAATAAAATAGTTTAATACATTTATACTAACCTGTAAACGTCCCTGAGATGAGGAATCTAATCATCATTTTGAGTTTTGTCTTGATCTCTAATGTTTACAGTTTAAGAAACACTGATGAAATCCTGTTCCTGTTAAATTACCCATGTGTAATGTTAATAACATCATCAACTGGCATGATGATTTGGGAATTAAGCACTTTCTACTTCTATCCCAAAACACCCATAGTCTCTTTCATAATTGACAGCTGCAAGATAATTGGATGAAGTATTTTGTTACTGAAAATTCCAGTTCCTAGGGTAAAAACATCAGCCTTACATGGCGTAACTTATATGAACAGGATTTTAGAAACTATTTTTAAGGCAGTGGCTAGAGAAGTAACTATGGTAAATTTTTTGTTTTGGAGCCCATCAGAATTGGGTCATTATGTTGCTTGCTTCTTCTATTCAGTATTTTAAATTTAATAATGGGTTTAAGATGTCTATTAGTTGCTAAAAGGGAAGGGGGAAAGAGATGAGCTTCAACAACAGCTTCCTTTCTTATGATGTCCAATACCACACTGTAATGGAAGGCCCACCAGTTTACTAGAGTGGTTTTTAGAAGGGTGTTAACAGCTGCAGGGGAAGAAAAAAATAACATAGATTGGTCCTGCCTCCTTTCCACCAACACTTACGCTCTTCCGAATGAGAATCTTCTTTTTGTTCTATCTTCATATTAATTATTTTAATATTCTTGAACTCAGGAAGAGGGAAGGCTGAAAGTGAGAAATGAATATTATACTGTATATTCCTCTTTACAGTACTCTTATACTATTTGGGCCTGTGAGGTTTCACCTTCTATTGTTCCACTGAAGTTAAACACTAACAAGCTGGCAATATTTTTGTGTGTATGGATGTACTCTTCATGTATGCTCTCTGCTGAAAAATGTATGACATTACCAAGTTTAGGATTTGATATGAGTTTATATGGGGGCTGACCAGGTAGTACAGTACACTGATTCTTGCCCGGATAAGAAGTTGCTAGAGAATACCAGGTACTGTATTGGGAGCAACTGGTAAATCCTGAGCTTTGCATATGAAAGGTGCCAGATTCAGTCTCTATCATCTGTAGATAATATGCAAGAACAAAACTTGACAGAACCTGGGATGGGCAGCCCTGGTCAGAATTACTAATGCGTGGATAGGTGGGCCAATAGAGTACTACTGGTCTGAAATGGAATCAAGTAGTTTCCATCCCCCCGAATCCCAGGCCCAGTTGTATGTGGGTAGGGTGTAACCCACTGACTTGACACAGATTTGATCACATCTCTGTTGCCTGCTTGTTATCCATAGGGAAAGGAGCCTTGGGAGTAATGTTTTTATAGAGGCATTCTATTTTTATTACTATTAGGTTTTTCATTGTGTGAATGTAAAATTCGGTAGAATGACTTTAGAAAAGTAGAAATATGTCAGCTCCTTAGTACTTGTATTGTTTGATGTGACAACTCTAAATACACTATTGTAATCTGCTTAGGGCTTGGATTCTTAATCTGTATTCATGCTTACTCAGTAAATGAATGAGACAGGACTGCAGCAATAGATGTTAACAAAATGTTGTAGGCGTACTTACATTCACAGAGTTTTGGCAGAGAGTATGGACCTATATGTTTACAGTATGCATGGTTAATCAGGTTTATGGGCATGCCATTCATTTACATAGATTTGGATTCCAGAGTCTGTACAGAAGATTGTACAAATATAGAAATCCTTTAGATGCCAATTAGGATCAGTGATGCTGTTGTGAAATAGCCACACATATTTGTACCCTGAACGTTGCTGGTAGAATCATCATTGGTGTTATTTTTATTGGGTTATGGATCCCTGAAGAATCAACAGAGCACAAAATTTTATTCAGGGGGTATATACATTCTACACAGGATGATCTTTTCCTTCAAGTTTCCATGTTGCTTTGAGGATGAAAATACAGTTTCCTTATCCCCACAGTGCATACATATAACAGTATGAAGCAATTATTTGTGCTCTGGCATCTCTTCGCAGGTATGTCGAGATACTGTTTTTACGTAGATTAGTTGAGCTACCAATGATCAGAGATAGACACCTGCTGAATAAATAATTGGATAAATAAATAAAAACTGGTGCCCACTGCCCAGCATAACCAGATGGTAAGAAAAAATAGGAGATGGCAAAATGTGTATGACATTAAACCCAGTGCTTTTAAAGTGGTGTGAGACTCCATTAGATTAGATAGGTAAAGGAAAAGCCAAATGGGATCCAGTGAGGGTAACTGAAATTAAAGAAAAATGAAAATGTGTCTGAATCTAGATGTTTATTACAGTTTGAGACTAATTACTGCTATTGATATAATTGTAAACTATTAAATAATCCTTAGTACTTGGTACATGGAGAATTTGTAATTATTTGTATTACTGAAATAGAACAGTATTTATCCTGAAAAATCATGAAAAACAGATCAAATGGAAATATCTATCACTGATTTTACTTAAGATGCCAGGATGGTCAACCACTTCATACCTTGAATTCAACACTATACAACAGGCATGTCCAAACTTTGTCTGTCCTGATGTTTTGGACCACAACTCCCACAGTCCTTTGCCATTGGAAATACAGGCTTGGAATTCTGGGAGTTGTGGTCCAAAACATCAGGAGGACTGAAGTCTGGACATGCCTGCTGTACAATAACACTTTCCTTCTTCATCTTCAATGTATATCTCCTAACCTAATATTCAACTAATTTTTCCCTCCTCAAATTTAATATTTATTCAGTAACATAAAACATAAACAGTTATGGTCAAAGAGAATAACATATATTGTAGTTAGAGAGTGCAACTTGAGGGGGGTTTGTGATCCCATGGGTTCACAACTGTGAGGTCCCACAGAGGTCTGTCATCTCCACATTACTGTTTAAAATCTATATACAGGAAACCTTCTGGAAGAGTACATAAGGGGATTTAGAGTTTTGTTATCAGTATGAAGACAACACACAGCTCTATCTTTCAGTTAAATCATGGGATGCTTGGGTACAGTACTGGAATAGATTAGGAGTAGCATACTGAAATGATGGAGATCATGTTGCTGGATTGTGTGTATTTATTTCTTTATCTTCTCCTTTGGCCAGTGTTTACCCCAGACTTCACGGATTTACCCTTCCATTCAATGATCAGGTGCACAATTTGGGTGTGATTTTAGATTCATGATTGACCATGGAATAACAGTTCTCTTCTGACATGTGCTGCTTTCCTCCAAATGTACGGTATTGCTCAGCTGAATGTTAGGTCCCTAACAACACTGGCCCATTCTCTGATAAGTCTCAAACATTGACTACTGTAATGCATTCTGCATGGGGCTTTCCTGTACGTGGAAGCTTCAAGAGGTCCAAAATACAGCAACCAGGACACCCGCATCCTGGTAGTCTGCATTGCTTACCAGTCACTTCCATACCAAGTTTTAAAGTGTTGATTCTAACAAATGGAGCCCCAAATAGTTTGGGATGTTGTCACCTGTTTGAATGTCTTCTGCTAGGTTCTGCCTGACCTATATATATATATATATATATATATATATAAAAGACAGGCAGGCTCTACAATATATATAATGTGTTTTATGTTTTTTGCTTTATGTCCTATACACTGCTCAGAGTAGCAATTTACTAGATGGGTGGTTAATTTTTTTTGGCTAAATTAATAAATACATTAAAGCTTACAACACATATTTCGACTGAGAATACAGGTTAGTTTAAAGTAGACCGATTTTCTATGTTAATCTTGCCTTAACTATGACTAGAGCTAGTGTCCCATTAGCTGCAGATGGACAAGGCTCAGACGTGCAGTTCTTCAGTCACAGGTGAGATACGGGTCAGGCGCATCACACCAGGGAGGCAAGGATCAGTAGCAAGTGTGAAATATGAGATGGCTAGAAGATTGAGCCATAGAATGTTACACGACAAGAAGGGGGAAAAGGATCAAAGGCAGGCCTGTATTTCACTCTATGGCCCCACTTGGGAAATAGGATGAATAAATAGGACAAGGCTTCCCATTTAAGTGCGTCATTCAGAGTCAGTAAATAATAGTTACAGAGAACACTCCCAGGAATCTACCTTCAGAGTCCACTCAAGGTTCCTCCATTTTTCCTTTCTTTCTGTGAAATATCATAACTTTTTGGTATTCTCAGGCGATAAAGGGCCATGCTATTTTTGTAACTTGTTTCATATTCACAGATTATTATATTATTTACAAAACCTCGGGCCTGCTTCTTCACAGTGGAACCTGGCATAGAATTTGTGCTTGAGTTACTTTTTTTAAACTGCCAGATTGTTGCAAAGAGAGAGGACACAACAGCCCATAACACCAGGAGAAGCTCCTTAAAGTGTATGATACAATATTGTGATAGATAATAAATAAGTAAAAATGTAAGCAGCACTTTTCTGGATATTTTGCATCATTGTAGCCTGTAATCTTGTATTCAGTGACTATTTAAAACATTAAGGTGAACTTGTCAGAGCTCGGGGCACTACCGTATTTATTCTTCATTCATTCATTTGTTCATTCCATTTACAGGCCACCTATCATCCAGTGAGCTCCATGTGTTGTACATGGATCTCTTCTTCTCTCATAACAATCTTGCGAGGTAGTTGAGGCCTACTGACTGGCCCAGTGCCACACAAAGAAAGCTGGGTTTCTTTCATCTTTGACCTGTCACGTCACAGTGACTCTCCTGTTTAGATTTTCTTCTGGTTGCACAATGCAATATTTTATCTCAAAAGCACTTGAATATTCTTAATTATTTACGAATGCAGTAGCTGTCTGGCTATTATTTATTGTGTAATAAGCACCTTTACTGTTGGCGTCTGTTGTGAAGGGTTATGGCTCTGTGTTCGTGTTTTTATTTATTTGGCTTTCTTCTGCTGTGCTGGTGCTGCTACTGGAAGCCAGAGTGATTATTTATACTGTAGGCTTATTTGATGAGGAGGGGAATAAAAGTGCCTTACTGTTGTTGTATCTTGTAAATCTATAATATTCTAGCTTTGCAAATGCAGCAGTAAAGGTTAGAAGTGTGCCTCCCTCATTTGGACTTCAAATCCCAGAATACTCCAATAATTTCCAAGACAGAATTCTGGAAGTTTGATTTTAAAAACAACAACACCCTCCTCAAGGAATGCCACAATCTCCTCTGTCATGTCTGCATGAAGTCCTATAGGAGACATAAAACCTGAAATAGTTCAGGTCTTGGCTGAACTAAATTGATGGAAACATTTTATATCTGGCTAGAAACTTTTACAAATTATTCCAAATAGTTTACTTTCTAGTAGAATGATAGGTTTGTTTTCTAAAAATATCCAGATGAAAACATGGTAGACTCTGAATGAAATAACATGACTAATGACAGGTGTCATTAATACATCTCTGTACTGTGTGCCATTGTTAATTATTCAATTACTTGACACTATATACCACAAATAAATATTGAGTATTTTATTTCTCTGTTCTGTGTTAAAACCAAGCAGGTTTGACAATAAACTCTGATGACACCAGTTCATAAATATTGCCATATCCTATATCAACCAAGCAGTGCATTGTTTCTAACTATAAAAGCAGTGGTTTTAATCTGCAGAATCTTTCATTTAAAAAGTAATAGCAAAAAATAAACAATAAAAAAGATAACAAAAGCCATTACTGCTTCACTGGTATTCCTAGAAATAATTACACTGAGATAGAATTCAAATCATTTTGGGGGTTTCCATATACATTTTAAAAGAGTAATTTGCAGGTTTGTCAATGATCTTTCTTTCATTGTCTTTTAGAACTAGGTTCATCATGAAGCAAAAGCATACAATCTCTGTGGTGCCTGAATTTCCATGGCAACAGACTATAATATAACACTATGCATGCTATTTTTATTTTAGAGAGACAGAGAAGGGTGTGAATGAAAATTCCCTTATTAAAACAAAAGTATCTTAAATAAAGTACTGAAAATAAAACTCTATATCACAGAAAAATAATTTTCAACTGTATTGTAAATTGTCTTATTAGTAAGTAACTCACAAAGACTTTTAATTAAAGCAAGATTCTTTTACATTGAACAGTGCTTGAGCTGACATTCTGAGGGGAGGCTTGAATGCCTTAAAATTGTAAACAAACATTTGCCCATGATAAATGGAATGTTTTTATGATCGATCCTAGTGCCTTGATGATTACGGATTTTATTTGTCTGTTGTGGAAGCAGTTTTTCCTATTAAAAATGCTATTCCATTATTTTTTTCGTGTGGTGTGGTTTAGTTATGGTTAGGCACCGGTTCCACAAAATGAGTCAAAGAATCTCGTGAAAAGATGACCACGTGGATGGAGCTTTTTAGATTGTTCTTCCCAGAACCTATATTACTCACTGTTCCTATTAAAAAATCTGGGATTCATCTGGTCTGCACATCAATATAATCAGGAAATAATACATAATTTAATGGAATGGCCCTGTGAGCTGCAAAAAAATGTTAAAGTTCTAAGGTTTGTGTTTGTCCCTGGATCATGGTTGCAAACCACTGCTCAGTCGTAATTTGTAATTCTGGGCAGAAGAAGGAAGGTAAGCCATAGTTTACTGTTTTGCATCATGGCAAATACATTTGTGTTGATCAAAAAGCGATCAGCTAAATATGAGATTGAAGGAAGAGACAGAGGAAGTACATGAGCCTCTGACACTTTTCTCCTTCGCCAAACTGTGGTTATGCCTGAATTGACTCCGTGACTCATGCGATTGGGCTGTATGGCACCAAGACAGCACCCTTTTACTATCACTCCTCTGTTTGACATGGGCGACCTGAGTATGAGACATGACAATGGTATTTTATTAGGATAAATGTTTGCTAGCTGGGTGGTTATTTGCAGTGTTGTAATCTTGAACAATTGTCATTAGAGCAGGATAATTTCTCAGTTTGCCATATGATCTGGTAGCTGAGTAATTTCTTGGTAAACAAGGAGACAAAAAAGAAATTTCCAAGAAAGAAATTAAGACACGGATGCCCTGCAGTGTTCTTTTCATTATTGTCCTATTGAAATAATTTGGGGGGAAATGAGTATCATATGTAAAAATAAATGAGATTCAGTGATGTTGGTAAGCACTGAATGATTAATTAGGTAATTATTCTAATGTATGCTAATTCTTGACAGCTATACCGTTAGGCAAAAGTAACTTTGCATCTCTTTTATACCAGTTAGCATTTGTAGAAATAATCAGGTGCCAGCTGGTGCCCCTATATAGGAACTTAGTATACACTGAACAAAGAATGTTCCCCCATTAAATGAACAAGTTAAACAGCTACCAAGGTAAATGTTTTATCTCTTCTTTGTATGTGCTTTGTGATCAATTGTAAAGTATGTTATTATTCGTAATCTGCAGATATCCCTTTAAAAAACAAAACAAAAATCAAAGCCATATTATCATTCTGGTTATGTCAGTTCTTGACTGTACACAAGACTGTTAATGAGGGCAGGTTGGAAACCTCTGTACGTGCAGAATGCTGTGAATCTTTGTTGCTTGGTACTAGTTAGGTAGAACACATTAAATGAGTTTTAAGAAAACATAACTGGTCACCAGTCAAGCTTAGGACTAAATTCAAAACATTGTTGCTGACTTTACACTTATTTATTTATTTATTTATTATTTATTTATTTATTTATTTATTTATTTGTTTGTTTGTTTGTTTGTTTGAATTTTATACCATCCATCTAGTGAGTAGCTACTCTGGGTGGTGTACAAACAAGATAAATTTCACATACATACAACGAACAATTGAAAAACACAAAAGGGGGAAAGGTAGATATTATAATATCGACATAATTAAGTCATATTTAAATTAAAATAAACAGATCACATAACAAAAATTCCAGAAGCTTGAGGCAGAGGCTGAATTGATGCAAAAGAAGAAAAAGTGCATTTGAAAAGGTATCAGGGTAGAAAATCATAGAGTCAGGAAACCTTTGAAGAGCCAAGTTTTTAATAGGCGCTTAAAAACTTTTAAAGGAGGTGGGCAAGGCAGGTCTGTGCTGGCAATTGATTCCAGCAAGGGGTCATCACCAGGAAGGCCTGGTTCATTATTGTAGTTCTCCAAAACTCTCTCAGCACCCTCAGGTGCCCTGCCTGGGAAGAATGAGTGATATTTGGCGCCTCTGTCAGAGAAGCCACTCTGCCAAATAGTGAGGTCCTAAACTATTTAGGGTTTTGATATATAGTATTTTACCCATAAATTGTCATTTTACAAGCTCTGTATTTTTCAGTAATATATTTTATACTGTTTTATCATATTATTTTATACTGTTTTATCATATTATATTTTTATTGTATTACAATTTTTCTATTATGTGTGATTTGGTTAATAACCGTAACTAAACATTCATTCATTCATTCATTCATATTTAGGGTTTTGTATGTCACATTTTGTATATCTCAGTGGGTTTTGTATGTTGCATTTTGTATATCGCAGTGAGGAGGAATTAAAGAACCTCTTAATGAGAGTAAAAGAGGAGAGTGAAAAATGGGCTGAAGCTCAACATCAAAAAAAACTAAGATCATGGCCAAATAGAAGGGCAAATAGAAGGGGAAGAAATGGAGGCAATGACTCCTGGCAAATAGAAGGGGAAGAAATGGAGGCAATGACAGAGTTTATTTTCTTGGGCTCCTTGATCACTGCAGATGGTGACTACAGCAACGAAATTAAAAGACACCTGCTTCTTGGGAGGAAAGCAATGGCAAACCTAGGTAGCATCCTAAAGAGCAGAGACATCACTTTGCCAGCTAAGGTCAAGATAGTCAAAGCTATGGTTTTTCCAGTAGTGATGTATGGAAGTGAGAGCTGGACTCTAAAGAAGGCTGATTGCCGCAGAATTGATGCTTTTGAGCTGTGGTGCTGGAGGAAAGTCTTGAGAGTCCCCTGGACTGCAAGGAGATCAAACCTATCCATCCTGAAAGAAATCAACCCTGAATGTTCACTGGAAGGACAGATGTTGAAGCTGAGGCTCCAGTACTTTGGCCACCTCATGAGGAGAGAGGACTCCTTGGAAAAGTCCCTGATGTTGGCAAAGATTGAAGGCAAAAGGAAAAGAGGACAGCAGAGAATGAGATGGTTGGACAGTGTCATCGATGCAACCAATATCGATTTAACCAAACTCCGGGAGGCAGTGGAAGATAGGATGGCCTGGCGAGCTCTGGTCCATGGGGTCACAAAGAGTCGGACACGACTGAACGACTGAACAACAACAACATATCGCATTAAAACTTTGAAGTCATTGTGGAACTGGACTGGCAACCAATGCAGAGGGGCCAGTGTGAGTGTGATGTGAGTTTCACCCCAGTTAGTAATCGGGCAGCTATATTCTGCACTAGCTGAAGCTTCTGCATTAATCTCAAAGGCAAGCTCATGTAGAGAGTGTTGCAGTAGTCTAATCTTTTATGAGATTAAGGACCAGTGCCGTGAGGGCCCCAGTGTCCAGGAAGATACACAACTAAGTGATCAGCTGCACAGAGCTGATTGTAGACTCCACTTGGATCTCCATAGTTCACTGAATCCAAATAAATGTCCAAGGTGCATACTTCATTCTTGGAGGGAAGAGTTCCCCACTCCACCCCAAGGAGAGGGAGCTTCCCAACCCACAGACAGTAGGAGCCTCCAACTTTAATTTAATGGCCTGTCTAGGCAGCTTACAACAAAGAAAATGATAGAATACCAAATAACAGAATAAATAGAACTTCCATCTTATCCAGGTTAAATCTCATCCTGTTTGCTCTTATCCAGCCCAGTACAATGCCTGTTGATCTGCTACCAAATTTGTTTGTTTTTTTCAAATGGACCTAAACCCTGCCCTCCTGGAGAATCATGGAATCATAGAGTTGGAAGAGACCTCAAGGGCCATCTAGTCCAACCCCCTGCCATGCAGGAACCCCATCACAATGTTTCAGACAGATGACCATCCAGCCTCTGCTTAAAAACCTCCAAAGAAGGAGACTCCACCACCCTCCGTGGCAGCATATTCCACTGCCGAAGAGCTCTAACTGTCATGAAGTTCTTCCTAATGTTCAAATGGAATCTCTTTTCCTGCAGTTTGAAACCATTGCCCCAAGTCCTAGTCTCTGAAGCCATGGAAAACAAACGTGTTCCCTCTTCAATATGACATCATGTCAAATATTTAAACATAGCTATCATATCCCCTCTCAGTCTTCTTTTCGAAAGGCTAAACATTCCCTGTTCCCTAAGCCGTTCCTCATAAGACATTTCCTCCAGACCCTCAACCATCCTGGTCGCCCTCTTCTGCACCCGCTCAAGGTTGTCAACATCCTTTTTAAATTGGGGCACACAGAACTGAGTGTTTTAAGTTTATAATTCAGCTATTGGTATGGGTTCTTTAATTATGTTTTTGTTGTACAGTGTGAACATTTCTATTCTTTGCATGGTGTGATAAGTTTTTTTTTATACTGCACAACTGATCTACATAGATTTATCATTTTTTTAAAAAAATCACTTATTTTATGGAGATTTAAGATGAAATACTTGCAATTTGAGTCAAACAGGACATCTATTAGGAATGGGCAATTCCTAATAGTGAGCCCAGGCAGTGTTCAGAAGCCTCTGACACACAAGCAGTTCGCCAGGGGAATGGAGGGAAGATGGAGTGAAGTGATGAAGCTCTTTGTGCTCATCTCTAATAGCATTCCATCAAGTCAATTCTGACTTATGGCGACCCTTTGTGGGGCATTCTAGATATGGAGTATTGAGAAACCACTTCCCAATTCCTTCTTCTGGAGGCAACTCTAGGATTGCTATGCTGCTTGTCCCAGGCTATATAATGTGGCTCTTCTATTAAGATGTGTGTGTGTGTGTTCTGTTATTACAGTTGTGACCGACTGTCAGTGACTGCATGTCCATGGAGTTTTCTTGGCAGGAATACTGGAGTGGTTTTCCAGTTCCTACTCCAGGTACCTACAGCACCTGGTATTCCCTGGTGGTCTCCTATCCAAGTACTAACCAGGGCCAACCCTGCTTAGCTTCCGAAATCAGGCGAGATTGGATGTGCTTAGGGCACACAGTAGTGAATTGAATGCCCAACTAGATACTTAACCTACTAAGCTCCCAAGTCTGTTCACAACTAGACAATGCTACCTTTTTTACTGGAGGTCCTGTGTAGCAATGTGTGTGTGATTTTTTTTTACTGGTGTCTTGGTACCCTACAGTCTTTTTGTGCTGTGCTGAATAGTTTGGGGAGACAGTGACAAATAAAATCACTCCACCAACGGCTAACTATAAGTAGCAAAATGGAGGTAAGTTTCTCCATTTCACTTAAAGCATGTGCAAAGAAGTTAAGTAGAGATGAGTGGTTCTGTGCCTATGCCGCAGACCTTCCATTGTGAAACTGGTGCGAAAATTACTGTGGAAGGGTTTTTGTTTGGTGGGAAATTCAGTGCTTGCAAATAGAGATGGGTTTAAAGCAGGCATGCCCAAACTTTGGCCCTCCAGATGTTTTGGACAGCAACTCCCACAGTCCTTTGCCATTTGCAATCTAAGGTTAGAATTCTGGGAGTTGTGGTCCAAAACATCAGGAGGGCCAAAGTTTGGACATGCCTGGTTTAAAGCAATTCATCCCACTTTATCAAAATTTGTATGCATGGGCTTCTTGCAAACATTAATACTGCACTCTGTAAAACTGACTGGATTCCTATATTACATGGGATATAATAGCATGAGTTCTAGTTTTAGAATTATATATTATCAATGTTATTTTTCTAAATACATGGAAAGCGTTCAGCAATGTGACTATTCCACGCATAGGCCTTTGATTGCACATGTATCTAATTTGTAAACAATTATATGCACATGTTAGAAATACAAATGCAGTTGTTCCAGAGAAGTAGCTGAGGCTGCCATGTTTGGTTCACTGGGCTGAGGTTGTATATAGAAAGCAGAACTTGAGCAGGCCATAAATGCCAGTTATGTGTTTCCATTGATGTACTTTCCTTGCTATTGCAAGCATTCTGCATCAGACTGAGGATATGCTAGTGACATCTAGTGGCTAAATTATAAAATTTCATTTGGAAATCAAGAAATTGCGAGGGGGGGTGTAGTAGAGGAGGGAGGAAATGAAATACATGCACCATTATTGGTTTGAGCCGTAGCCATTTAAGATTCACATTTTCTTCTACTGTGAATAGCTTCTCTGTTTGTCTTTCTATCCAGTGGTAACGTATCTAGGTCACACCTCTTTTCCTCATGTGGAGAAAAGCCACAATACAAGGGGCTTTTCTGGCGGGGGGGGGGGATAAAATGTGGGTAAATGGCTGAACATTAACTTCCCACCTGTTTTTCTGTTACTCCTTGCTGTAGCCTCCCAATTTTGGTTTTTGACTAAATTGACAAAAGTTGGATGCCACGGCATGTAGTGCACCAGTGGAACAGGTGTCATTCTTGAGAGAGAGAGAAATTAATTTTTCTGAGCTATACATTTTTATGCATGTGTTGGCATACTGGATCAGATAACCAGTCTTGGCACCAGAGCCAGAATATGTCATGAGAGGCTGACCGCCAGGACACAATTGCCATTCAGCATTTGTTATTTATTTATTTATTTATTTATTTATTTATTTATTTATTTACCGACTGTCTTCCAAAGGAACTCCAGGCAGTTAACAGATAAACAATAAAAATAACAAATAACAATAATAGAAAGTAATATCTGGTAAAAAGTGGGATAAGGTAAAAAGGGAAAAAAAGAAAAGAAAAAAATTAAAGGTCGCTAAAGGCCTCGCGAAAGAGCCAGATTTTCAAGGCTCCTTTAAAGGCGGGCAGGGACTGTGCAAGGCGCAACTCACTCGGGAGAGGGTTCCAAAGCAAAGGACCAGCAACAGAGAAGGCTTGGTTGCGGGTTACCGCTTTCCAAGCCTCCCTGGGCGTGGCCAGCCGAAGTGAGAGCGCCTGCGACATTCCCAGTATCCTGTGAACAGAACATGTACCTTTAGTGGAAATGGAGATTTGGATGCAGTTGCTACTTTCCATAAATTTGCCAATTTGTTTTCAGAAGCCATTTATTGAAGGCATGTTTTATAATATCCATAACTGGGTATTACAGCAGTACTTTCATTTGTCCCGAATATTCTGTTTTATTGGCTGAATCTGAGGCTTGCGCCCAGAGTGAATCATCCCTTCTTTTGTGTTCCTTCCAGACAATTTATCCAAATTGTATTTCCGTTCCCTTCCTCCCAGCACTTAGATGCCGCACACACCAAATGCAGACACATTTGCTTCCCATGTTATTTAGTCTGCCAGGTTTGGAGAAGAATTTAACTTGCCAAAACCAGACAGTTTATTGAGCCCACACTCAAGGAAGTACTCCATCTGTTTCTCCATCGTTCAAGTGGAGAATTCTCCACAGCATGTCGATTTCTTGAGATTCCTGCGGTCATCCTTACAGCAGGAATGGTAGGGAGAGAGATGGAAAAATCATGAAAGTTCATGGACAGGGGAAAGATATTTTGGGCCTCATAATAGACTGTTCCTGGTGACTGATTCTTAAAAACAGAAAATGATTTTTTTCAGTCTTCAGTTCCCCCGGGGGGGGGGACTATTGTTTTGGGTTTTATAACTCTGTTTTCCTTATTCTTCACTCCTCTTCATATGGTACATTGTTTCACTGTAGCTAGAGTCAACAAACAAACATAATGTAGTCAATCTATCAGTTGTATAACCACTGCTGTTGGTTGAAGAGAGGGGCATCTTCAGTTAACATGAGAACTGACCCAAATTTCAGTGTTATGGTTGAGATCTTGAATATGTGAAATCTGCCTGGAACCAGTGGTGACTTTCCCTGGCCTGTCTTTTGAGTGAGAAATTACAGCCAGCACCCTGATTTCTTTGATTAAGAGAAACTGTTGCATCTAGGCCAGAAGGTGATTTCATGGCTGATTTAAGTTACCATCACCTCCCTGTTTACAGTGTCATCAATATGAAACTAAAACTGAAGGAAACTGTGTCAAAGGGGGTGGCTGGACTGAGGAGGAGTACATAGGTTGAAGGGAGGAAAGGGAGGAAATGAAAGGAGTCCTGCTAATTAATTTTAAAACCTGAGGGAAGTTTGTGGAAACAAAAGGGTTTACAGAAAGCATTTCTTCATATATTTTTCTTGGATGTTCTAGAGCAACCATTCTTAACCATTCTTAACCATTTTCTTTTGCCACTGCCCTTTTAGAAGTTCTTCTCAGGGTCCAAGGCCCCCCTGCCAACAAGGATAAAACATGAACAGATATCTTTCTGAAACTTCTCTCATTTTTCAGACTGTGGTTGCCTCCACATGTGCCAGGCTACCTAGGGGCCATATGGCCTCTGTTGAGAATGACTGCTCTAGTGGGTGAGTGCCACTATTGAGAACGTCTTCTTCTTCTTCTTCTTCTTCTTCTTCTTCTTCTTCTTCTTCTTC
>JAHTLZ010000016.1:24168241-24186365 GCA_023846285.1 Phrynocephalus versicolor | reverse complement strand
TTCTTCTTCTTCTTCTTCTTCTTCTTCTTCTTCTTCTTCTTCTTCTTGTGATACTATAGAGCAGTGATGGTGAACCTTTTAAAGACTGAGTGCCCAAACTGTGATTCAAAACCCACTTATTCTTCACAAAGTGCCCAATATAGCAATTTACAGTGGTACCCCAGGTTACAAATGCTTTGGGTGCTACCCTTTGGGAAAGCGAGGATCAAACAGCAGGCTTTTGAATTTCCCATGGCCACAGTACCCTGTGCAGCAGGAAATTCAAAAGCCTGCTCTTTGATCCCCGCTTTCCCAAAGAGTAGCACCCCATCCACCTCCTCTGGGCAGAGAGGCAGATGGGGTGCTATACCATCGGGAAAGCTGGGGGAGTGGCAGCAGCTTGTGAGCTTGTTCGTAGCCCCATTTTACTCTCTAGCCACGCTGCTCTGGGCATTCCAAAACCAGCGTGACTGGTGACTGCCAAAATGGCTCCACAAAGAGAGCCAGGCGAAGGGGAGGCTGTGGTTTGTGGGTTCCTTCATAGCCCCAGTTTACTCTCCAGACACGCTGCTTTTGGGATGCCCAGAGTGGCGTTGCTGGAGAGTAAATGGGGGTTGTGAACAAACCCACAAGCTCAATGTCGTGTGCCCACAGAAAGGGCTCCATGTGCCACCTTTGGCACCCCTGCCATATATTCGCCACCACTGCTATAGAGCCATGTTCAGTTGGTTGTGGAACAGCTGGAAAAGATTGTTCTGTAGTTATTAGAGGGCATCTTGATGTATGCAAGAGGAAAGGGTTTGTTAGATATCCTGATCCTAAGTTATTGAGAAAGTTGAACATTACCTTGATGTCCAGTTAGTCAGCATCCTATGCATCTTTCTTATCTTCCCAGAAATAAAACATTGGTGACCTACTTAAATGTTGTAAACTAGTACAAAAAGACACCAAAAGCCAAGAAAGGCAGTACAGTAATACCTTGGTTTGTGAACATAGTTTGTCCCAGAAACATGCTTATAAAACAATATACTCTTATATCAAAGCAAATTTCCCCATAAGAAATAATGGAAACTCAGTTCTGGGTTCCCGTACTATACAAAATGCCAAAACTCACAGAAGACGCTGGCTACAAGTCCACATCCACACTATGGTTTAGGTACCTGGCTGTAGAATCTGCTCTGCTTGGGACTAATAACTGGATTTTACTGTGTTTTTAATGTGACAAGAATAAAGTGCAATTTGTAGCGCTATACACACTCGACTAGATGCCCCTTGACTATAAATGCTTTGAAAATTAAGAAAGGATGTTGAAAACAAATTAAAGAAAAATATAAATAGAAGAAAACTAAAATTGCCTGCACTCTCCTTTAAAAACATTCATAGCAAGGGAGACCTGCATTCCTCCCCCTCCCTCTGCTTTGGAGGCTGCCTGAGACGGAACATTCCAGATAATCACCCACAATACATCAGGAAGAGAGGGAGAGCACCATTATTGGATCACTTGTGATCATGGGGCTTGCTTCAGTGCTTGCATTGCAAGACATTGCTTGTTGACCAAGGCAAAATTTAGTAGAAATGTTTGTTTGTCTTGCAAAACACTCTTAAACCAAGGTTTAATGGAATGGGCAGCTTATGCATCAGTACAGGTTAGTAATATCCTTAGAAAATGATGCACCATTTTTCATGTCTATATCTGTGCATATACAGTACTGTACATATTCTGTTGGCAGGTTAGGTGAAATGCTATACACTTATTTACCATTCATTTAATTTAAAGTCAGTAGTGCTAGGAAAAGCAAAAGAGGACAGGAAAAGAGGAAATGTGAGATGTGAGATGGATTGATTTCATAAAAGGAGCCACAGACTTGCAAGAGCTGCGCAGAACTATTAGTGACAGTGCACCTGTTCATAGAGCTGCTGGAAGTTGGAAAGGATCTATGTAACAACATCTGTAAAATGCTAAGAACATCAAACGTGTCTCACTTTTCTCCCCACAGCTGTCTTGTATGGCAAGTTGATAAAACAATTGTCCTAAGGCCTGGCTAAGTAGAAATGTAAACTAAGTTATTTCCAAGTGACATTCACCTTCAACATTCAACTTCCAATGCTCTAGCCTAGATCTGCATATTGTAGTACTTCCAGCTGTTATCTTCTAACTCCTTATCATGTCTGCTCTCAACTGGGTTTTCCATATTCCACTCTCTCAAATCCTGGTAGTTGAATCTGCATGGGTCTACATTCAAATTGTATGGAAAATCTATATAATATTCAGATTAACTCCTGTTTGTTGTACTCTTTTGCTTCCACTGTGTTTCAGCCATGCACCATTTCTGGAGTAAGCACTGATGTGAGAGGGATGCTACAATATGTTTTCAATGTTATGTTGCTTCAGCAGTTGGGCTGTTCATTATCAATCAGCCAAATTTACCTTGTAAGATTGTTGTAGAGATAAGTAAGTAAGGCTGGCTGCAGAAGCCTAGAAGGTGCAGTCCAAAATTAATAATAATTCCTCCAAGCTCTCCCTGTGCTAAAAACCTCCAATGATGCAGAAATAAGCTATAGAAATACAGGTACGAATAATTTTATTGTGGCATTAGCAAGTTTTACTTCTTTGCATAGATATATTGTTCTGTTGCAGATCCTCCCCAGCACGTCTGATTCATATGACTTTGTGTGGGTTTCTATGCACTGTTTGTGGGCAGCTCCCTATAACATGCCCCAAATGTCTGCGTACAGACTAGACTTTGTTCTAAAATGGCAATTCTTACCGTGGTATCAGAATGGGGAATGCTGCAATTGTAAATCGGTGAAAGTCAGAAAAACAGTAGTCAATGCTGTAATTCCTCACTCTTTGGTTAAGCCTTCTGAAAAGCCTTGGCGGCCGTTTGTTTCTCACAAGAGATTTGGACAGCAGTGACTCTTTTTTCAGTGACTGCTGTACATACCTCAGTGTCTGAAGGTGAAGACATCGTTTTTACGATCAAAAGCTAAGAATCTGGGCTGTTGAATGATGCATATGGGCGCTAGGTGGCATGGTTAGTTTTTTGGTAAAATGTAGCCAACCAGAATACATAGCAACCCGTTCTTTGTAATTTTTCTTTCCTAGTAAAAATGTTTATTTTATAACTTTGTTCTGCAGAACAGACTCTAAAAGGAGCAACATTGTACTCTTAAGGGATCATTTACTGGATGCTGGATCAGGAAAGTACAGTATCTGGAGGATTTGTATCCACTGATTCACTTCACTGCTACCTGAAAGTACTAAATACAAACAAGCCAGAAATATGTATTTATGTATATTTCCAGGGTGTATTCACCATTTGTGCTCACTAGAAGGACCCAGAGACCATTGCAATGTGTGTCTGATACTTCCGCATATTTTGGGGTATCCCTCATGGACACCACAGTCCTACTGTATCTTCATTGGAGTGTTTCCTTTATGTGATTTACAGCTGCATAAGGGCGAGAGGAGCTGTGCTCCATTAGCCTACCTTTATTATCACATTACCAGAATACATTTGTATGGGATCCTTGAATAGGGCTGATGTGAGCGGTATACATGGAACTTATAGGTCTGTTTTGTGTTCAGTGTTTATTTCTTTGTTCTTAAACTCTGATCTCACACGTACATGTAATTTGAGTATTTTAGCTATCTGTGGTTTGAAGCCTACATTTTATAGTAATCTGAATAATCAGTTGCCCTTACTTATTGGGACTGCATGATTTAGTGACCTCCAAAATTTATTCCTTCATCTTCATCATGATTTACTTTAAGTCACTGTCTCAATACCCAATATGATATTTAGTACCTCTTCCTTTTCAGAATTCAGCTTGAACATCACTCCATATATGGTCATAGTCGTTGCAACATCTTGAGCATTAAATTGCTTACATGGAAAATTAATGCTACATTCTTATAGTTACTATGTTTTTTGGGAGTTTAATGCTTATTGACTGTTTCCATTCTGTGGGCTGTCAGCTTCTTCCATTGATGACAAATTCTTGTTAGAACTCTGACAGATTTGATATTTTCAGCTTTAAATAGTCTGTTAGTATCTCATATATTCCTAATGATTTATTTTTTCCAGCCATTTTGAGAACTGCTTTCACCTCTCTTTGTAAAATTGCACATTTTCCACCACAGAATACTTCTTTAATGGAATCTGTCATCTTTTCATATAGTCTGTATAGTTTTTCCTTGATACACTAGCTCATCGTGGTAAGGTGTGTGTCGAAAATAAAGGATCAATTACCTGCCTAATTTTATTTAGCATTTTATCTCTGTCACCATCACTGTATCGGTGTCTGAGGTCAAGCTGTCAGAAATACATTCACAATTCTGAGTGCAAGGTAGACTAGGAATGCAGTATGATAATAATGCTGTTTTTACTTCAATTGCTTTGCTTAATAAAAATTAAAGTTTAGATTTTCTTTTTGTAATATGACAGCACATTTCAGTGGGTTTTTACAATAAGGCAGCATGTTATTTTAATCTAATACTAGAGATGGGTGTTTCATTTTGGAAGGGCTCCAGTTCTGAAATGAAACATGGCAGCACAGCTGCTGTTCAAAACCGGCACCCACCCTCCGGAATGAAATCAACCACTGACTTACCTTCCTTTGAGTTGCGCGGGCAAAACCCCAATCAGGAAGCAATCTCTGATGTGCCATCTTACCTTCTCCCTGGCACTGGCCAATCAGACAGGGAGGCAGGATGATGCATGTCCTTGCACAGCTCCTGTTTGGCCAGTGCCAAGTAGAAGGAAGAATGACGCATCAGAGGCTGCTTCATCATTGGAGCTTTGCCCCATGTGACCCAAAGGAAGGTAAGTCAGTGGTTGAGTTTGTTCCAGTTCTGAACAGCAGCTGTGCTGCCGTGTTTCATTTCGGAACTGGACCCCTTTCCGAAATGAAATGCTCATCTCTATATAATACGGTACCCTTCTTTCATGCTTATTTTGCTTCTGTTGATGTGTTGCATGAAACATGAAGATCAAATCTGGAGACATAGCACTAGTATTTGTGACATTCTGCTTAGAATTTTATAATCCTGAATACCATGTTTGTCAACTGCAATATTTGGGATATACTGCCTGTCTCTTAGTGTGCTAAAGAGATGTAAGAATCCACCAATAGATCATAAATATTATTCAGTCTGAAAAAGGTACTATGTCTCTGTTGTTGTTTTAATAGATGTGTGTTATTACATATGGATAATAGTCTTTTGCCATTTGGCACAGTTTGAATGATGAAACCAAGCCTGAATTCCCCAACTTAGATCTTCCTTAACATCTCAAAACAAACAAACAAAAAACTGTGATTCACCAGCTTAATGTGGCTTAACAACCAAAACGTTCTCATCTGCTAAATACATTCGACCCAGTATTTTTGTTATTATTAAAGATGTATTTATTTATTTATTTATTTATTTATTTATTTATTTATTTATTTATTTATTAGATTTATACCCCACCCATCTTCCCATAGGAACAATAAGAGCAAATGCTGTAGCTCATAAAAATAGAACATAAAAATAAATAGCCTGTATAAATTAGGGGTGACAAAATAGGAGACCAGGAAACAGCAGTGTGGTTGGGAAGGCAAAACACAACACAATTTACCAGGCAGTTACATCCATTTGGGATAACAAAGGGTCAACATAGGATTAAATTACAACTACATTGTGGCAACCAATATCAATGCTGATCTCAGTTAATCCTCCAAAGGTTTAATTTTATTTTCAGAGGACTGATTGTACATATTATTATTACTACAGCATGTAATAAAAGGATACTGCATCTCTGTAACCTTGTCTGACTTTTTAGTTCCGCTGAGTCATCCACTAGCCATTCCATCAATGGGGTATCCCATGTTCTGTTAGAAACATATAGTTATGTGGTCTTTGCCGCTTCTAGATTCACTGCAAAAAAACTTAAAGGGGAATGAGATTTTTATGGAACAAACTTTTATTCTTTCTCCTATAAATATAGAAACGAGCAACAGAATACCACACAGGTCAATAGTTTGGTTTGCAATAAGACCTATTTGGTTAGTTACTTGGCACAAGAAGTCTTAATACTGTGGGGTTAGTGCACCTACTTCTCCACATACTCTCTAGCATGTGGGAAGGGCATTGTTTCTATAGTAGGAGAGCTTGGTTGAACCATTCTGCTAAGGAAATCAATTGAAAGTTTGCACTCCTTGGTGGGCAGCACAAACAAAAGATTTATAGAATACTTAATGAATCCATATGCTTGGCAATTGGGCTGAATTTTATTTGATGATAACGAGTCCTGGAGTTCTTGGGTATCTTCTCTAGTACAGTGGAACCTTGACTTACATGCCGCTTGACTTACAGCATATTTGACTTGCAGCAAGAAGGGGCCTGTTTGACTTGCGCCGCGGGCTCTGACTTACAGCTCGGAGCCCTGGCGCAAGGCACCGGAATCAGGTGGCAGCCATGACCCATCATTGCGGCTGCTGCCTCCAAACTGCTCCTGCCTTCTTCCTCTCCTCTGGCAGTGGCAGCTTCGGCAAGGCCAGCTCCGAACACCTGGAGCTGGTCCTCGGCCTCGCCGAAGCCGCCGCTGCCGCGGGCGGAAAAAAAAGGCCAGGAGCTCAGGGCTGGCCTCACTGGTTAGACAGTCGGCTAAGTCTTATACAAAATCTGGCTGCAGAATTCTGGTCCACAATGGAAGCATTTTAGTTGGGGAGCTGTACAGTTGTGGGACTCTAATGGTAAGCATAGGGTTGTTCAGAACTTGGAACATCAGGTTAAAAATCAGTAAAACTTAAATGTTAGACATTGTTGCTATGAACATTAAAAAGTGGAGGCATATAACTTGTGGACTATAATTCCACTGCCACCTCCTGTCTTTGAAGAGACATTTCATTTACATCCCCGGAAGGAATCTTCGCCGCTTAGAGTTCTGTCTAGAAGATAAGTGGGATATAAATATAACAATAAATAAATAACAATAAATCTCCTATCCCAGTCAAATTTGTGTTAAATTGCTGTTTTCAGGGTCTTTTTCATCGTCTGGAATGGATTAATCCACTTTCCTATTACTTTCTATGGGAAAAGTTCATTGGACTTAAGGCATGTTTGACTTATGTCTAGACCTCCGGAATGGATTAATGACGTAAGTCAAGGTTCCACTGTACTGTCTGATGCACCCTTTTATATATTGGTGTTATCCAGCAGTGGCTTGCAGTATGTGTTGCAGGCAACAGTAGTGTTGGAATTAATTTCAGGCATTTATGTGTTACCTGCCAGGTTATTCCTCACTGTACTCTTCCTGTGTCAAAATTCTGGACCATTTCTGATAATTAAAAGACAGGAAATATCCTCTCATATGGAGAATGGAAGATCAGTGTGACATGCTTATTTAGCCCTGTCAATGTACAGGACAACCGCTTAAGAATAGCAAGCATTCGCTCTGGTATGGTGTTTTTGTTTTGTTTTGTTTTGTTTTTTGGATTATAATTAGGTATTTGGATTTCCTGGTCAGCATGGTCACAGGTCAGACTAAACAACAACACCAAACCAAATTTTGCTTTATTCTGCCACTATTTTATTCATTGGATCAGTAGCTTCCGTGGTTGTTAAATGGAGATGGGCATGAAACAAACTTTTAGTTTGTTTCGTTATTCAATATTTGTTTCATTACAGAACAAAATGAATAATGAATCTCAGAGTGAATTTAGAACTAACCGAACTGAACCGAAAAAAATGGTTCGTTTCGTTTCGGTTCATTAATGGCAGAGATGTCTCCTACCTAGTGCTGGTCTTTCCTCCTGGATGGTCCGGTCTTCCTGGCTGCATGGAGGGGACAACCAGATTTAAAAAGAAAAGCTGACCGACCGTGCTACAGCTGGTAGGTGGCCATGGTCAACAGTAATAAAAATAAAAATAAAATAAAATAAAAGATCCGGCCCGTGGGCCCAGTACCGGCCCACGAGCACCAGACGCGGCCCGCGGAACCAGCCCATGGCCGGCAATTTTTTTAATGCAATAAAAATTAAAAATGGAACGCCAACCCGGTCCTAGGTGTGGCATGGTCAGCGCTTGAAATTTTTTTAAAAAATAAAATAAAATAAAAGGAGGGCCGACCCGGCCCCAGGGGTGGCTGGGTTGGTGCCCTAAAATAAAGAAAAAATATAAAAAATAAAACCAGTGCTGACCTGGCCCCAGGGGCCACGTGGTCGGCGCTTGAAAAACAAAACAAAAAACAAAAACAAAAACAAATAAATAAATAAATAAATAAAAAGGAGCACCAACCCAGCCCCAGGGGTGGCCGGGTTGGCACCCTAAAATAAAGGAAAAAATATAAAAAATAAAACCAGCGCCGACCCAGCCCCAGGGGCCGCGCAGTTGGCACTTGAAAAACAAAACAAACAAAAAACGAGGTGGTGGCCACAAGCCAGTACCTCAAAAAGCCCCTGCCACAGGGGCCAGGATTGCCCCGCCACCAGCACCTGGTAAGAATGATGTGATGAATGATGATTGAAGATAATGTGGATGATAAGGATGCTGCCAGTCCAGTTTGTACAGTTGTTGTCAACATCTGTGTTTTTTAAATTTTTTTTGAAAGTTTTTTCCCCGCCCACGTGCTGCCAAATGGATTAAATTGCACAAAGCAGGAAAAAACGAATAATGAACAAAATGAACCAACAAAATGAATATTTGAAAAAAATTGTTAAAAATGAAACAAACCAAACCAAACCAAACCCTAAAACGAAATGAACCAAAACAAATCACCATTTTTTTGGTTCGTGCCCATCTCTGTTGTTAAATTTAAGAGATTTTTAATGGATTTGAGAGGTAGCGTTTTAAATCTTTTAACACAGTTGTGAGATAAGCCAGTAAACAATTGTTTTAGATGTTTACCTGCAAATGAAGTTCTGTCATTACTAACATAGTGTACTTTTTAATAGTGGGATCATTAAGATCTCTTCTTTAATAAAGTGTAAAGTGCATTGAGAGACTTTACTGCATTATTTACATTGTGCTTATATCTCCATATTGATGTATTTTGAGGATACATTTCCAGATGAGTAGAAATGTAATCCACTGTTGCTATTTGTCAGGTTGGTGTTCCATAAAATGACATCTGTCCATAAAGGAAATACAAACTCTACATGGAACACCACAAGTCACTGATACCATAATCTTATTTAATGATTAAGTTATTAAAGCAAGAGAAATAACAAATGAGAGTGTTGTGAAAATCCTGAGAGAGTGGGATTAATAAAACTTCATCCATGTCTTGCGAGTTGTACATTCTGTCTTGTGCGGCATTTCATATTTGATGTTCCCATCCAGAAAATTCTTTTGACATTTTTGTATTCACCTGGTTGCCAGCGAAAGCTAGTACAATAAATAAACTTGTGGTATCTATTTATTTGATCCAGTCTGACTCACAGCCTATCTGTTGTGTCTCATTAACAAGCATTAGAGGGGAAAGGGGGTTGACTATCCTTTTCAACTACATTTCTATTGATATATAATTCATTAAAGAGAAAGTAAAGGACAGTTTTCTAGACCCTTTATAATCAGGCATGTTCTGAACTTTGGGTTCACTTATTCTATTAATCTTCAAGCAAGCATTTCAATAAGAATGAAGATCTCACTCAGAGCTGTTTTGGGTCACCATCTTGAAACTATTGTGGTTACTGACACCCATTGCTGTTCAATTACCATTTGGAAAATGCGTCTAGTCAGAAATAGACTAATTATTCTCCACCAAATGTCAGTGTTGTCCCTTATTCCTAGAACTTGTCTGAATTTTATTACATAAACACTGCTAAATAATTTATGCTTGTTATCTTGCCTGTTCCTAGAAATAAGAGAACTGTTTAATGGTAAATTGGATGTTTATTCAAAGATTGCCTTGTTTGTCACTCACTCACCCCTTCTGCTATGCGGAAAAATGAACAAAACTACTACTACTACTACTACTACTATGTGCTATCAAGTCATTCTGACACATGGCAACCCTTTTCAGGATTTTTAGGTAGAAAATACTCAAATGTCTTATGAGATTGATAGATTTAGTGTGTTACCTATTGTCCAAGTAATTGCATATTTGTCTCTTTTCTAACCTTAACAGGTACTAGCCTTCATTTATCTATTTGTTGTCTCTCCAGTGTCACATAGATGAATCAATGATTTAGCAATCTTTTGATGTCCTTTTATAAAGCCACACTGTCTTGTAGATGTGACTCCCATATACAGTAGTTCATTTTAATTTCTGAGACTATGATCTTAACTGAATTGAGAAATACACATAAAGGCATTATTTGAGTTATAGCTTCAATACAATATAAATAACAGAATATTTCAACCTGAATTTGGCTTTTCAACTTTTGCTTTAGTTAATTTTTAAAATTATAAATGCAACAGAAAAGGAAATGGATCAAATACAATGCTCCATCCAACATTGTGTAGGTGAACGTCTGACCAGTAAGACTTTCTTTTTCTCTGAAACTGCAGAGAAAGGAAACATCTGATTCTTGCCACCAGTGGTGTTGATTACTGTCATGCATGGACAAAATACCCTATTGAAAAGTTAGTAAAGAGTTGTGCCACTCCCCCCCCCCCCCCCCCCCGGATTCCAAATGGCAGAATTGTTCAATAATTCTTGAGGCAGAATTCTGGGTTGTTGTTGTTTTATGATACCTTCATTTCATTTTTCTAGACCAGACAAGCCTCCCTCTAGACCAGTGGTTCTCAACCTGTGGGTCCCCAGATGTTCCTGGACTGCAACTCCCAGAAGCCTCCACCACTCGCTGTGCTGGAAGGGGTTTCTGGGAGTTGCAGTCCAGGAACATTTGGGGACCCACAGGTTGAGAACCACTGATCTAGATGTTCTTTTAAACCTTCATTTCCTACTGCCTTGCTTCCTATGGATAGTGGTTCTTCAGGAGCTGTCTATTATAAAGAGCAACAAGACACATCCAGGGAGTAGACATGGGCACGACTCGGGAAAATGACGTTTTTGAGTTGTCGTGTGTCGGCTCATTTCCGTTTTTCGCGAAACTTCGCAAAAATTAGTCGGTTCGTTTTTTCGTTATCGTTATACTGTTTTTTTGGGGGGGGTAGCGGGCTCCTGGAGGCACCTCTGTGGGGTGGGTGCCTCCGCCGGCCCGCTATAAAGGAAGGGACAGCAGCAGCAGGCTCCAAGAGACCCCTCAACATGGGGGTCTCCCCTCCTCACCTGCTGCTGCTGCAAAATGGCATGCATAACCATATGGATATGCATACCATTTGCAGGCAGTGAGACCTGCTCAAGTACCTGATCCCCTGGTACGAGCGTGTCGCACCTGCCATGTCCCACAAAGAAGGGAATCGTACTTGCGTGTGTAGTGCAATGCAAGTAGATCTGGCTATGGGCTAAGGTGGATTAGGGTTAGGGCTAGGGTTAGGCTAATGACGGGTAAGGTTATGGTGGGCTAGTGGGTTGCACCTCTGGGTGCCTCTCTGACCCACTAAGAAGACAGTCTGTGACGTATGGGTAAGGAGTCAAGGATTAGGGTTAGGGGGTTAGGGGGCTAGGGCAGGTTTTAGGGGGCTTTTTGGCACATCCCAGAAGTCTCAGTGGCCAAGTGGCCATGCGATTGGTGGGATGGCTCCAAAAATTTGCATGGTCGTCCCCTCCCACATGGCTGGCCAGGCACTGGGCCAGCCCATCATTGCGCACTGCGCAGGTGTAAATAAAATAAAATAAAATAAAATAAAATCAATGAAGGACAGAGGAGGAGAGGAGAGACATTTTGTTGCAAGAAAAAACCCACTGCTACTGTGAAAAATCTGGATTGGAAGTTTATAAATTTCCACGTGTTTCTGTTGTGCTTGTGTGTGTTTGGACCACGATTTCAAAAACAATATTGCATTCGCCGCCCCATTTTGGATCCCCCGCCCGCACCGCATGGCATGGCAACTCGAGTCCGGCTGCCCAGGACGGGGGGGAGGCGGGACCCCCCCTCCAGAAACAATCCCTCCGGTAGGTGCCCTGCGCCCTTAGTCAAGCAGGCATTTTTCTGCCTGCTTTTTGGCCCAGGGCCAGGAATGGGTGGGGGGAGACCCGGGAGAGTTCAAAAGTTTTTTCCCGTGCCGCCCGTGCCGCTTGCTTGCGCTTTGGCAGCCGGCGGCGAGACTGGGCTTTTTGCTGGCTGCGAGCCTGCGGCGAGTCCCACCAGACCAGAGCATCCCAGGACGGAGGGGGGGAGGCCGGGACCCCCCTCCAGACCAGAAACCCCCCCTCTGGTAGGTGCCCTGAGGCACGGCAGGCATTTTCCGCCTGCTTTTTGGCCCGGGAATGGGTGGGGGGAGAGTTTAAAAGTTTTTTCCTGTGCCGTCCGTGCCGCTTGAGCCGGCGGCGAGACTCGTGCCGTGCGGGAATGGGTGGGGGGAGAGTTTAAAAGTTTTTTCCTGTGCCGTCCGTGCCGCTTGAGCCGGCGGCGAGACTCATGCTGTGCGGCTTGTTGCTGCTGAGAGCCTGCGGCGAGTCCCACCACCAGAGCAGCCCAGGAGGGAGGGGGGGGAGGCCGGGGACCTCCAGAAACCACCCCTCTGGTAGGTGCCCTGAGGCACAGAAGGCATATTTCCGCCTGCTTTTTGGCCGGGAACCGGGTTTTTTAACTTTTAAAAACTTTTTTTCTGTGCCGCTTGGCATCGCGCACGATCGCGCGATGCAAGTAACGAGCACGACAAATCAGACCAAATTGTTCGTTCGTCGGTTCGAGCTCGAAGTCTGGCGGAGTAATTCCCGTTACCGTTTCCGTAGAGTAACGGAACCGAGTAACGGAAACGGAAACGGAAATACCGCTAAGTCGTGCCCATCTCTACCAGGGAGCATATGAGCAGCTTCCTCTTCAAGGAAAATGTATCTAGATATGTGTTTGTGTGCTGCAAATCTGAGATGTCTGCCTGGGGAATTCTTGAAAATGTCTGGGATTTGGAGTCCAAAACCCCTCCCCCCCCCAGCAACCAAATAAATGGAATTGAATGGCATGTTTCTACTGTTTTGATATACTTTAGCAATCTATGATTATTGTAGTACTGCATAGCAAATCCATAACATCAACTTTTATCCAGTTGGTAAATGCACATGCTGAATGATTTGCTATGTTTCTTGATTTCAGTATTTATATCCTACTTTTGAAGTACACACATACTTCACAGTAGACATAATGGGTGAACGTACCAGTAAATTAAAAGCAGTTGATTTGATCCAATATATTGCACTTTAGTGATGTAGTAGATGAATTTAGTGCAAGTACCTTCCAGGTACAGAATCTCTCACTTTCCTCAGAGACACCTGTGCTGGATATCCAGCACTTAGTTTCTTGATATCTATACATAAAAATATATTGCAAGAGGCCAGTATGTCTAGTCAATTTGTCTCTTTGGTTCAACCAAGTGTATTGAGCTTGTGCTGTTAATCAGGCATTGGTAATCTTGTGAGTTTTTCGGGTGGAGGCCGTGTAAAGAAAAATGTGATCGTTGATTGACTCTGATGTTGATGTGACCTTTGCAACAATGTGAACACAACTTGAAGAACATGCATTTCAAAGTAAAACATAAGATGCCTCCTATAATCCACGATGCTCAAGTGGTGCCATCAGTTTTGCTTTCTCCTCCTCAGGTTGAATATGGAGAGGGCCACTGTCGACAGCACTCTGTGTATAACACAAACATCCAACACACGTGCCTGTACAATAAATCCCACTCCACTACAGTGTGTGACATGCCCTAATGAATGCCACTTTCTCAGGCAATACATTCTTCCATAAAAGAAATTGATCATGGCAGAGACAGGGCGGGAATTCATTCCATCTGCTTTTCATGCGTTGAATGTACTATGATTTAGGTACCTGGCAGCGGAATTTGCTCTGCTCGGGACCAACAACTGGATTTTACTTTGTGTTTTTAATGTGACAAGAATAAAATACAATTTGTAGCCATATACAGTAACCTCCCCGCACCTATTGCGGGGGTTAGGGACCCACCCAAACCGCGATCATTGAAAATCCGTGATATGCAGATGAAGGTCAGGTGGGTGGGCACAATGCCGCTCCGGGGGGCTGCAGGCGAGGGGTGCACGAAGTTTTTAAAAGGTTCTGGCAGCGGAGACAAGCGCTTGTCCCCGCAGCCAGAGCCCTTTAAAAGTCACGCGCCACAAGGGGAGCGCGGACCACCGGCGCGTGATCTTCGGAAAGGGCTCTGGCTGCAGATACAAGCACTTGTTTCTTCAGCCAGAGCCCTTTAAATGTCACACACCGCTCGCCCACACCCCGAGGGGGGTGCGGGTGAGCGGTGTGCGATCTTTGGAAAGGACTCTGGCTGCGGAGCCAAAACCTCCCCTTTCCCTCAAGCCCTTTCATGGTACTGCGGTCCCACGATATAGCAGAACCGCATTATATGAACTGCGAAAGTGCGAGGGACTACTTACACACTTGATTAGCTGCCCCATGACTAGAAATTGTTTGAAAAATAAGAAAATGTTGAAAACAAATAAAATAAAATATAATTATAAAGAAAAATAAAATACCTGTACTCTCTGTTGAAAATGTTCCTGACTTGTGCAAGGGAGACCTCTCTTCCTGTCGCCTCCCTCTGCTTTTGATGCTTGCCTGAGATAAAATGTTCAAGGCAATCACCCACTATCCAGCAGGGGAAGACAGAGTACAACCATTGGCTCACTTGTAATCATGTGACCTGCTCCAGTGCTCATATTGCATGACATTGCTCGTTGATCAAGGCAAAATTTAGAATATGTTCTTATCTTGCAGAACAGTCTTAAACCAAGGTTTTGCTGTACAGTAACCCCTGCCCTTTCGCGGTTCATATACAGCAGTCCCACTATATCGCGGGACCGCAGTATATGGAAAAAAGCCCCCGGGGGTAAGCTGGAAAGGCATGTTTCAGGCCTCCTGTGCTTACCCCAGGCTTGGCACCACCTTGTACAGTCCTGTGAGGGTCTTCCCAGGCCTGTTGGAGGCTCCAAAGGGGCTTCCCTTTGAACCGGAAGTGACTTCTGGAAAACAGGAAGTGACCTCTGGATCACTTCAAAGCACTTTTGGGGCCCTGAGGGACTTTCTAAGCACGTCAGAGGACTCGGAAATGCTTTTCTGTGAACCGGAACCCAAAAGTGCTTTCAAGCAATCTGGAAGTCACTTCCTGTTTTCCAGAAGTCACTTCTAATTCATAGGGAAGCTCTTTTGGAGCCTCCGGCGGGACTGGGAAGGCCCTCACAGGCCTGTTCAGGGCAGTAACAGGCCAGGGGGAAGTAAAAGAGCCCCCAGATAGGCCCCCATGCCTGACCGGACCTGCATCCACATATCGTGGATTTTCAGTTATCGCGGGTCAGGTTGGGTCCCTAACCCCTGCAATAGGCGGGGGATTACTGTACTTGGTCTTGTCACTGCAGAAGTCAAGAATACAAAATAAGCTAGAGAAACTGATAAATAACTAGGCATTTATCAGCCCTATCCAGAGGACACCTGCATGTACAACAGAGTGCTACCTCTAGCACAAAGTTGTGACTTGACCTCTGGTTTCCACTTTGTTACCAGACTTAGTGCACTGTACTCATAGGCTGTAATTACTTGAGATACTCCTCTTCCATTGTTCTGATGAATATTTTCTCTCTCTTTTTCTGTTACAGAGTACCAGGCTGCTATTTTGCAGTTAAAGAGAGAGCATAAAGATGAAGTTGAAAAGTTGAAGGTAAATATTTATGCTTATTAAACCTATATGTAGCAAATTCTTTTGAACAATTATGTAAATTGATATGCTGTTTGTAGTTATTTTTATTTTTCTTATTTTTCTTATTTCTTGTATTTCTATCTTACTCTGGGCAGTCTTACGAATATAAAACAGAATAACCACTGCAGTAACAATGAAATGGGAGATGATACAAGCAGACACACACACACACACACACACACACACACACACACACACACACACACACACACACACACACACACCCCAATCATAAAAAGCTAGATCAGATAAGGAAGAAATAAATACTCAGCCAGGGTCAGTGGGGAATGCCTCCCTATAGAGTATGGTTTTTGACTGCTTCCTGAGTGTAAACAAGGAGAGGGTCAGCCAGAGCTTCTCTGGGAGCTGCTTCCATAGGACAGGAACCACTGTGAAGAAGACTGACAGGGCTCCACGGGATGGCCACCTGGAAGAACCCTTACTGGGAATATCCTGTGAGTTGGGCAAATTGACATTATGGAGATTTTGTACCTTTTCACTTAAACCTGGTTAATACGTCTAGTAACAAATTCCAGTGCACACATAGTTCTCTGCTACCTGCAAAAAATGGTGATGGGTTGTGGCTCATGTGAAGAAGCCAACACTCCTGAAATGAATGAAACAATCAAAATGCCAGAATAATATGAGCAATATGATTTTATGCTGCATTCCTTTCTTTGAGTGTGTTTCTCTTGGCTAACAGTTTGTTCTTCTTATTCTGATTTTCATTGAGTTTGAAGTGGTTTAAAGGAATCATTTATTTGCACTCTTTGTAGTTCCAGACTGGTTTTTGTAGTGCTTCAGAAGCTGGACATTTGTTTAATGAGATGAGAAAATTGGATATAATAAACCGGTGTGGATGCTAAAGGAAGTGATATCTGTATTATAAAATCTTATCAGTAATGCATAATTACATGTGCTGGCTCACTGTGACATTAAAATACTGTTTATGTAATAGTATAAATTAATGTGTAATGTTCCTTTGCACTGCCCATTTCTTGTTTAGAGTTACTGTAAATACTTCCACTATCCATGTTGGAGGTGGTGGTATTTATGGACATGTGCTCAGTCCCTGGTTTTATGCACATGTCCACATAGGTTTAATGTAAGAGTGTGATCCTCCATTAGGACACAAGGAGCATACGTGTTCAAGTTCAACATAATGCAAAGGATTATGGTTTCATTTTCAGGGCCTTTTTGGCAACCTTTGTAATGGGAGTGAATAATGTGTGATGTTGTTAGTCTGCCGCATCTATTACCTATGATAGTGGTGAGGGATACTGGTTGAGATTAATGAATCCAACAACATCCGAAAGGCCAATGGTCCCCCGCCACTGATGGAGTTGACATGTGCCAGAAGACCCTGATGGGGTTTTCAAAGTAAATGAGCTATTTAAGGAGTAGTTTTACCACTCCTGTACCCTCTGTGAGTTTCCATGATCAAGTGGTGATTTGAATCCCATTCACCTAAGTCTTAACACTTTGTCCATTACACCAAACTATGTATGTCTCCAACCACTGATATATGTGCTGTATAATACTCCATTTTTACAGAAATGCATTTTATACATTGCCCACTAGAGGTCAGTTAAACATTTCTTCTTTTTCTTGTGAGGAAAAACATCATTTCAGTGTTACTTCTTAATTTTATTTGTCTCTGTGTGCATGTGTTTGTGGCAAGATAGAAAGTGATAATAGTAATATGTACAGTAAATGCAATTAAGTAATGATTATCTTCTTCCATATCCAGAACCATGGTTAGAAGCTATAGTCTGAAAAAGTTTAAGGTCATGGGGGAGTATCAATACAAAGCATCTAAAACTTGTCACATGAAGATGTCACAACATATTTAAAGGGTTTAAATATTAAGAATAAAATGGACTGAAAATAGTTGTTATGTCATCAACCTTCTGGATCTCTAAACGCTGTATGCTGAACGCAGAGCTAATGGTTGAACTGACAGTGCAATTTACCTTGTCTTCTCATACGTTCTAGAGTTACAGGTTACTTTTTTAAAAAACTGAAAAAATTAGGAAGGGGACCTGGAGTATTACTAATATTTGGTATTATTGTATGTCATAAGCTGCCCAGAGTGGCCTTAGTAGCCAGATAGTGAGTATATAAATTGACTGAATGACTGACTGACTGACTGAATGAATGAATGGATGAATGAATATCCCTGAAGAGGTGAGGTTCTCAGAGGCTTTTCTATACCTATGGCATTGCTTGCATCTGTCATAGATTTCTATTGCAATCACAATTATCCTACGAGTTAGGAATTAAAACTGCAATAATTTATTATATATTATATTCAAATTGGGCAAAATCTTAGGTAATCTGTAAAGAAATCCAAATGGATTTGATTGATAGAAT
>JAHTLZ010000016.1:24142441-24168231 GCA_023846285.1 Phrynocephalus versicolor | reverse complement strand
TCTTAGGTAATCTGTAAAGAAATCCAAATGGATTTGATTGATAGAATGGCAGAGGCAAAATGTAATTAAGAACAATAATTTTGGCACCATACGTATGTGAATAAGCTCTTCGTTTCCAATAAGTACCTATAGAACTATCCATTAGGGTCACAGCAGGATAGTCCGTGCGAAACTACAACATGTAAAAACAGCAAAACAAATCTTGTGACACCTTATAGGTGCCTTAGGATTTACTACAGCATCAAGTTTCGTGGCTGCAATCTGTCTCAAGGTTGTGTTGGCACTAAGAGGTTTGGAATAGGCAAAAACCTCTTGTGCATATAAAAACCACCACATTCACGTAGAAAAGTCCTTGTGCTGGCAGGCTACCAGTTCTTCCAGGTCATGTGGTTTATACCTGGAGTACTGAAATACTGTATATGTTGTGACAAGTATTGATTTGTTGGAAAAGGCAGTATGGGCCAGTGCTCCATGACTGATTTAACTTTTGGGGATATCGGCTATGGGAAGGGTTGGAGTCTCCTGTTAGAATTGTGCTACATAGCATTATGTTTTAAGCAACATAAGGAAATACTGCCGTGTCCTGCTTTTTTCCTTGCTTTTTTTTCTTAATCAGGAATTGAATGTGCTGCATGCCTTTCATAGCCTTCCTATAAGTGGTGGTTCTTGCTGACACTGTGCAGTCCACATTTTTATGCTTTCACTGTATAGCTGTAGTACAGACCTTTTTAAAACATGATTTTGAGATGTTAGCATATTGAGGTAGAATTTTAAAAACCAAACCAAAATTATCTGGAAAGAATATTTGTTTTGAAGAGCAGCCCACCCAAGAAAACATTTATACATGCCCATAATGGGAGGTTATCTTGGATTTCTCACAGTTTTCCCTAGCTGTTCCCAGATTCCTGGCCAGTTAACTGGCGATTATGTGAATTTATACTTGTCTGACATTTAAACCATGGACTAAGCTTCTCATTAGCAGAAAGATCCTTGTAGAATGCCAAACATCTTTCTTTCTTTCTTTCTTTCTTTCTTTCTTTCTTTCTTTCTTTCTTTCTTTCTTTCTTTCTTTCTTTCTTTCTTTCTTTCTTTCTTTCTTTCTTTCTGGATTATTTTTAATCTCCGTCTGTTCCTGCTGTCATCTTGAGGTATCAGTGCCTCTGTTTTGTCCTAATTCTGCTATATGAGAAGGTGCTTTTTCAGGTTTCTCTTAGTATCTGAGATATAAGGTTCTGCAGGATCTGAGCAAGAGGTGGGAGGAACCATGAGACGATCTCCTCTCAATATGTGAAATTTGGTGTGTGAGGGGATGGGGTGTGGGTGTGGGTGTGTTTACGTTGCAAAGTATTTACATGGAGGTAGTGCATACAATTTGCATTCTTTTAAGTTCCAATACCTTAGTGCAGTGGTTCCCAATCTGAGGGTCGGGACCCCTTTGGGGGTTGAATGCATTTCACAGGGGTCGCCATGAGCCAGTGAAGAAAAAGGCACAAGCGGGTCTGGAGAATGAGGGGGAGGAAGGGGGGAAAGAGTAAGATACAGCTTGATAGGTTGGAGGGGATGTCAGTCAATTTCACTGGACTCTGCGATTGGCTGAGGGTGCCTGTAGAGGGAAGTTCTCTATGGCACCTCCGGCAGTGGCCTGCAAATGGGGGCTTGTAGCCTCTTCCAAGCAGGGCAAGGGGTCACCACAAACCAGGAACTTATTAAAGGGGCGCAGCTTTAGGAAGATTGGGAACCACTGCCTTAGTGTTACAATATTGTGTTACAATATTGTAGTGTTCCAGGCTTTGCAAAACTTTTATTCTTCTTCAGTGCATTTGTGAATGCACACATAGGGTTAAACAGCGCCTCTGCGATGGTCACCGGTTATTGCAAGCTGACGTCATGTAGGACCTCCCCCTTCCAGCGCGCATGCTCCTCTCTTCCCGCGCTTTGGCTCGGCAGTTCCTTTTTACCACTGCTGTGAACGGTCGCCTGTTCTCTTAGCTCCTGCAGATAGAAAGGAAAGTACTTTAAATTCTTATTTCTGTTGTTACTGGACCTCCTCCTACCTTTGTTTTCTCCCCATATATATTTTTCTTTAGTTTATGGCATCCGGAGCTCTTTTTAAACACTGCTCTGAGTGCCCCAATAAACTCCCTGTGTCCGACAGACACGACTGTTGCTTATTTTGCTTGGGCGAGCAACACCAGCCCTCTCGCTGCGCGGCCTTCCAGCACTTGACTAAAGAACCGCCTGGACAGACGGCCTATTTGTGGAAAAAATCCATCTTGCCCATGGATTCCCAGGCCCACTCTAGTGAACCATCTGCTGCCCAATGACCTCCAAAAACCAAAGCAGCACAAAAATCCAAGCCGGGGGAGAAAAAGAAATCGAAGTCGGGGTCTGCTCTCAGCACTAGCTCCAGATCCATCTCCACTTCCAGCCCGTCTGCCACCACTGGGCTCTCCCAACCGGCTCCCCCTACGACTCATGATCCAGCGCTAGATGATCTCGAGGCTCGCTACCTACATTCCTCCCCACGTTTCAGCCGCTCTTCGAGCTGGGGAGAGGGCTCGCCTGGGCGCTCCAGAGTGCGGCAAGCGACAGTTAACCCTTCAGCCTTGCCCCGCTCTCGGGCGTTGCCCAGACCTCGCCATGATCATTGCTCCACCATGGCTACGGAGGAGGGTCGCTCAATCTCCTTCCCCCCCCCGAGAGCTCGCTCGCTCCTACCAAAGCGTGTTCGCCTCCAGGGCGACAGCCACAGGGAGAGGGATTCCCCCCGTTTTCCCTCCGTGCAAACACGCTGCCACCACCATGACACCGCAGCTACAGATCGTTCCCCACGCCACCGGGAACGGCACCACCTTACGGATGCGGAGGCTTTGCCCGCACGTACCCTCCAATCTCAGCCAGACAGGAGAGAGCGCACAGATGTGGATTCTTCACCATCCCCCCGCCGCTTTAGGGAGCGTGATTGTAGGGGCGCTCGCACTGATGTGGAATCATCTCCGCCCCCACGCCGCCATGGATGCGGCCACAGGTAAGCCCGCACTGACGTCGAGGCTTCGCCTCCATCCACCTGTCGCGTCCGGCCAACTGCTTGCGACCGCTCCTGTTCGCCGGCCGCGATGGCCCGTGCTCTGTCCCGCAGGCACCCTTCTGCCTCCATGAGTCCCGCCCCGACCAGGCATCACACTCGTCATGTGGATGCAGAAACTCACCCGCCCCTGAGAGCCCAACAGTACAACTTTTCTGATTGAGAGGTTTGCCCTGGCAAGTCAGACGCTGCCCGCTCTGACCGCAAGCGCTCTCATTGTGCCCGCAGCGAGCGCAGCCGCACCTGCACCACTAGCTGGTCCCGCACACCTCCCCGGCGCTCTGCTCGCCGAGATCAAACCCGCCGCAGCCGTTCTTCCTCCTCGCTGCGCAGGTGTACGACGACTGCTTCCCATTCCGCCCGCCCCTCAGCGAGGCACTGCTCTCTCTCTCCGACTCCGACTCCCAGTCGTCGGCACTGCACTACCATTGCAACCTCTTCCTCCTCGCGCTCCACACCACCCCGCCGGGTGCATACAAAGGATCGGGGACGGAAACACCACAGATTCATCCAGGTGGTGTCCTGCTCCTCACAAACGGGCTCTGACTCTGATCGCACCGCTAAACGCCGCATACCATGCCAGTCCCCTTCTTCGAGACCAGCCAAGCGCTCTAAGAAATCCTCTGACACCCTGCCGGTCTTGTCCCCAGCATCGCATAAACGCTCAGACCGTGGCCGTGAGCGCACTCCTCGTCACTCTCACTACGACTCACCGGCTTCAATGGATAGCTCCCTTGCTTCTCAGCACTCAGCATCTGACATGGACTATGCCTCTGACACCTCACATACATACCACCATTACTCATCGCAGGACTCTGATGATTCTCAAACCCAGTCCTCTGCACCTTCCAAAAGCTTTAAAAAATATTCCCAGCTGATCCAGAGGATTGCTAAATCTATGGACCTGCAGGTTGCCCTCTCAGGGGATGGCTCCTGCAAATACTTTGCTCACCTCGACAAGGGCCGCTCCCCGCCTATCTGTCTAGGGTTTATTCCCTCACTTTTAAAAAGATCAAGGGCGGCCTGGGCTAAACCCTTTTCTACCCCACTTATGCCTCGCAGAATCGACAATCTTTATAGAGCTCATGGCGAGGACACGGCATTTTTATCCAAGCATCCACTTCCTAATTCAGTGATTGTGAATGCATCACAGAACCAGGCAAAGTCTACCTCCATGTCCCTGCCCAGCAATAGAGAGAGTAGAAAATTAGATATGATTGGCAGGAGGCATTATTCCTTAGCCTCCTTCTCTCTGCGTAACTCTAACTACGTGTGCTATGCAGATTTACTCTCGCCGCATGCTTCTCAAGCTGCTGCCAATGCTGGACTGCTTACCAGATCATCTCAGGGACAAGGCCCTGGCCTACCATGCGGAGGTTCTTTCTCTCATAGACTATGAAACTGAGGCAGCGTGGCATGCTGTTGACGCTGCCTCCAAACAACTGGCCACAGCTGTTTTCCTCCACCGGCACGCTTGGTTGCATACAGCCACGATTACAGATGACGCCCGTAACCGTATTGAAGATTCACCCTTCGATGGACAGGGCCTCTTTGCTTCTTTGACAGACGGATCTCTCGACAATATCCTTAAAATGCGTTGGACTGCTAAATCCTATAATTACCATGGGGCAGCCTCCCATCGCTCCTTTCGTGCCCATCAGCAGCCCTGGAGACGTTCCAACCCTCCTTACCAACAGAGATTCACCTCAGCTCGATTCTCACACTCTACCACGTCATCGTCTTACCAACGACCAACCAATCAATCCCTCCAGGAGCAGCGCCAGCCCACCAAGCGCTTTGACCGCAAACCAGACTACACCCCTCCACTCTTTCCACCTCCAGACACGAGACTGCGACCCTTCCTTCACGCCTGGCAAAGTATCACATCCGACGAATGGGTCCTTGCTATCATTGAGAAGGTTATGCCATCGAATTCCAAGAACTACCACCATTGGGCCATACATCTGCCACGCCCCCCTCACCCCCCCTTCTCAACGAAATTCAACAGCTATTGCTCAAGCAAGCCATAGAGTGTGTTCCTCATGGAGACACTGCAGGGTTTTACTCTGGACACCATTCTGCCTCTGCTGAGCGAGAAGGACTGGTTCGCAGTTATAGATTTGCACAACGCATATTTTCATATATCTATCGCACCCGCCCACCGCAAGTACCTGAGGTTCATCATCGGAAACACTACTTACCAATTCAGAGCTCTCCCGTTCGGACTATTCACTGCTCCTTGCATCTTCACAAAATGCCTCGTGCCAGTACTCGCTCATCTACATCTTCACGGAGTCAACATCTTCCCTTACTTAGACGATCGGCTACTGGTAGTTCATACGGCACAAAAAGCGTCACAGTACCTGAACTACACACTGGGCCTGCTCTCCTCCCTAGGCCTTCAAGTGAACCGCAAGAAGGCCATCCTCCAGTCCTGTCAAATCGTGCAATATATAGGAGTCACCATCAACTCAGTACGGGCTCAGGCGTTCCTCTCAGAAGACATACAACGCAAAATTCTACGCAGTCTTCGCCTTTTTCGCCACCCACAGGTCTCGGCCCACCTGATCCAACGCCTCTTAGGCCTCATGGCATCAACCATGGCGATTCTGCCACATGCCCGTCTCAAAATGAGAACGCTTCAGGCTTGGTTCCTGACCCATTTCAACCCCCAGCTCCACCCTCAGTCCCTGCGTCTTCGACCTACCTTGGACGTCCGCGACAGTCTCCGCTGGTGGTCCGCTCGCGAGAATCTCCAACAGGGTCGCCCATTCTATTCCGACGACCCATCCATCCAGATCACCACCGACGCCAGCAACACGGGCTGGGGTGCACACTGCAACGGCCTCCGAACTCATGGCCTGTGGACACACGAACAGAGAGCCCATCACATTAACTACCTTGAGCTCCTGGATGTCTTCAATGCTCTCCATGGTTGGAACTGGCCCTGACTTCCAGGACAGTCCAAGTTGTCACAGACAACACCACAGCGCTTTACTACATAAACAAGCAGGGTGGAACACGCTCCCGCATACTCCTGGCCATCACGCAGGAGATCTGGGAGTGGTGTTACAACAGGAACATCTTCCTGGTGGCAGTGTACTTCGCCACCCACGACAACGTCCTGGCGGATCACCTGAGTCGCCTTCATCATGCCTCCCATGAGTGGTCGCTTCACCATCACACATTCCTCGACCTCTGCCGCCAATGGGGCCATCCTCAAGTGGATCTGTTTGCCACAGAAGCCAATTCCAAATGCCCCCTCTTCTATTCCAGGGCAGGACTGGGTCACCGCTCCATGGGAGACGCCCTCTTGGCCGTCTGGCCCAACTCTCTCCTCTACGCTTTCTCGCCGATCCCACTCCTTCTCAAAACAATCATCAAAGCTCACCGCCTCTCAGCTCGTGTGATCCTTATAGCCCTGTGGTAGCCTCGCCAAGCATGGTTCCCTACACTAGTCACTATGGCAACGGAGCACCACATCCTGCCTCTCCTCCCGGACCTCATATCCCTACACGACGGTCAGATTCTCCACCCAGACCTTCCTTCCCTGCATCTCATGGCCTGGCTGCTCAACTCTCCGTACAACACATCCTAGCTAGTGCCCGTAAGCTATTCACCTTACGGCTCTATCACCAGAAGTGGTCCATTTTTGTCTCCTACACCGACCAATCTGGCCTTCCTCACCAGCCGACCATGCTGGACACCTTACTTCAGTTACTCCTCTCCTTATTCTATAAGGGTCTTTCTATTTCTACGCTATGTGTCTACGTTGCAGCTGTGGTGTACCACCAACCACCTGACGCTGACAGCTCAACCCTGTTCCGTCACCCCACTCTGAAACAATTCTTTAGGGGTCTCCGGAATACACTACCATCCCAGATAGCACCAACTCCTCAATGGTCACTTACCCTAGTACTTTGGGCTCTCATGAGACACCCCTTCGAACCCTTGGCTTCGGTTCCACTGTATATGGCATCCCTTAAGACGGCTTTTCTGATTGCCATCACTTCGGCCCGCCGTGCCTCTGAGTTGGCAGCCCTCAGAATAGACCTGCCATTCCTCCAGTTTCACCCCGCCAAGGTGACTCTCTTCCCAGATGTATCCTTCCTCCCAAAAGTGGTATCGGATTTTCACCTTACACAGCCGATCATGCTCCCTACCTTCTTCCAGTTACCATATTTGGACCTAAAACGTTCCTTGCATACTTTAGACGTCCGCCGCACCCTCCTTTTCTACCTGTCCTGCACAGCCTCGCTCAGACATTCCAAGCGTCTGTTTATTTGGACTACTGACCCTCACAAAGGTCAGCCCGTCTCCTTGCAGACCATATCCAGGTGGATCCGTTCGGCGATCACAATTGCATACTCCACCAAAGGACAACCTCTGCCGCTTGCCCCTAAAGCCCACTCTACCAGGGCAATGGCATCCTTGATGGCTTTTCTCCATGGCGTCCCTCTCCCTGACATCTGCAGAGCAGCAACTTGGTCCACCTCTACAACCTTCGCTGCATACTACAGACTGGATGTCAGGGCACGGTCTGAGGCTTCCTTCAGGTGCGCAGTCCTCTCTTCCTCGTTCCAGTGACTACCCACCACCGGTAAGTTAGTTTGGCAATCACCCTATGTGTGCATTCACAGATGCACTGAAGAAGAAATATTGGTTACCTACCTGTAACTTTAGTTCTTCAAATGTGCATCTGTGAATTCACACTTCCCACCCATCCTTCCCCTCTATCCGTCACGTCTTTCTGCTTATTCTCATTACAGATGCAGTGGCAGATCCTGGGGAACTGCCGAGCCAAAGCGCAGGAAGAGAGGAGCATGCGCGCTGGAAGGGGGAGGTCCTACATGACATCAGCTTGCAATAACCGGTGACCATCGCAGAGGCGCTGTTTAACCCTATGTGTGAATTCACAGATGCACATTCGAAGAACTAAAGTTACAGGTAGGTAACCAATATTTCAAAACAGTGATGTTATGTTTATGGTGGAAGCCTGGCAGATTTTGAGATACAAACCCCTAGAGTTATAGAGACTGCAAGAACAATAGAATTTCCTATTAAAATTGGCTGCTCCAGGCCCTGGGTCTCCCAGTGTGTTTCACGCTATACCAGATACACTATATAACAGTGGTGGGGAACCTTTGGCACTCCAGATGTTTTGGACCACAACTCCCAGAATTCCAAGCCTGTATTGCCAGTGACAAAGGATTGTGGGAGTTGTGGTCCAAAACACTTGGAGTGCCAAAGGTTCACCACCACTGTTATATACCAACAATAATCATGTAGCAACATAGTACAGATTTCCTTTCCAGAAGCCAGCAATAACAATCATCATAGATGTCCCCCCATAGATGCAAACTGGTACAAGGCTGGCTTGGCTGGGTAAGAATATTATTTAAGAATTCTGAGTGTTTGATTAATAATATGCTTAAAAGCTAAGGATTACTTAAAATTATAATACATTTTTACTTTTAAATGATCTTTTTGGAAATGAATTCCAGGGTTCAAAAGTTTGCCTTTTAAAGCTCTTCCATTTTCAGAATGTATGGTTAAACATCAGAGAGGAGTTGGTGTCTTTCTATTCACCATCCTTTGGATTACTTGATCACATGGGGATGGCGGATTCTTTCAGTTACAGTGTCCACACTTTTCATTTTGATCCATGCCATACCCACAGCCTCCCTTTCTTTGATCCCATCCTCTGCCAATTCCTGGCTCTCCTTTTATGCAACATTGTATTGTTGGTGAGCAGTTTAATGGGTTAGAAGAATCATAGAATCATAGAACTGAAAGAGACATCAAGGGCCATCTAGTCCAACCTCCTGCCAGGCAGGAACCCCTATCAAATGAGAACCCCCATGTTGCATGGCACTGGGGGAAAGGGACAGTGTTCCAAAGTTCTCCATAACATACAAACACATGCACCTATATATCACTGAAACATTGTAGTCTCCTGTTGTTCATCAGAGTTGTTTCTATCACAAATAAATTGTATCTGGGTTTTTGTGTTTGTTTTTTTGTTTTGTTGTCATGCATTACTAGCCTTTTGTCTAATAGGGCCGCAACTTGGGTGGGGGTGGGAAGGCAGGTGAGGATATGTGCAAAGAGATCATAATTGTATAAGATTGTATAAGAGCTTGAAGAGGTGCCACACTGGTGGGTGCTAAAATTACAAAATACTACCTGTATTTGTACTCTCTACAGTTCTGCACCCACCTACTGGTGGAAGGAAAACAGAATCCCTGTTTCCTTCAGGTGGCCCTGACCCTAGTTGTGGGCCTGTGGTCTAGCATCAAACTATAGTATATCAGTGTAGTAATGTGGCAAACTTGATAGCTTATTTGGAATAAGAATGTAAAGTGCCTTGGAGCAACTAGGGAGAAAGATAGAGGGGGTGATAAACTTTCCCATTTATCCTTTTTCTTAAGAAGCAACAAAATTCCAAAGGAGTTAGCACCAAATACTCCCTTCCTGGAACGAAAGTCACCTGGATCCATTGGAAGCTGTTGTGAACAGCAGTTGGTTGTGTGTGTTGGAAATGTTTTGCCAATTCCCCTTTTTTCTCTGTAGCTCTTCCCCTCCCTTGTAGAAGGTCCTATATCTTCTGGGACAGATTACAATTACATGATGAGATCGGAATCAGGGAGAGAAAGGGGAAGCCAAGACTTAAGAGTGACTCTGCCAATGACTGGATTCCTGGTAGTGGAGATTCTACTGTGAAAGTAGGCCGCAGTACATGGGATCACACTATTGAGCAGGTAGTTCTGCAGAGAGTGGTGCCACTGTATGTGTAAATGTTTCATGTGTGCAAAAAGATTACAACACTGGTTGTATAAGAGCTTGAACAGCCCCTGTGCAAACATACAAGATTATGACTGCAATCAGTAATTTTCAGTGATTAAGAACTTCCCATAGCTTTTACAACTCCCATGTAATCTCCTCACTCTCATGGATCCCAGAGTTTTCATGGAATGGAAAAAATTGCTTAGGAGCCAGCAAGCTACAGGAAAACTTGGGTGCAAGCTTTCTAACTCTTACGGATTCTTGTTTATATTAGAATGGTGATAAATAAAACAAAAATGGGGAATATGGTTGGCTGTGGAAACCATATCCTGCAGCTAATCGTAGTCTTAAAAGGAAGGCTGGAGGAGAAACACATTCACATTAGACTGTGCTATGTATCATAATGACGTCACGATGCACCTGGCCCTCCCAAATTGGGGGGGGGGGGGAACCATGGCAGTGATTGATTCCCCATTTTTGTAAATAGAAAATCTAGCTGGGGGAGGTGGCCATCAGTGGCTTCTGGTCAAGATGACTATATACTGCTTTACAAGATTGGGGCCTTTTAAAAGAGAATTTGGAAAAGTTACTTTTTTGGGGACTACAACAAGAATTCTACCCGGAAGATGCAAAATCACAGGGATCATGTTGGAAAAAGAAAATGTTCAAGCTCTCATCTAACATCAGTTGCTGAGAAACTTGAGTGGGAGGGTGGTGTTATACTCACATCCTCTATCTGGGATTCCCATAGGCATGTGGCTAGCTGGGGTCAGAAAAGGGTGCTGGACTAGATAGGTCTTTGGTATGATCCAGCAGGACTTTATAATGTAAACTTGGCTACGTGCTATACAATATGCAGAAGTTTTATTCTGTATATGTGCTGAAGATGTAATACCAGACATTTTTCAGGGTTCTTATCTCCTAGTTATAATATTTAGAAGTAATCATAGGGCATAGTGGAATATAGTGAGATATTTCAGGATTTTAAACTGGAATCTTGTGTCCACTAAATCGAATAGTGAGACATATCTCTAAACATACTGGCTGAAACCTTGTTGCTTCGAGTGGTAAACTGCATTTAGCGTTAGCTCGCTGAATCAGTGGGAATTGGTGAATCTGTAAGTTCCTTCAGGTCTACTGTAGTTGTAATTTACTACACTGAGCAATAGAATTCCAGGAAGTAAGTATTTTAGTTAATGCTGAGACGGATGGCTCACATTTAGAGGTCAGCAGTAAAAGATAATCTCCTTAAACATTGATTTCAAATTTGAAAGAGTTATGTACAAGGCAATGCATATTATAGTTTTGTCTAATGGTGCAGGCTTGTGGTGCCAAAACTGGATTGAACATAAAGATAGTCTTTTATCTAGGAACATATGTTGCCCAGTTTTCCTTAGCACTCTTCGTTTTACTTAAAGACTCCAACTGATTTGCTTCAATCTGCTCCGAGCAAGTTGTGCAATTATATCTTTGGCAATGGAGTTGAAGATGTGTAATCCACATGTAAAACATAATTACAATCACTTTTTAAAAAGTAGTACTTCCTAACTGTTGCTGAACCTAAAATAGATCAACATGGCTGTTTGATCATCAAAGTGCTTTAAGCTCTGTCTCAGACTAAATGGAAACTGTGTTTATTCTTAATGTGCATGCAATAAATTGTGCAAAATCAAGGCATTCTTTCGAAAGGCAATAATATAATTATTTCCTATTGAGTAAAAGGAACCTTGTGCATCCACACAGAATTTTTATATTTGCTTATGGTACTCTTTACGTTTTGGTTTTCTGACTAATAGAGTACTGTTGAAAAATCAGAGTGGCATAGTTTTATTTATTCATTCATTATTTAAAATAATCTTAAAATATTTTTGCCTTGCCTTTCTCTTTGGAAAGGGTCCAAGGGAGACACTGAAGGACAATATACACTGAAGAACAATATACTAACTTGGAGACAATGAGTATACAATAATTGTCAACAAACATGAAAGACAACATTCAAAGCTAAGAACAATGAGTATGATGAGACATCTTATATCATTTAAAAAGCAGCAGTAATGCTAAGAACAATAAGTGAACAAATTTAAAGAAAAATGCTACTCTGAGAGATAGAAAACTAAAATGAAAAAACAAAACAAAGCATAAGTTGTACTATAAATTCAGACCAAATGGCAATACATAACAATCCATCTAAAAATCACTTAACAGGTAGCCAGTCACTCAAAGAAAGCTTTCCTATAGAGAAAGGTTTGTGCCTACTTGCAGAAGGACAGCAAAGATGGGACACGTCTTGCCTCCTGGGGGGGGGGGAGTTCCAAAGTCTGGGAGCAGCAACAGAAGAGGCCCTCTCCTGTGTTCTCATCAGACGCACCTGGGAAGACTGTGGTACCAAGAGAAAAGTATCTCCTGATGTCTTTAGCACAGTGGTTATAACCTTCTTAATGCCACGACCCTTTAATATGGTTCCTCATGTTGTGGTGACCCCTTGCCCTGCTTGGAAGAGGCCACAAGCCCCCTTTGGCAGACCACTGCCAGAGGTGCCATAGAGAACTTCCCTCTACAGGCACCCTCAGCCAATTGCAGCCTCCGGTGCCATTGACTGACATCCCCTCCAACCTATCAAGCTGTAACTCCCTCTTTCCTCCCCCTCCCCCTCCAAACCCAAGCCGTTTGTGCCTTTTTCTTCACTGGCTCATGGCGACCCCTGTGAAATGGTCATTCGACCCCCAAAGGGGTCCCAACCCCCAGGTTGGAAACCACTGCCTTAGCACCAAACCATTTTGTACTGGGAGATATAGTCTTTGAGGTAGTTTGGACCCAGGGCATTTAGGGCTATGAATTTTACCTGGAAACTGATTGGCAGCCAGTGAATCCAGCAGTAACAAGGGTGTTATGTGATCCCTGTAGCCAACCCCAGTCAGCAATCCAGATACTGCATTTTGGACCTACTAAAGTTTCCTGAGACTTTCCATTGGTAGCCCCACATTGAGAGTATTACAGCAACCTAGCTGGAAAGAGACTAGGATGGATGTCACACTAGCCAGAACAGACCTCTCAAAAAACAGATGTAGCCGGTGCACTAGTTTTAATTATACAAATGCACTTCTGGCCACTGCTGAGACCTGGGCATTCGGGCTCAAAGATGAATCCAGGAGCACCCCCAAGCTACGCACCTCTTTTTTTTCAGTGGGAGAGTAATCCCATCCAGTATAAATTGTGTACCTATTCCTTGATCTCTCTTTCGATTTACAAAGCATACCTCTGTCTTGTCTGGATTAAGTTTCAGTTTGTCACCCTCATCCAGTTCATTATGAAGCCCAGTCCTATACTTGTCAGTCCAGTGTAGAAGACCAGTTACAGCCCAATCATCATTATTAGTGTCATTATCACAGAACTGCAGAGCTGGAAGGAGCCCTATGGATCCAGTACAGTTCTGTGCATGAATACATTTCATTAAAGTTGCAAAAACTTATTCCTAAATAGTTGCATATAGGATTAGAGGCTCAGAAACTCTTCAGAGAGAAGTATGTAAATATATGGTTTTGTAGTCTGAAATTTTACTTCAGTAAGTGGATTGCTCTTCAAAATTCTGTGATCTTTTTCTATAAATGATAGCAATGAGCCCTTAACAAAAGGCCTTAGGAACACTCTAAGGAGCCTCAAGTGTTTTGTTTGTTAATCTAAAAAAATACATCTTAAACCTCTATAGCTTGTTTTGCAAGAGGATGGTTACAGTTATCCCCAGTACACTGTTTTACAACTTTGAAAACATGTACTTCCTGACAACTTAGTTAAATAGTATTTATCCACACCAAGCGTGCTTCTTCTTTAAGAATGGGGAAATTCAAAGCTAAAAATCTACTAGCTTTACAAGAGGAAATTCAAAACTCAAATTTACTATGGTAGCTCCAGGCTGGATTTCTGTTGAGCTGTGCATGTACAAGTTGAAGAAAAATTGTACCATGTATGGTTACAGAAAGACAACTGCAGTCTAAAGCTGCACCCAAGGTCAGCAGAGATTATTTAGTCAGTTGTGACAAATGAGCTGTTCTGCCTTTTCCAATACTTAGTGTACCATTGTTGGTAATGGTCTGTCAGCTTCTGGTTGATTATAAATGCCACTCTCCCTTGAAAAGTGTCAGTTCTCTGTACGTGGCTGCATTTGCATTTATGCATCATATGTAATTTGGAACCTTGCAGCTACTGTGCAAAGGAAATCTCACCTCTTTAAAACGTAAGGACTACTTCTGAAGGAGTACTGGAGGAATGGGAACCTCAAAGGACAGCCCAGAGACTTTAATTATATTAAAGAAAGTTAGAATCAGTATTCCAATAACAAACCTTTATTGTAAAAGATTTAATATTTATTATTTATTATTTTATTATTTTTATACTGCAACCGGTTTTCCCAATGGGAACTCTGGTCGATTTACATAAAAATACAGGTAGAAATACTTAAACTTCATCATCACCATCCAGTTTCCTGAGAGAATCATCAGGATGGGAATTAGTGATAGCCTCAAGAATCCCTCCAGGGCTCAGAGGTGCCACACCTCACACCCACACAATATAAACCATAACCAAGGCTTATAAACCTTCAGCCTTCCTGTTCTAATGATCTTGCCAACTGGCACTAATGTTTGGACAGCTGGTCATGGTGCAAACGGTATTGCTGGGTTGTGGTCAAGTCTTCACACTCACTTGCACTGTGCTTCTTGATCCCTAGGATGACTTTCTGTCTGGTCTCAGCTTTGCTTTGCTTCTCAGGAACCTCTGCTTTGACCCTTTTTAAGTAGTCGGGAAGGAAGGAAGCTGAAGAGCAGTGGTTCTCAACCTGTGAGTCCCCAGATGTTCCTGGACTGCAACTCCCAGAAACCCCTTCCAGCACATGAGTGGTGAAGGCTTCTGGGAGTTGCAGTCCAGGAACATCTTGGAACCCACAGGTTGAGAACCACTGCTTTAGAGGCTGCATAGCCAGCACACACTGGAAGGTCTGGCTATATCCTCTTCTGCTCTGGAGCATCTGCCCAGTTTCTCTCTCTTTTCCTCTTTCTTTCTGCTGACTGCCTCCGTCACTTCCTCCTCTTTCCTTTCATCTTTGTTCTTGTCCCTCCATTCTCCTGGCTCTGGTAGAGAATTCACTCTGTAGCTGCTATATAACTTTCCCCAGGGACCTGGGGAAAGCCAGTGGGATGTAGAGTTTGACCCTTCCTGAATGACCAAGTTCACCTTCTCACACCAGTGAAATTATTTGCACCACCACCACCACTGCCACGACCACAGCTCTGAAAGCAGTGAAATAAATAAGTCCACAGGGGTACGTGGAATATTGACAGAACTATTTAAAGCCACAGACTCTGTGTAACAATCCTAAAAAGAATACGCCAACCAATATGAAAAATAAAGCAACGGCCCACAAACTGGAAATGTTCAAGAGGCATTCCAATCTCCAAGGAAAGAGAGCCCACAGAATGCAGTAACTATAGAACCATTGCTGTAATTTCCCATGCAACAAAGTGATGCTTAATGAATTGAAACAAAAGAGGAAAACTAAAAATGTAAAGTGTATTGACTCCCTAACCTAAAGGAACCATTGGGCTGAGTTTACAAGAGCTGAGCCTGGCTCTTGAGGAATGGACATTTTGGATATCACTCATTCATATAGTCAGCATATGTCAGAGGTGACTTGATAGCAACAACAATGGCTTATCTCCATTATGAGACATACAAAAGGTCTTTTAGTTACTTTCCAAGTGGAGCAAATTTCTGAAACTCAGAGACGTACAGAACACACACAAACATAGGAGAAAGGGAAGCCTCTTCCTTGAATAGGTCATTCAGTAGTAACTGTGTGGTCATGACAGGAAGGAAGGAAGGAGACCCAGAAATGAAGAAAAACAAGGGAATACAATATTTCGGACACATAATGCGCAATAAGAAATACCATTGGCTGCAAGTTATCCTTCAAGGAAAAATCGATGGGAAGCATGGCCTGGGGCATAGAAGAACATTCTGGCTTAAGAACTTAAGCCAATGATCTGCACTGCAGTAAGCACAGCTGCTCTATTTAGAATAGCTTCGGATAGAAACCAGTTCAGGCTACTTATCACCAACATTCTATGAGGAAATGGCACTTGAAGAAGAAGAATGGCTGCATACAACCATGGCAGTTCCCATTATTTGAGAACACTGGCCTTAGATGTAAATCCTTTTGAACAAAAAAGGAACTGACTAAAAAAGGATCGGACTGCTTCAAACAGTCTTCAAATTACCATTTTAGTGTGAAATTGCAACCTTTCCTGTCCTGTTTCACTCTGAAAATACGATCAAGTTTAATATATTTGAAAAGTTATTTTTAAAAAACAAGGCATCTATCTGCAAAATCAAAAGGGAAGAAAAGTCCAGCTGTGCATTCACAATATTATTGCTTCAGTACCACTGTTTGAAAGCATATATGTGTGAAAATCCCGTGTACTGCATGACTAAGTGACCACATGGCTGTATTATTTGAGGCCCTTTTAAAGTAGCTACTTACACCATGAAAAAGGAAGGGGAAACAAGATACTAATTTGAATGACAATGCTTATTCTGATTGTATATGTAGACAGGATTTCTATAATTTAAATAGAATTATAATACATTTGACTCATGTGACCAAGTAACCTGTATGCCTGATGTGTATGCTGTTCATGCAGTAACCATGGCCAGCATGAAAGAACTCTCCAGAAATTTTTTAGAGTACATCAGCTTGTAAGACTTAGTGGTTAAACTTCTGGAGTTCATTCCCAGGTAGCTGGCTCAGTCAGCCTCCCAAGATCGGTAAAATGAGTACCCAGCTCACTGTGTGTGTGTGTGTGTGTTCACTGCATAGCCTGTATAATTAAATTGTAAACCACTCAGAGAGTACTTTAAGTGCTATGTGCAATATATAAGCAGCACACTTTGCTTTTTTTTGCTTTGTTTATTTAAAATAAGCAGCTTAGGGAGCTAGGAATGTTTAGCCTTTCAAAAAGATGGCTGAGAGGGGATATGATAGGTGTGTTTAAATATTTGAAAGGCTGTCACATTGAAGAAGGGACTGGTTTGCTTTCCATGGCTTCAGAGAATAGGGTGCGGGGCATTGTTCTCAAACTACAGGAAAAGAGATTCAATTTAAACATTAGGAAGAACTTCATGATGGTTAGAGCTGTTCGGCAGTGGAATATACTGCCACGGAGGGTGGTGGAGTCTCCTTCTTTGGAGGTTTTTAAGCAGAGGCTGGATGGCCATCTGTCGGGAGTCCTGTGATGGGGGTTCCTGCATGGCAGGGGGTTGGACTGGATGGCCCTTGAGGTCTCTTCCAACTCTATGATTATATGATCTGTGTATGATGATGGCAATATAACAACAAAAGAGCATTTCCCAAATATTCATAAGCAGCATAGAGTGTAGATAAATTCTTTTTAAAATAGCATTTGTCTACATATGCACAATTACCTTGTTTTTAGGGAAAATACCAACCATTCCAATTTCAATTGCATATTCTTAGTCAAAATGGTATTTGCTAATTTTTGTGATTTTTGTCACCTTGACTCTCCAAAGATCATCAGCTTTCTCAGTTTCCTAATCCCTTTTCTCTTTGGCCTCCAAGCCCCAGAAATAATAGGTGAGACAAATTGTTATGGGTTAAAAGGGCCACAATTTATTAACAATTCAACTTAATTCAACCAACACAGCAATAACCTGTAAAGGGGGGTGAGTTGTTACGTAGTGCAAGCAGGTAATGACCAGGGACTATCCCGTATGAACCAATTAGTATTCAGGGAATTTCACCCCTGTCCAAATGCTGTTCAGCGTCGTGTGAGGTAGGTGAATCTGCTAGTCCCTCACAGCCCTCATGACGGCCTGATATTAAGATTCTTGCTTTGTTTAAATCCTCAATTTAGGGATGATATTTAACTTTATACGAGGGCTGCCTGGCACCTTAAAGGGTGACTTACTCGGACCTACCTGAATACCCTTACCTCTTGCACTACCTGCTTAACGTTATAGTGAAATTAATGCCCAGTCCCATGCGAAAAGAGAATGGGATGGGCGAAAACACGTGGCTAACTACCGGCCAATCAAGTAACCACCAAAAATTCCCATCTGGCCCCGTAGCGAGCAGTGAAACTCATTCTCCTTTCCCAGGGTGGATGGGAGGGGCCAACACGACATCCCAAGAGGCAGGGGCGGGGTGGGAGCTGCCTTTTGAAGGCTCCCGTCCCTGGGCAAAAGCACCTGGATGGGCGCCCGATTTGGCGCCAAAAGTCCAGGACTGGCAGGCAAACACGCCCCGCCCCCCGGACGAGCTGGGGATCGGAGCTTCCCTCCTCTCTCAACATACTTTTACGTTTCACATTTCCCGCAGTAATTTCTAGGACCTTCTAGGTTGTGATTCTTTATGTTTAAATCAGACTTAGTCTGGACAGCCCTTCAAAATTAGACTTGCTGTCTGGCAGCCCTTGAAATGAAGAACTGTCCTCCCTAAAAGAAGCTACACATGGTCACTTGGGGTTCATAAAAATCACTGGTTTAAATACAATCACATTATTATCTCTTGTAGCTGTATTGTGTTCCATGCAAGAAAGAAAAAGTTGCCCTTAGTAAAATAGGCTATTAAAAATGTCATGTGTCAGGTAATTGCTTGAACCTGTCAAGTCGCACTCAGATGAATGTAAGCAACCGTGCTTTCTGTGAAATACTTAGTTTTGCAGAGTATTTTTGGTGCTTGAAATTAAGTTGCAGTACAGATCTCATCATTATCAAAGTGGAAAGCTGAGCTACTTGCGTGACAAGACTTGTGCTATATTTACTTGCCATGAAAGGCAAACACTAAACATCTTGATGTGATTAGGGGTTAGGAAGCATAACTGTTTAATACAAAATATTGGCTCTTCTTGTTCATGTTTGAATAAGTGGAAGAAATGTGCCATGCTCCAAGTTTCCGAGGATGGTGTTCTGAATGTTTGTGTGATTCTTTTAACTTCTTTGATGCTCAGAGGGAATTGTTTCTTAAATCTTTGGAAGCTGAGTCCTGGATTCTCTTGCACCCCCTCCCATTTCCTCCCTGTAGGGGAGAAAATAAGGACTGATTCATGTGGTTGTTGTTGTTGTTCACTCGTTCAGTTGTGTCCGACTCTTCGTGACCCCATGGACCAGAGCTCACCAGGCCTTCCTATCTTCTACTGCAGTGATGGATAACTTTTTAGAGACTGAGTGCCCAAACTGCTATTCAAAACCCACTAATTTTCTGCAAAGTGCCAAGACAGCAATTTAACCTGAATACAGGTGGCTGTGAAGGGTAATGTTGGGTGCCCACAGAAAGGGCTCCGAGTGCCACCTTTGGCACCCGTGCCATAGGTTCGCCAACACTGTTCTACTGCCTCCCGGAGTTCGGTCAAATCCGTGTTGGTTGCATTGATGACACCGCCCAACCATCTCATTCTCTGCCATCCTCTTTTCCTTTTGCCTACAATCTTTCCCAACATCAGGGACTTTTCCAAGGACTCCTCTCTCCTCATGAGGTGGCCAAAGTACTGGAGCCTCAGCTTCAAAAATTGTCATTCCAGTGAACATTCGGGGTTGATTTATTTCAGGATGGATAGGTTTGATCTCCTTGCAGTCCAGGGGACTCTCAAGAGTCTCCTCCAGCATCAAAGCTCAAAAGCATCGATTCTGCGGTGATCAGTCTTCTTTATAGTCCAGCTCTCACTTCCGTACATCACTACTGGAAAAACCATAGCTTTCACTATCCTGACCTTAGTTTAGATTCATGCGGTACTTAATTAATTTCAAGACAGTAACTCCCTTCCCTTCATTTCTGTTGGGATAAAAACTGAAGACTGAAGACTCTCAGACAAAAGTGAAGTATAAAAGATAAACTTTATCTACATCTCTTAGGGAAATGGGTAAATGGGGTATTCCTAATAAAAAATGAATCACTAACAGTACATACAAACATTCCAAACGAAGTAAAAACAAGTAAGGCAACAGCAGCTCAGGCAACACCCATTAAAGTCAGGCAAACATGCATAGTCTGCCTCGCTCAGATGATCGGCATGAGTGCAAGTCAGCAATGAGGTGGTAGGTTGAGAGGGATAGTTGAGCAGGCAGGAATGATTCCTTTTGAAGGGCCATACTAATTAAACAGATAGGACTCACTGGTTCACAGTTCCAGATGAGGTTCACCTGACATTAACCCTATAATTTCTGAATATAGATCTTGCCATATTCCAACCCCTCTAACATGAAGACATTAACTTATATAAACATTAACATCACCTATCATCAATTTTGTTGGAACTGAGATCTAACATATTCAGCATTTCACAGAGATATGCAAATTTCTCCCTTATCAGTGGTTTGATCAAAATGTCTGCAACCATTTCATTAACAGGACAATATTCAATCTCGATCATTCCTTCTGATACAAATCCTTCACAGGTTGACATTTCTGTCCTATTGTTCTGCTTCTAACTTTTGTACTTTCTCCTTTACATATTGTAATACTGGATTGATTGTCCTCAAACATCACTATGGGTGTAGGTTCACTAATCCCAAAGTCCTTTAACAGATGAAAGATCCATTCCAATTCATTGCATGCATTTGCTACTGATATACATTCTGCTTCTGCTGATGACTGGGCCACTTGGTCCACGCTTCTGCACTCTTCCTATATCAGGTAGGAAAGAGGCCTGTTCCTCTGTGAATGTTAATAAGGGACAAATTAAATGTTAAGAGAAATACACGCTATTCTTAACATTTCATTTGGGCCTTAGTTACATACAACCCTGTTTCCTTCAAATATTTCTTTAGAAGTACATGCCTCAATAATCAGATGTGCAAATTAAGACACTGTTTACATTCTCATGACCAATCCCAGAATAAAGCATGCTAAATACACGACATGGAAGCAAGAAAAACAATGTGTTATGGCAAACAGACTGCTTTAATCACTTAGGAGAACATTTATTCAAAAGATCCCAGTGTGGTAAACTGTGAAGAAGAATAGCCTGGTAGAAGAAAGGAGGAATATCACGTTTCTGTATACAGTACTATGGGATATCTTACTGATGTTGTATTCTGGTAATCCTTTTAGCTGTTAATCTCACTGCTTGCCACCTGTATCAATGTAGATGTTGTGTTAGTGAACTGGAAAATTGATGTTTGTGTCTTATTTAACCAATGTTAAGAAATATTATTGGTCTGAAGACAAGCCAGAGGGGACAACTTTCAATGAGAGCAGAACCAGAGGAGAACTAAAAATGCAAAATATTGGTTGTAATGCCTTGATTCCCTAATGCTCAAAGGGTTTTTTACCACCACCCCGACAAAATAGAAACTACGATGTATAGAAGCTCATCTATACTACTTCCTGTAATATTGGCCTTTTAAAGTTGCCTTTATTCACAAAACCATTTGCCAGGTAGACCATTCTCTTTCTACATAGAAAACAGAGAAGTGGTTTCATGTTCAGAAACCTGGATAGAAAGAGTTGGAAAGTGGGATCATGGTTGCCTTATAAGTATGGCAACTCTACAGGTCTGGGATCAGCCACAGTAATAAAATCAACCCAATGCTGTTTTATGGCCTTGAATTTATGTGACTACAGAGGATCAAAGGATTTCTGTCCCACTGGACTATAAGGTCTATAGTTCATGGGAAAAAAGGGAGGGAAACTCATCAAAAAGAACATTTTAGTAGTGGGGCTTTTCATTTTAATCAGCTACAGCAATAAAAGAGCTGCTAGGTGTCCAACAACATTCAGCAAGATCAGAGACAATCACCCACTCATACACCCTGTGTTCTTATTAGATCCATACCGTGCCTCTGGTTTGACCATGCTATATTTGACCATGTCTCCCCCACCTCACAATTTCCCTGCTCTATTTTAAACACAAAACTTGTCAGACCACACTTAAGATTAATGACACAAGAAGCCTGTTCATTAATACTGAGGTGCTACAATTTTCTCAGGATAGAATTTCATTGTAATTGCATCTTGCAAGGACTGAAATAAAGCTGAGCACTTTGAGGGTGATGTCTTCACCCCCTAAACCCATGACATTGTTTGAAAGTATGGAATTGTGTCTCCTACCACAACACAGCAGAAGCAATATTTTAGTTCTTGCTTTCTGCAACTCATTCTTATGAAATGAAAGGCATGAAGAGAACTGAGGTTTTAGGCAAACATAGAATCATAGAATCATAGAGTCGGAAGAAACCTCAAGGACCATTTCATACAACCCCCTACTGTGCAGGAACCCCCATCACAGTACTCCCAACATACGTCCATCCACCCTCTGCTCAAAAAGCTCCAAAGAAGGAGACTCCGCCAACCTCTGTGGCAGCATATTCCACTGCCGAACAGCTCTGCCATGAAGTTCTTTCTAATTTTTAAATTGAATCTCTTTTCCTATAGTTTGAAACCATTGCCTTGCGTCCTAGCCTCTGAAGGCATGGAAAACAAACCAGTCCCCTGTTCAATATGACATCCTTTCAAATATTTAAACACAACTATCATATCCCGTCTCAGCCTTCTTTTTGTAAGGCTAAACATTCCTACCTCCCTAAGCCGCTCCTCTTAAGACATTTCGTCCAGATCTTCAACCATCTTGGTTGCCATCTTCTGGTCCCGTTTAAGGTTGTCAATATCCTTTTTAAATTGAGGTGCACAGAACTGGACATAGTATTCCAGGTGGGGTCTGACCAGAGCAGAATAGAGCGGCACTATCACTTCCCTTGATCTAGACACTCTGCTTCTTTTGATGCAACCATGAATCACATTGGCTTTCGTGGCCACCGTATCACACTGCTGACTCATGTTCAATTTGTGGCCCACCAAGACTCCCAAGTCCCTTTCACAGATACTATTTTCCATCTAGGTGTCTCCCATCTTATATCTGTGCAATTCATTCTTTTTGCCTAGATGCAGCACCCTATGTTTCCCTCTGTTGAACCCCATTCCATTAGCTTTGGCCCAGAACTCTAATCTGTCAAGGTCCTTTTGGATTTTCAGCCTATCCTCTAGGGAATTAGCAACTCCTCCCAATTTGGTATCATCTGCAAATTTGATCAGCCGCCTCTGTATTCCTTCCTCCAAGTTGTTAATAAAGAAATTGAATAGAACCAGACCCAGAACAGCTTTGGGGCACCCCACTGATCACATCTCTCCAAGCTGAAGATGAGCCATTTATGATCACCCTTTGGGTGCAATTAGTCAACCAATTACATATCCGTCTAACAATGGCACTATCTATACCACATTCTACTAACTTCTTTGCAAGTATAACATGGGGAAACTTAATCTTCTTGAATCATTGTTATTTTCGTTTATGTGGATCTAGAAACATGTTTTGCTCACATGATATTGTAAGTCTGTCCTGGCTCTTGTTAAGGTATTGCTAAAGCATTTCTTCCTTGTTATCTCCAAAAGCCTATTTCCTTTATTGTGTGGGTAGAGCTGTGAAAGCAGTTCTACAGTATTTTATTTACATAAAAGAGCACTAGTCCTATTTATATGGGAAACAGTACATGGAAGAATAAGGACTGATTTGTGCATCTAGTAGAATAAGCAGTAGAGTGCAGTGTACTGCTTCAGCCTACAAAAATGCACAAATTTGAATGATCCTGGTGGTCACAAATACATTGCAAAACTAGCACATTTGCTGCCCTTTAACATGTTAGCTCTGAATGTGAAGATAGAATGGAACCATGCCTTTTACGGCCAGCATCATTGTGCCTGCATGCCCAGATTCATGTTCTCACTGTTGCATATTGAGTGAAGCTATGAATGGGAGATGGCCATGATTGCTTGACTGGCAGTTATGTAAGGTCCCAGAATCTTGTTGCATGAGAACATAGGCAATTATGTTAAGCAAATTTCCCCTATCTCCGGAATTTTTATGTTGTACAGATTTTATGATATACAAACTGTTTGTTATACAAGGGTCCACTGTACAGACTTCTCCCATACTAAAATGTTCCAGAAGCTATTCTTCCTTGGAATCTTTGGGCAGGGACAGATCTCCATGTCACTGCTCAGGGACTGCTCCCTTGCCAGGGCAATACTTGTTGGTGTGTTTCATAGATTTGGTTCTTGATGAGAAACATGGAAGCATAGAGCTGGCCGGGAGTGGAATAGGCTGCCACAGAGGGTGACAAAGTCTCCTTATTTGGAGGTTTTTAAGCAGAGGCTGATGGCCATCTGTAGGGAATACTTTGATGGGAGGGTTCCTGCATGGCAGAGGGTTGGACTGGGTGGCCCTTGAAGTCTCTTCCAACTCCATGATTCTATGAAAAGATATTTATAATCCTCCTTCAGTCCTGGGATGTTTCAACTGCTTTAAAGACAAATAGAATATCACGAATTCAAAACTGAGAACATAGACTCATGGAAAGTTGCCTTATAATGAATTAAGCTCTTTGTTCCTTCCTTCTAGTTCTATGCAGTTTTTAACATCTAGCCCCAGTGTTATTCACACTGACTGGCAGCAGCTTTCCAGGGTCTCAGGCAACAATCTGTAGAAGGTAGGGCTTGAATCTGAGACCTTCTGCATGCAAATCACCAAGTTCTGCCATTCAGCTACAGTTCCTCCTTAGACTGTATTATATCCTCGACTTCTGTTTGCAACAAGAAGCACACTTCGTTGGGGCAGCCCAGGCTGGCAGCAAGGCGAGAAGGGGCTGGAACATGACAGCTTCCTCATAGCTTCTCCAGACTGCATGGAAGGCCAGGATGATGGCATGGCAAAGCGCCACTCCCGCTGGCTTTATTGACCAGCAGGAAAACTTTAAACCAGTGGTCAGCTGGCAGACCAGAGGACTACCCAATCCCATCTGTCTGTCCGCCTGCCAGACATATAATGAGAGCCAGCAAGCTGTTTCTGCACACTTGGTTCATTGGCTCAATATTATTCCCTCTACTTCTATTTGAATAACACTCTTTAGCTAGAAATATTTCAATAACATTACCCTTTGTTGCTACAGTCCTTACACCTTATTGTAGTGTTCATATACTCACACATTTGGATTCCATACACACCTCTTAGAACACAAATCGTTTAGTGTCCTGGGACTTTTTACATGTGTCATGTTTTGAATTATTTTATTCCCATTCCGTGCATTGGGAATAAAGCTAAATGCTGCCCTTGAAAATTATATTAATACAGCATGTGAATTATAGTAGGATACCTGAGGTGTTTGAAGAAAAGAATTTTGATTTAAAAGCAAATCGGCATGCAGTGTTTTCCCCCTCCAAATAACTGATTTTGTTAAGCCTCTGATTATAGTTGTTAAAATTTAAAACAAATGTATACATGGTAAAAGGGCAATCTTTTTCTTTAAAAATGCCCTGCAAAAATATTTTGTTGCATATACATAATGTTTCTTGGTTGCATAAAAGGAAATGCTTTATATCCCAAAGGAAACAAATCTTCCTCTCTTCCTTAATTTTACCCTGCTCTTCAACTGAAAGGGTTCCAAGAGTAGCTTGAAAAGTTGAATAATGAGACAGTCCCTTCAGGCATACAATGTAAAAGACACCAGCTATGTCTGTATGTTTGAGGCCCACCATTTCTGAATTTAAAATAATGTTCTCTATTTGGCATTGTTTAGGCCTCAGCTAGAGTACTGTGTCCAGTTCTGGGCGCTGTACTTTAAGAAGGATGCTGACAAACTGGAACAAATTTAAAGGAGAGCCACAAGGATGCTCAGGGGACTGGAAACCAAAGCCACTTGAGAAAAGTGAACAAACTGGGCATATCTGGAAGTTGAGTCATGGCAACTGGGCTTCTTTTCTTGTGAGATCAAAACATTTCACTACCCATGCAAGTAGGTTTGTCAGTCACTGATGAAGCTACTTGGATGAATAGTGAAGCGTTTTGATCTCAGAAGAAAAGAC
>JAHTLZ010000016.1:24070419-24127830 GCA_023846285.1 Phrynocephalus versicolor | reverse complement strand
TAGATAGATAGATAGATAGATAGATAGATAGATAGATAGATAGATAGATAGATAGATAGATAGATAGATAGATAGATAGATAGATAGATAGATTTTTCTCTTCCCTCCTTTACTCCTTATTTCTCCCTCTCAGTTCTTGGGTTTAATTTATCTTTTCCTTTTTGTACAGAGTCAGGAAGAAGAAACAGGTTTTGAAGACTTGAAAAGTATTGTGCAGAGCAGTTTTTTTTAATGTAACATTTTTCCTTTCAATTCAAAGGAATCAATGTTTCACCCAAAAGGGAGGTGGGAAAGCAATGCGTGTGGGGGGAGGTTGTGTGTGGCGGTGGGAGCAGTGTCAGTGGTGCAAGTGGATCCTATTATCAAATTGTCAATAAAACTTTAAAATATAATAATAGTAAAGAATATAAGCACAGTGGCCATGAAGCACACCCAGACACCCAACTCATTTGCAAAGGGAATAAATTGACAGCAATGTTCACACATGCTGAACCGATAAGGAATGAAGAGATTCATCATTAATACAATTTAAAAGAGTCTTCCCAGGAAGGGAGAAATAGACCACTTGCTGGGACAAATAATCCATATTCGCCATGCATCATACGAATGGAAAATTATGAAACAATCTATAAAACAGCTAAACTGGTACAAAGGAGGTGCTTTTGCCAGGTGTGATCAAGCCCTATAGCCTACCAACCTTGCAGGATATTTGACAGTTCCGCCCTTTTTACTGCTCAAACCTTTAGGCCTCAAGATAAAAGTTTGACTACGACAGATATTCTGTTGATGATATTCTGCTTAACAGTCACAGAGCTCTGATTTCATGACTATATCAGTTGTGTGCCTTGAAGATTGATGTGCTGCTTTCTGAATGAACTTTAAGTCACATGGCTCTGTTAAGACAAAGTTAAGCATGGTTTAAATGTCGTGAAAGAGAGTGTATTACTTATTTCTCAATCAATATTGATAAACTGCTTACTGCAAAAACTGAACATAAAATATGAGTTAATATATAAAAGCAAGAGATTTACCATTCACATTATCTAGCTACTATAACATAGCGGTTATACTATAAATGATATCAGGAAAGGTCATTCCACATAGTGGGTTGCCATACACCATGCTAAATTGATTGTAGGGTTCACCTTAAGAGTACATGATGATCAGGAAGGCATCTCTATACAACCTCAAAGATCAAATAAGGGCCTCTCAGAATACTAAGTCCCAAATTGTTTAGGATTTTATATACTAATACCTTCATCTTAAATATTAAGTTATACCATGATTGAAATCAGTGGGGTTTAAGAGTGCTTGATCTAGAGACCAACTATTGAGCTGATGTACATAATAGTAAACATTCCTTTAAAAGTTAAGGAACTGTTCTTAAAACAGTCCTCTTGCATTTTGAATTAAAAGCTATTGTAAGGCTCTGATCTAGAACAAGCTCATGATCTAGATGTGGAACCTTCGGTGATTTCCTGCTAAAAACAATATTTATTACCATTTCCCCCAAAGCCTTATTTTCTTGAAATAAGAAGTTATGAGGTAAATAGTGCCTTGGGGCTTTGATTTTCAATAGATTATGCCCATATTTTCTTGCTCTTGTCACACACACACCCCCATTGAAAACCAATTCTTATCTAAGAATCTACAATATCACACTTCTCTCAGAAATTATTTACAGTATTTACCTTTTTTGGGGCTGATTATTTATCATTTGTGATGCCACATTAAGTGTTGGGTAAAGTGTTCATTTAATTAGAGTACTACAACATCTCAAGCGCCACAGGTTCTGCATATATAGTTTATTAATCAATTCTTAATTAGAATTTAAGCTGTTATCAATAGCTACATCTCAAGTCAACAGTTGGTGCTTGAAAGGGAAACACCTGAAAATTTTTAAGGTAATTAATATCTTTGTATCCCTATGATTCTTTGTTGGTGTAAAAAACCCATATGACCTAAATCATCCCTACTCTCACTGTTAAATGTCTTGATATCCAGTGTGAAAACTACAAGTTTAACAAAAAGTTTCATCGTTTTGGTCTAAATATTTCAGGTAGCCTGAGCCACCTAGTTTGGTATTTCATAATTATGACCATATGTATTTCCTTCCATACATGACTATAAATATAACGCTTGTTTTGTGCTGAACTGAATAGCTATTACTTTTATATTATGTAATATTAAAGGCATTTGCAGTTTAAAATAAGATACTAGAGAAGGGAAAATTGTTTGAGCTAACTCTGATTATATCTTGGATACCTACAATTTGCAGAGGCACTTTGGTGTAGTAGTTTCAGATGTCATATTGGCTGTATGAGGTATCGTCTGGAAAGATTTTACCTCAAACTAGGCATGTCTAATGGGGTTTATGACAGCCTATGAATTTTGCCCTGAAAAGGGTCAGTCTGCAGGTCAGTGAATGCTATACAAATTGCACTCTACTTAAGCCTATAATTACCCCTATTAGATGTTAATGCTGGAAAGTTCATCAAATAACATGTATAACCTCAGAAATGTCTACAAGAAACTCACCATTTAACTAGGATTTGATTCCTGATAACTTTTCTTCTAAGAGATTAAGCACATAAATTACCCTCATTATGCTCAATTAACTTTTGTTCTTAAAATAAAAAAAATAGAATTAAGAACATTGCAGCCAAAGTGAAGTAAATCTAAATACTAGTGAATTTATTGGGAGGGGGGGGAATGAAGCATAAGCAAAACTCTTCCCTAATAAAGTTATTGTGAGGCACCATTACCTTGTGTGAGGCACATTACCTTGAGTGAATCATGTTTATGTGATAGTATTTTCAAATTCTGAGAGCAAGTGTGCCATAAAGTTATCTTGAAAATTATTCTATTTAATGCCCATTTGCTGCATTCTCATACCAAATGATCTGTACATTACAGAAACATGTTAAACTATATAAGGACTTCATTCACCTCTTTCCAAGGTGGTCTATGCCAGTGGTCCTCCACCTTGATTCCTCAGATGTTTTTGCACTACAACTCCTAGAAGCCTTTACTACTAGCTGTGCTGGACTAGGGGTTGTAGTCCAATAATTTCTGGAGCCTCACGGTTGGGAACCATTAGTATAAACTGCCAATAATTCTGTTTGCAGGTAAGTCAGTTTCACACAATGTCTGCTATTTTGCATGGAAATTACTTCATGTTTTTCTGCAAGAATGGTTGTGGGGCATTACATGAATAGGACAGAATATTGTTTGTGTTTCGCAACATGGTATGAAGCTTAATAGCATGAGAATAATGATTTTTGTGAATTTTCTCGGCATACTAGTCTATACGGGTTGTTGTTTTTAAGTGACAGATTTTGAAAAAAAGAAGTTGTGAAAATTTAATTCAATGTAATTAATTCACACATACTGTTTATTGGATTTACATTGCAGCCTTCTTCATGTGAGTTCAAAGTGGCTGAAATTCTAATTTTGGTTTTGCTTCACTTTTCACGCCTATAAGAACATTTATAACTGAACAATTATTTTTATTTTCAGATTATCAAACTGTTGGATGGGAAAAGATCACAAGCCGTAGGGATTTTGATATCCAGTTTACACCTGGAGATGAAAGACATACAACAAGGTGAATATTTCTTCTATATTTATTGGGTTCTTGTGCACAGACTTTAGCACAACAGGCTTCCCTCAGAAATCCCCCCCCCCAAAAAAAGAGCATCCTTCCTTTCACATTTGAAGTTAATATATGAAGTCACACTGCATACGATAGTTGAAGTGATATATAGCTGTCATGAGAAGTTCCATTGACAGCCACAGGGATTTATTTAATACTTTTTTAAAGCTGTCCCACTTTGTATCCATCACTATATCTTGTGGCAGAGAATTCCACATATTAAAAATATGCTATGTGAAGACGTACTTCTATTTTGTCTGTCCTGAACATCTCAATATTCAGCTTCAGTAGATGACCATGAATTCTAGTGTTCTGGAATAAAAATAAAACCTTTCCCCTTCCTACTTTCTCCAGACCGTCATACTTTTATATACATCTACCATTTCTCTCCTTGCTTCTACTCACAAACTAAATAGCCCCAAATGTTATAATCTGTAAGATTTGTTCTAGTTTCCTTAACATTTTGGTTGCCATCTTCTGCACCTATTCTAACTCCACAGTACCCTTTCTCAAGTGCAGCAACCATATGTTATCTCATCTACATTTTTTAAGTTTTGGTGTTAAGAGTCATTCCATATTTTTCTTCTTCTTAATAAAAGAGGTTACCTGATGGATCAGACAAAAGATCTGTCTGTTCCAGCATCTTGTTTCCAGAGTGATCAGGGGACAAAATAGAAACTTGGAGCTCCAATGCTGGAGGCATTCAAGACAAAAATCAGATAGCCAACTATTAGATCTGGTTTGATTTGGATTCCTGTATTGATCAGGAGGTCAGATTTAGTAGTCTTGTAGGCTCATTCCAACTCAATTGTTCTATGATGCTATGAAAGGAAGTAGCCTTTTTATTGCTACCTCCGCCCCACTTGCCTTGCAGTTGCAGTTCATTTGAGAGACACTAGCTAATCCTACTCTAGAACAGGTTTTGTGGTACTGAAAGTGGCGCTCTGATGCACATGTCTAATAAATACATCACACCACCATTCTCCCAACGACATTTCATTGTACTGACATATTTACATTGTTCCAGTGTTGAATAATGATCACTGCTGGGTCTTTTTAACACAGTCCATTCAAAGCGCACTGTCATCATGAACTTTTGCAAATAAAGATGGGTCCTGCTGTTGACAACAAGACAAAATAGAAACCAGATAGTTAAGTAGACAGACAGGTAAAGAGAAGAACAGAGAGTTCTGGTCAGATATTCAAAATTAAGTAAACACATGAGTTGGGTCACAAGCTGTCCCCACCTTCTACTGTCATTGCTCACCTGATGTGGAGAGAACAGTTGAGAAGAAGAGAGCTTCTTCATGTGAGGATTTGCTGTTCTTATGTGGATAGTGATAATCTGAAGAGGCAAGAGTGAAGGCAGGGGGCAGGCTTCCCCCTAGTTGCATGCTTAGTTTAACAACACAGATTAACACCTGGATAGAGACAGATAGCTTGTCTTACAAGAACAAGGTACTGTATTAATGATCATAGTATTTGTTGCATATGACTTCTATTATCTCACTAAAAGAGAAGATACAGTTGCTCCCGCTATATTGTGGTTCATATACTGAGGTCCTGGTATATTGCGAGACCGCAGTATATGAAGGCAAGGGCTCCTGGGGCAAGCTATGTGGGCCTGTTCTGGGCGTCTTGCACTTACCCCAAGCAAACCTCCAACGGGCTTCCCAGGTTAGAGTTAGGATTAGGGTTATTACTTCCGGTTCACCTGAAATCACTTCTGGGGCCTCTGATAAAGGGAAATCTGTATGTGGATGCTGGATCGGGTCAGAACTGTGGGGCCTGTTTGGGGCCTCCTGCACTTACCCCAGGCCTGGCACTGCCCCAAGCGGGTCTCCAATGGGCTTCCTGGTCCTAACACAGATTTCCCTTTATCACGGGTCGGGTCAGGTCCATAACCACCACAATAAATGGGGAATTACTGAAATTGTGTTTGAGTAGGAAGTAATATGTGTTTCCATTTTATATCAACTGAAACTAATGCAACTGGCTGACTGGCATTAGCACTTCAGGCCAGAATCCAGTTGGTAAAAAAAACTGTGCAATGAGAGGCATCTGCACCCCAGGTTTTACCTTCATGAGGGCCCTGTTTTACCCAGTCGGTCTTATGCCTACTTCAGCAAGATCAGGCACTCAAAGGAGCCTTCCAAAATCAGAGGTATTGCTTATATGACTGTCTTACTACAATCACATAAAGGAATAGGATTGTGGCTTTTGTGTTTGCAGCCCTTCTTGAAGATGTTACCAGAAACTTAACCTAAGACATTTTGCATTCAAGAAAAATTATGTAGGGCTGTTTACAAAATGCCAGTGAGGATCTGTTCTGACAGTTGCCAATAAAAAACTGTGCCTGAAGAAACCATTTGAAACTAACCCGTCATTATATTAATGCACCACAGCTTTTTGAATCTATCATATTTACAGATGTCCACACAAGATTAAGGGGATGATGAAAAACAAACAATAAGAAGAAACCATATAGCTTCTTAAAAGCAATGCAGTGTTTTTCCATGAAAGAATTCCACCTTGAGTCTACTCCAGATGTTTTAGACCACAACTCCCATAGTCCTTTGTCATTGGCAATACAGGCTTGAAATTCTGGGAGTTGTTGTCTAAAACATCTGGAGTGCTGAAGGTTCACCACCACTGGTCTACTCTAAGCCCAGTAACTGATATACAGTACTTAACAGATTTCCTATAGTATAGTAGTAGTATATGTAGTTTTCTACATCTGGTGCACAGATGTTAAAATTTGCATATGATTACTAACCAACAAATTCGTAGGAGAGGGTGACATTTGCTGTCAGAAAAAGTGGATCTTTTCTGGCAAAAAAAGCAAAAATACCAAGTAAATAGATTATTTCTATAACCTTATGGTCTTTTTATCTCTTGAAAATGTTTCAGTGCCTAATTAAAATAGCGATTGTGTCTGGTGACAATATATCATGCATACTAGCATGTTGTACCCTGGTTGACAGATCCTTATCTCTTTCCTGTCACTACTAGCTGCAGTCAATAAAACCAGTCATTGTAAGGCTTTAAACTACCATAGTTCCAGTTATTGAAGAAGTTCTGTAGGAGGGAAACACACAAAACTGAGGGCGCTTTTATACGACCCCTAAGATCCGCTGGCCACTTAAATTCGGACCAGAGATCTTAGGGGCTTGTCGCTCTTCCTGTGTTCCCACCCCCTCCGCACTTCCTGGCTGCTGGCTGCGTGAGGGGAGGGAGAAAACAAAGGAAGAAAGACCATGGCTCACCTCCGTTCTGCCTCGTTCTGCCTCTTGCTCTTGCCGGCTCTTGCCGGGGCAACATTCCAGTAGCTCTTAAGTAGCTCTTAAAGGGGCAGGAGCCAAAAAAACAGCAAACAGAAGCGAGGAGAGCCCCGCACTCACTATCGTTGTACCGCATCAAAGAATTTTCACCTCCAGAGAGAAGGTACTTGAAAGGTGCGCTGGGACGCGCTAAACTGGGCGTGGTCGCACTTAATTTTCTGCAAACTCCGGAGCTGGTGGGGAAACATTTTAAAGCTCCGGAGCTTGCAGCCATTTGCTCCGGAGTTTAGGGGTCGTGTATAAACGCCCTGTATTGTTTCATATTAGTTCATAAAATGTGTGCTAAAATTCACCTGTTAGATTAGTTCTATTGACCACAGCATTGTTCGTTTTCCTCTTACATGCAAGTGAAGTCATGAAGAATGAATACCTAATTAATGAGCTTCAAGCTTCATGTCTACTTGCACATCTGATCATAATTTCCCATTCACATACAGAAAGAAAAGGAAGAAAAAAGATTCCAGTGCTTTAATAAATAGTTACTAGAGATGTGAAGGCCCAGGGAACAAGTGGAAAAATTTGGGGTGGGGGCCGTTTTTTCCAGTTTTTCACTGAAGCCTTTTGGGGTTTTTTTCCTGAAAAAAGGAAAAAAGGAAAAGGAAAAATGATTATGGAATGTTTTATTTGAACATGATGAATAAAATATTTTAAGACAGGGTTTTATAATATTTTCCAAATCATTTCTTAAAAAATGCATAGTATCAGATTATTCTAATTTCTGTGCATTGAGGACAAGCAAGTCCTAGGTTACAAAATGAACTCTCCAATGCAAGAACAAAATGCATTTCTTCCTTTAGGAGGTGCTGCTATTGTCATAAGAAAAAGAAAAAGAGTTCACTTTTGTTTTGCATGTGGTGTGTGTCTTCACTAGGCCTCAAAGCACTGGAAGAAAATACAGAGCAACAAAAATGATTCTAATTAAATTTCATGCCTATTCATTGAAACTTAGTCCCACTTCCTTCTATACATTTCCCCCCTCATGAATTCTTTTTATGAGAATGAGGTTTTTATTTTATTTTTATTTAATACTCTGAAAAGGAAATATGAATTATTCATTCTGGATTTTTAAACATTGTTTTGTAGATGGTTTTTTGTTGCACTTAAACAAGTAAACAGTTCAGGAGATCGTTACTCCATTTGTTACATAAAATTACAAATTAATATTGTTTAAATAGTAAATTCTCTTTGTAATAATTGTTTGGATACACTATATTTTAATATACTAGTTGTGATAATTTTATGCCAAGTCAAATTTTCCATAGTCATATTTTATGTTCCTAAAGTTACAGAATGACTTTTAAGCTGTAAAAGGGGGTGGAGAGTGCTAATGTAGCATTTTTTTCAATTTTTTTCAATAATTTCCATGTTTTTTTCCTGAAAAAAATGGGAAGGGGGTGGTTCTTTTTCCTGAGCATCAAAATTTTGGAAAATTTTACATCTCCAATTATCAATAAATCAGAATTCAATGTAAGTCAGTGGACAAGAACATGAGAACATAATGAGGCCAAAGGCCCATCTAGTCCAGCTTTCTATATCTCACCGTGGCCACACCAAATGTGTCTGGGAGCACATGACACAACTAGGTATCTGTCTCCTGACACCACCACCCTGCGTCTGGCATTTTGAGATACCCTCCTTTTAAACCTGGAGTTAACATGTATCCCCCATATGGCTTGTAACCTGTAATGGACTTTTCCTCCAGTCTTTTCCTCTCATCTAGTGAGGTGGCTTTTAGACCATTTTGTTTGGCTGAGGTGTCTTAGTTATATTGACCTTAATTGATGGGACTCATCAGCAATCGTTTCAGCCAACGTTGTTAGCTCTTTCACACTTCCCCCATTTGAAATCCATTAACTGGTTACCCAGTCTGAGGATCTGATTCCAGGACTTCATTTGTAGAGAACATGCCCCTCAGTATCTAGTTTAGCAAAAAGCTGGATAGCTCAGTGGGTTGGATATCTGGCTGCAGAGCTAGAGGTTGGGATATAAATTCCACACCTTGCTCCTGCAAACAGAACCAGTCTTGGGGAAGCGGCACATTCCCAGTGCAATCCCGGAAGAAGGGAATAATAAGCTACATTTGATGCCCTGAGCACATCCAATCTCGCCTGATTTCGGAAGCTAAGCAGGGTCGGCCCTGGTTAGTGCTTGGATGGGAGACCACCAGGGAATATCAGGTGCTGTAGGCGCCTGGAGTTGGAACTGGCAAACCCACTCCAGTATTCCTGCCAAGAAAGCTCCATGGACATGGGGTCATGAAGAGTCAGTCACAACTGCAATGATGAAACACACACATACCTGGAAAACCCTGAAAATGGCCACCATGATTCAGAATTGACTTGACAACTCATTGTTATTATTACATTATTAAATAATGACAAATAATCCACTCAACTGATTCAACTGATCAACTTGAATAATCATTTGAGTGATTGCTCAACTAAGTTACATAGTTCTGGATTCGAGCAATATCATCTGCTTAGACATTTTAAAAGAAAGTATATGTAAAGTGGCTTTCAAATACAGTGGTACCCCAATTCACGAAGTTTATCCGTTCCCTGAGAGGCTTCATGAACGGGAAATTTTGTGAACCGGAACCACACGAAGGTTCAATGCATCGTGGGAAATAAAATTCTTTGGAAATAATTGTAAACTGGAGTTTTCCAATCTTTTTGCGGGGAGGTGGTGGTCATAAGGCACTATTTTCAAGGGGCTTTTTTTTCAGAACCTGAAAATTACGTAACCTGAGGTGTCCATAACCCAGGGTACCACTGTGTTGTTATAAGTTTCACAGAGATTTTATTCTTTTCCTGGTGTCCCACATTCATCCAAGTGTAAGCTCTGGCACAGTTAAAAGCTTTGAAGAATTTGCAATTCATTTTAAGGCAGATGCATGAGAAATCTTATGTACCAACTATCATTCATAAATATGATTTGTAAAGAATTTCAGCTAAGGAAAGGTTTTCATAAGAGACAGATTGGTACAGAAGTTAAAAGCTAAGCTCCTTTATTACGGAATATATATTTTCTGAAAGTTGTATGTGTGCTTGCTCACATGTGCACAAGCACTGTTAGCCGTGCAGCATAAGACAAGCTCTAACATACAACTCAGAAGTTGGGAAACAATTTCCTTTAAACATTATTTCCTTTGTTCTGGGTAATTTGCAACATATGGTTTTTGTGAATCGGCCTACGGGCACCAAGCCTGATGTGGTCGGGTTAGCATAAGTGGCCTGAGTCTTTTTTGCTCGTGACTTCATGCAGCAAGGAGTGTTCCTAACCTTCCAAGCACACATTTATATCCAGGTTGCTTTTCACTCTCATAAATCTTAGAAACTTTTTACGTGACATCAAATAGTAGCAGGAGCTTTTGAGGAAATCTAGGTATTGGCTCAGCTGAGATAAACAGGCTGGATTTGTTAAAAGGTCTTGCCAGTGTAAGTTTTTTTAAAATCCTTTTCCAGTAGAACTCTGGACAGATTGGATTGGTGCCATAGTTTTTTTTAAACAACTCTAATGCTGTTAGCCCAATCGCTCTTCCCCAAAATACTCAGTATCATTGCCATCTTCACAGGTGAAATAGGTGTGAAATTGTGTAGCATAATGTTGTTGGAATTACAATTACTACTGCTTTTAAAAAGATAATTCATTAGTAATTTGTTTAAAAGCCTATTTTGAACACTCACTTAATTTAGGAGAATCATTTGATTCCAATCATTAAATTGGCAAAGACTTGTACCTTTATACTTTTATATAGTGTAATTATATATATACACACACACACACACACACACACACACACACACCTTTCTTTGTTCACAAGAAAAAATACTGAAATATTTGTACAAATACTGTATGTTGGACTACTTTTGTTAGTAACATAAGTAAAAATTTACTTAAATCTTCTTGTATAGTTGGCAGTTATTTTTATGTATGGCATTTAATTTCAATACATGATGCTGATCTGTTTTTTGTCCCTTTTGACGATTTATATCCTAATGGGCACAACACTGTGCTAATTATCCTTATGTATATAAATTCGTCTTGTTGTGAGCAGACACCATAGGGTCACATAAAAATGTTTGCCTCAATTTCCCTACAAAAAAGGAGTTTAGAAACCAGACTTGTCCCAGTAACAGATTTTTAAAGGTGGAGGAACCCTATAAAATTACCAGCTTCTCACAGCATGTGTCTATTTCCTTTTGACATATTGTGAGGTGTAGCTGAGATATTCTAACCAAACTGACAGTGTATGGAGAATGGCACACAAAGGTTAAATGTAAGCATAAGATTTGAGGAACTGTTTAGAATCTAAATATAGTAGGACTTGTCACTATAATTTCACTTTAGTGGATACTGATATAAACATATAATTTGTTGGAGATGCTTTTTTGCTAGAATTGTGATTTTTATTTGACAAATTTCTACTCACATACAGCTGTTTGTCAGTTCCTGTTATCTTATCCACAACACCAAAATGAATCAAATTTCAGGGTTCCCCAAATGCTGACTTACTGTATATGGAGAGATCAGCTCATAGAAATATGTGGACAGAAGTAAAATTTGCACCTGTCTTCTCAGCACACCCAAGTCACCCTGAGTCACCCCAAATAATTTAGCAAAATGGGAGAGTCTATTAAATATGATGTAGGTATAGTGATATGTGATAGTGGGCAGATAATTTTTTAAAAGGTTGAGGCACATACTGTGCAACAACTTGTACCAGCAAGTTGTTCTTTTATAGTAAAAGTGCTTAGGAAACATATGTGGTAAAGCATACGGAGTGTTGCAGGGATAAACAGCCCACCAGCGTAAGTACTGGTAGGGGTGATTAAAATGATGCAACCAGGAACACACGATTTAATCGCCTGTGTGGACACCAGTTGAAAAACAAAGCCAGGCAAGGCAACAGTATTGTATTATGCAGCACAGAACTTTATACATTCTCCTGTTTAAAAGTAAACCTCTCTGCAGCATTAGACCAAGGTGAATTCATTGCCTAAAGATAATGTTTTCACCTGCTTCAGAATGCTACAAAATAGTAACATGGCACATTGGCTAGAGTTAGAGAGGTTCTTGGGAGGGAACACAATATTACATATATAATACACTTACTCATCAGTGGTTCTCAAAAGTAGAGTTCCAGATATTCTTCAACCACAGGTAACCCAAAAGCCACAGGTAACATAGTTTAAGTTGTTGGGGCTTCTTGAAATTGCAATCCAAGAACATAAGGGTCTCTAAATTTCTGAATCTCTGTGCTATAGGAAGCAGCAATGTTGTAGGCTTCCTTGGTATGGTCTCCTATAGTAATTATATTTATTTAAACATTTTTGCTCTCATTCATCCACTCCACCTTGTTCGGTCTTTTATAGTCATTTCAATGTGCAGGCTGTTTATGTGAAAGTAAATGGAAAGTCTGTTCAGGTAGGCATTATTCTTTGGAGTTTCAGTTTTGGATACAAAGGCATTGTTTTAATAATCATAACCAAAAACATCATTTGTAGCAATCTTATTTTTGGCATTCAAGTACTTACTTTTTGTCAACTACTGTTACTTTCAAATAAGGAATGGAATGATAATCGGCAAACAAAATTTTAAATCATTCCAAATGTCAATGGGCCTTTTAATAGAATTAATTAGCTTGCCACCAAGAAAATTTACTATCTTGCTAGTTAATTTCACAATGTAAAATCATGGGGTTAGAGACAGAAGGAGAGAAACCTTATTACTTGTAAATAATTATTTAAAGATGTGTGACTTGCTTCTTTCAAATACCGGGGCAGAGAGAGACTATAGAGTGTATGTAGCAAGAGCTTTTAAAATCTTAAATTCTGAGTGGTCATATCTCAATTTATAGATGAGGAAGTCTACCTAGCAAAAATTAAATTATTGTATACAGGTATCCTACACCCAGTGGGCACACATGCATTTGTGGGATCCTGTTGTGTATTAACAGTAAATATATTGAAGTTTTCACTCAGATCCACCTTGTCTATATTCAGCGAGATAATACTGCCTCCTGATTGGTTGTTCGCTATATAAGTAGCCCAGCTAGGCTGTTTGACTGTGTGTATTTTCGCCCAAATAAAGAGCTGTTCATCATTCTTCTGGGTTGTCTCCATCCTTCACTCCCACTGTTCAATAGATCCTAACTGGGAGCTGGTGTTATTTACTTTCCTCTTACTGTTGCAATTTAAGTAAACACTTTTGCAGAGGTGAACTAAAATTGTATGTGTGGGAACCTTTCTTTGAGGGGTATGTTTCCTGGAGGGGTTCCAGTGAAGGCACACCATCCTGACTTTGCCATGCTGCTTCCCTGAGGGAAAGTAGCCTTCTATTTCCTCTTCACGTTTGCGTTGAGGCAGAACTTAAAGGCTAAAGGGCACTTTCCCCCTGTTAGAAGCAATGTTTTCATAAAATGCTCCAATCTCTGCTTATGAACAGTAGGTGCAGTAAACATGCCTCTGGGAGGAGCTCGGCAGTTCTTCTTTGCCCTTTCATCTGCGCAGAGCTCTCCCCAGCTGGCTGGTGGAAAAGCACTTTGTCTCTGTCTCTTTCTTTCTGTAACTAAGATCCCTTTGCTTGGAACTTTCCCAGCAAACTCCCACAGTATGCCTCACAGACTTTTGTGAGTATTTTTGGTAAAATATTATTTTAATTTTTAAATAAACAAAAGGCCTCCAGGAATTTCTACAGTATTGCATATAAAATCTCTCTATTTATGGCAAGTGTCAGTTTTGAAATAATCCTCAGATTTTTATCCTAAAAGGTTTCCACTAAAATACTACAACTGCATTATCCAAATTCAGGTATGAACCATATAATTAAATTGTTCATGTTCTAAATCCAGTTCATAGTAGAAACTGATTACCCTCAGAAACTAGTTTTCAACACAAAATCTGTGAGCAGCTAATGAATGAAGTTTCAGATATATGGAGTACAAATATGGGCTTTCCAAGTTCTTGATTTCAGAAAGACCTTTTACAAGGTCCTCCATGATATTCTTGTGGCCATGTTAATCAATGTCAGAGATGAATTCTTTTTGCAGTTCCTTCTAGCCTTTCTGCAATTTTATTCTTGTTTGTTCTTTGCCTGCCGTTGCTTCCCTTGCTTTGTTGACTGATAGATTTCTTAAGTAAAACCAACGTGGTTTCGAAGAACACTTTGCCCTCATGTTAGCATGATGGTAAATTTCACCAAGTACTCTAGCATTTTGAAATGTTCACATTTCGATGTGTTATTGGTTATAGGCACTTGCATGATACACTATCTGTTTGGGTTTATAAGTTTATTACAGACATATATGATAGCATCTTTCTATTCAGTATTGAAGCTGGTATTGTCATTATAAGTATTCATAAGTAGAGTCTGTCCATGTACAGGAGGGTCTTTGGACCCATGGATATTTCCATCAACAGAATGGGGAGTGTAGATATTTTTAATGGTGCTTCTAAACCCCAAACTTGATCTCTCGTGCCCCTTGTCTGCTCTGGATACTTAAAGTGTGTACAAGAGGAAATAAACCTTTGTACTCACCATTCTGTTCATAGAATCCTGAGGCAGAGACTTCTTCTGGCTGCTACGGAACAACGGGCTAGTTGTAATCCACTCACATGCTCCTCTGTTCCTAAACATAGCATCTAATAAATACCGCTAGGCTGTAAAGACTCTTGCCTACAAAAGTTTATGATATGATAAACTGGTGAAAATGCCAAAGTATGTTATGTTTCATCTCTTTGAAGCACCCCTACTAGTTGTCAAACAATGAATGATATAATTATCCATGCGTCTATAGCAAGTGAATTATAGAAAATTTTTGCTATGAAGGAGAGAAGCCACTTCTGGCAATATTTCCTTCCTGGTGGCATTAAACAGAATAAACATCCAAGTGAAATAATACATCACACAGGTTTTCTCCCCATTTGTGACAACAGGTTAGTCAGCAAACTCTCTTAACACAAGATGTTATTTTATTTCTTCTACAGCTATACTAAATGTGGATGATTCAATAGTTGACTTAGAAACACTGGAAGCACTTTATGAGAATGTAAGTATCAAAGGCTCACTGGCTTGCTCCTACTTCACCTACAGAATAATATATAATAACATGGTCTATCCATATTTTTATCCAAATCATGTCATTGTACAATAGAAATCTATGTTTGTTTGTTTTTTAGTAAGCAATTCAGATTTCTTCTCTGAAATGTAGTCCTTGTTTTACTCAGACAACTGCTGTAAGTGCCCTCAGGTTTTCTGTTATCTTGCTACATATTCTAACTGAGAGGGAGAGAAGGATGGACAAAGGGAGAATGGTGTTGTACAGTACAGTGTTCCCCCGCCTATCGTGGGGTTAGGGACCCGACCTGACCTGCAATAATTAAAAATCCATGATATGCAGTTGCAGGTTGGGTCGGGCCTTGGGGGCCTAGCTGGGGGCTCTTATACTTACTCCCAGCCTGGTGCTGCTCTGAACAGGCCTACAAGGGACTTCCCGGGATTTCTGGAGGCCCCAAAAGAACTCCCTGCGAACTTGAGCCCTCGGAGGCCTCAGAAATGATTATCAGCTATCCAGAAGTCACTTCTAGTTTACTGGAAGTCACCTCTGGTTCACAGGGAAGCCCTTTTGGAGCCTCCAGAAGGCCCTGGGAGGCCTGTTCGGGGCAGCGCCAGGCTGGGGGTAAGTACAAGAGTCCCAGTTGGGCCCCCAAGGCCCAGCCTGACCTGCATCTGCATATTACGGATTTTCAATTATTGCGGGTCCCTAACCCCCACAATAGGCGGGGGGTCACTGTACTGTACAACACCTTTCCCCCCTTTGCCACCCTTCTCTCCCTCTTGATTGGAATAAGTAGCAAGATAACAGAAAACTTGAGGGCACTGACAGCAGTTGTCTGAGTCCTGGGGTAAGTACAGGAGCCTTGAAACAGGCCTTTGGCCCTTACCCCGGGGGGGGTCATATACTGTGGTTCCGCGATATAGCGGGACCACATTATATGAACCGCGAAAGGGTGAGGAACCACTGTACTACAAAGCCTTCCTTCTAGCTGTTACTGGGCATGGTCTCTGACTGCACTTAGGTCAACATTTAGCTGTCATTTCTAGGAAAAGATTCCTCATTTCTACATCTTCGGCTTCTCAAGAGACTTGTCACTTTTGTGCCACTGCCTGAGCTTTATCACGTACAGCAATACCTTGGTTTACGAGCATAATTCATTCTGGAAAGATACTTGGAAACCAAAACACTCTTATATCAAAGCTAATTTCCCCGTAAGAAATAATAGAAACTTAGATTTTTAGTTCTGGGGTCCCATAGGCCACATACTGTACACACAAAATGCCAAAGCTCACAAAAGAAGTTGGCTCATCCAAACCATGCTTTAGGTGCCTGGCTTCAGAACCTGTTCTGCTTGGGACTAACAACTAGATTTTACTCTGTATTTTAATGTGACAATAACAAAGTGCAATTTGTAGCCATATACACACTTGTCGAGCTGCCCCATGACTAGAAATGGTTTGGGGGGAAAGATAGAATGTTGAAAACAAATTAAATAAAAATATAAAGAAAAATAAAACCCTAACCTTCACTCTCCTTTGAAAACATCCCTGGCTGGTGCAAGGAAAACCGACCTGGCTCTCTCCTCCCCCTGATTTTGAGGCTTGCCTGAAATGGAATTCTCCAGACAGTCCCCCACAATCAAGCAGGGAGGGATGGAGAGAGCTAGAATTGGTTCAGTTGTAATCATGTGACCTGCTCCGGTGCGCCTATTGTAAAACATCACTTGTTGAGCAAGGCAAAATTGATCAGAGATGGTTTCTGGTCATGCAAATCACTGGTAAACCAAGGCACTCCTAAACCAAGGTATTGCTGCATTTCATAAAACAAGTCTCAGAATGATCAACAGCTATGAATAGGTGAATAGGTGAATTGTCAAAGGAAGAGCTGCATTACTCTGTCATTAATCCAAACTGAATAATCAGAGACCAGAAATCCAATTGGAGAGAGAGAAAAATGCACATGTGGGCCATTGTGCAGCAGTTTCTCCTGCCCGCTGTTCTTTGCACAGTCACTTGCACGAGTAGCTACATACCTAACGTTACATCCAATGCAACCTCAGAGGCATGAAGCTCAAACTGTAGGAGAAGGGAGGAACTTTTCAAGCTGACTTCTTGACACAGTCATGTAAGGAAGGAAGGCTGTTGTGCATGGCTGTACATTGTTGTGTGTGGCTCTTTGTGTTGAACCAAATTGTGTTACAAAAAAGGAAAATAACTTCCAAAAATTAGTACGGTCAAATCTTGATTCTTCGTTTGGAAGTGAAAAAGAGAAAACATGTCCAAGTCATGCATTGATACGTCTATGAATTTTAACTTCAGCAGGGATTGTGTGCACTGCCTAGGCATAGCTTTGCTTGCAGCAAGCTTATCAGTCCACTTATTTTTAAAATACACCAGGGAGATGATATGTATTTATAATGTGATAGATTGAATTAAAGATAGGTGTGATAGAAAAATATTGTAACTCTGTTGTCACACCTGACAACTCTATATGTAGGGCTTTATACATTTCCTGTACTATGTGTAGCATAGAAATGAGTTGTGTATCAGTATAGTATGCAAAATCTGTGCATGGAAGCAGGTTTTCTTTTTTTTTGAACCTGAAAGGCATGTGAAAATGGGAACTCCCTGCATGGTTCCTTTGATTTCAGTGTGTGGATGCGAAACACATGCTGACCTCAATTCCAGTTGTGCTAACGGTATTTGGTGTTGTTCAATCACTAAGCCCAACACAGACACCCCCTGGTTTTGCATATGATCAGCACTTCCATAGCTGAGAAAACAGTTCTCTCTCTCTCTCTCTCTCTCTCTCTCTCTCTCTCTGTGTGTGTGTGTGAGAGAGAGAGAGAGAGAGATGTGGGTAAGAAATAAATGCTTATTACCTCTCCTCCCCACCCCTTTTTGTCACTGAATTTGCAGAGAGCTCAGAAGGAGGAACTGGAAAAAATAAAGCGGCACTATGACACTTCAAAAGAAGAGGAAGTAAAACTTCTAGACAAACCAGAGCAGTAAGACTGGCCGTGGCCGGGGGGGGGGGGGGATTATCTTGTCCATCATTCAAAATGTTCCTCAGAAAACAGATTACATAGCATTGTAGCAAAAATAAAATAGTTTGAACGGACTCCCCTGTACTGTCTTTTGACCATAATTTCACTAACAGTGGGTAGCCTTTTCCTTTCTTTTCTTATGAATGTCTGTCCAGCCTTTTTGTTAGAAATGTAAAAATACAAAGATTCCAGGCATTCAGTTTCCATTTCCCATTGCTGAACCTTTCTTGCAGGATAATTTCCTTTCTTTCTTAAGCCTATCTTCCAATAATTTGAAATTCTCTGCTTTTCCTGACCTCAGATATAGTAATCAAATGATCTGATTTCCCAGTTTCAAAGAATCAATATAAAAATATAAGAAATACAGTGGTACCTTGTATAAAGAATTAATTCGTTCCAAATGAAATTATGTTAAGCAAATTTTCCTTTATACAAATTCCCATAGGAATGCATTGAAAATGGAGTAATCCCATTTTTATGTTGTACAGATTCTCCCCATAGGCAATTATGTTAAGCAAATTTCCCCTATCTCCGGAATTTTTATGTTGTACAGATTTTATGTTATACAAGCGGTTTGTTATACAAGGGTCCACTGTACAGGTTTTAAATATGAGCTCTAAATGTGTGCATTGTTTGGTAATTTAGGCTTTAGCTACACATGGCTGAACTGTTATGCACCAAGATTGAGTCCTCCGGAGTCACAGTTTATTAGAGAACCTGTATAGAGATAGGTCTATCATGTAGCTGTTCTACAGCTGAAGAGCTGTAAACAGTATCTCTAGAGTTGCAGCCACATGCAGGTGATGGACAAAAACTACCTCAAGAAATCAACTTGTCTTTTGCCATTGGGCTACTTTGTTTTCAGAATCCATGTAATTTATTGGAACAAAACAATAAAATCCAAGGCCATTTTTAGTGAAGCCTGAAGTGAAGAAACAAAAATGATGTTTAGATGCAGGAAGAATACTTTGGAATTCTCCGTGAGATCAAGGAAAACATAACAGATACCCTAAATTCTGACAAAAACCACCATCTTTTCACTACAGCTAACTCTCAGTACATTGGAATTCTCACAAAGCCAAAGTATGCTATCATTCATTTAGTGCCATTTCTTTATCCCGATGAAAAAGAATTAAATAAAAGTAATAGTATAGTATAGCTAGTAAGTCACACATGTCATTTGTGTTCCTTTAAAGGTATCCTGAAATGAAAGTCTTTATGAATCAGCACATTCCTAGGTACAGGAGTATGCCAAATGTCTGCATTACTTTTCTGATACCGATTTGTTGACTTGTAAAGACTTTTGTAGGAGGGTAGCTGTAGCTACAGATAATGATACGATCCACAGGAGTAATAAATAATAATCAAGAAATCATACAGCGTTTTACCTCTAATCCCCCATAAAATGCAGATGTTATAACTGCTGGACCCTGATAATGTACACAAGGGTCACACACCACCTCAAGCAGTTTAAAATTTGCTTTTAAAAATAATTTAATTGGAGTTAAGACACCCATGTTGGTTGGTTTTGGTTTTTTTGAATTAATTGTTATTACATTTAAGGATTTATTTAAAGGAACATTTTCCTCTCCCTTTTTAAAAATGTAACTAAACCAGTTCCTTTTAGTTACTTTAAAGAAACACATCAGTATTAGTCTTTGGTACGAAATACACTCCCTCCCAGTTTATCTTGTCTTCACCTCAACACACTCAGCAGAAATGAAAGTTACACCAAAAGACATAAGAAGAGCAGAGAAGTTAGCCATGTGATATTCAATATATAACATCTACTTGGGCCTTTAGATCTCTCTCGTGGAATACTCCACCACAGTTATCAACTTAGAATGATAAGGCGGATTTATTTTGCCCTTGGAGTGATGAAACCACTACATTGTTCTCCGATAATGTTGTAACAAATGCATCCAGATGTTACAAGGCAGGACATTTGGGAAGATTCGTGCCAGGATGAGTTATTGTATAAATGCTGCAATCGGCCTGTAGGCTTCACAAGGAGAGTGGAGGCCGCCCTGAAATTGAGCCAGCATTCCCGTTCAGTTGAATATATGCATAACTGATAAAAAGCATACATACTCTTTGTCCCTGTAGATGTCTTATAATTCCTAACATTATACAGTGGTACCCCGACTTAAGAGCAGCTCGACTTAAGAGCAGCTCGACTTAAGAGCGGAAAACTGTTGGCATTTTAACTGCCATCTTACAAATTTTAGATATGGTCTGCTCGACTTACAAATATTTTTCCATTTTTAAAATATTTTAGCTTATTTTTTCAATTGTTTAGATGGGTACCCCGACTTAAGAGTAGTTCGACTTAAGAGCATGCATTCGGAATGGATTAAATTTGTAAGTCAAGGTAACACTGTATCTGGGAATTCCTTGGATCAGAGGTAACAGTAAGATCTCAACACTGCAGCAAACAGAACATATCTAAAGAAGTAAAAGACTTTAAACTGGGACACATAGTAGTCAAGCAGTGAAAACTAGATGTGGTTAAGAGAGTCTAAACACTGAGTTAAAAAGCTTGCTTCTAATGCCAGATCACCACTGTGACCTGGGTGTGAGCTCCACTGAACACAGTGAGGACTGTATGACATTCAGAGGATTCCGCTGTAATAATATAAAATTCATTGTGGTGCTTGGTTGTTGTTTTTTAAAGTTCCCTGCATTATGCTTGCCAGAACAGTATTAACATTCCTACTTTACAAGATAGTAACTGAGAAGGAGAAAAATAGCAATTTGTAGTAAATTTGACTGATTTGCTATGAAATGCATTTAGGATTGCTGTCTGAAAATGCCTGATTTGTCAAAGGCTAACATGCAAAAATTCACATTCAACATGGAAAGGATCCAGCTCTTTTCCTGGGGGGGCAAAAAAGGGGGGGACCCTGCAGGATAAATATTTGTAGAATCATTCTATCCAGCAGAGGGCAGTGTATCTCTCACACTCTTAGGCTGAATTGCTGTCCTATGCATCAGATTTAATTTATATAGTTGTCTATGCTTGAAATCCTAAAATTATGCATCTTTCCCTTTGGAAGTTAGTGAAGGTAATAATTTACATTTATCCAAAATGTAAACTGTTCATTCTTTTATTTTATTTATAATTATTTTATAAATGGAATGTTTGAAAATATTTCTCATAGGTACATGCGATCAGAGGCGTACATGCGATCAGAGGCGCACACATACACATGAACACAAGCATACACATATTGAATTGCATTAGCAGTATAAGGTAATTTGCCTTTTGTCCCCCCCCTTTTTTTGCAGGTTTTTATATGAATTGTCACAGATATCCAATTTTGCTGAACGTGCCCGTTGCATAATTTTTCAGTCTGTCTTCAATGAAGGGATTACTGCAGTGCGCCGAAAAGCTGATATCGTTCATCGTGTTTCTAAGGTACCGTGAGTCAAAACTAACGGCAGTGAAAGCTTTGGCTACAGTTGTCACCATACTTTTGTTAGGAGTTAAGTCACCTGGTACGCAGACCTATTTAGCATTTTTAAAAAAAGAAACTCTAGTTTGAAATCTACCCTGTACTACTACTGATTTTATTCTGATTTTTGCAGTAGTTTAAAATCACTGCAAATTCATTAGCATCTTTCCCCTAGCGATATGACTTTGCAATCTTGTTCAAAAGGCATGTTTGTTTCTTAAAGATTAATTGTCCTCTTCATTATAGGGTACAGCTATATTAGCAACAGGAAGTGATCTAGTCTGGGTCATCTTGGAATGATTTGGAATAGTGGGGTTTGATTAGATTGCTGCTTCTGTGCAAATGGTGACTGCTCCTGCAGCCCCTGTAGTTGCAAACTAGTCAACCACATGCTGCTCTATTTTGGTCTGTTTGATCACAATGTGTTCCTTCTCTCTCTCTGCCTCCTGCCTTCTCTTTTGGGATAGCATTCAGGCAGCTGGGCAACAGCCTGCTTCCATTTGATTGCAGGTTGGCATTAATGCCGAGGTATCTATCTATTCTCACAAAGTGGGGAGGTGGTTACAGATTGCCAAATTCAGATTTGCCATTTAATATTTATAATATTTTCAGGCCATGGATACTGATCCTGTGCATACAAAGGTCCTGCTCTACTTTTCTTTCCCTTCCCATGTTACAAATTAACATTATCTTTCAGGAGCTACGAGAGAGGAAAAGTGTGAAGGACATTTTAGGTTTGATTCTGGCTTTTGGAAACTACATGAATGGAGGGAATAGGACACGTGGTCAAGCAGATGGATTTGGTTTGGAAATACTTCCCAAACTGAAGGATGTTAAGAGTAGAGTAAGTACTTAATTTCAACTATGATTGTCTTTAAGTTGCATTTTAATGTATGCTCAATGCTCTACGAATAAAAATATTTCTCCCTAGTTTGTTTCTTCTTTAGATCTTAGATGTATAGCAAAAGAGATCTTCTAACGGAATCTGTTTTCCTGTAGTTTGAAACCATTGCTCCTAGTCTTACTGTCTGAAGCCATGAAAAACAAACCTGTCTCCTCTTCAGTATGATAGCCTTTCAAATATTTAAACATGGCTATCATATCCCCTAAACTTCTTTTAGTAAGGCTAAACATTCCCAGCTCCCTGAGCCGCTCCTCATAAGACATTTTTTCCATCCTGGTTGCCTTCCTCTAGACCCATTCGAAGTTGTCAATATCCTTTTTAAATTAACGTGCACAGAACTGGACACAGTAGTCCAGGTGGAGTCTGATCAGAGCAGAATAAAGTGGTACTATCGCTTCCCTTGATCTAGACACTGCTTCTGTTGATGCAACCAAGAATTGTATTGGCTTTCTTGGCAGCCGTGTCACACACTTTGCACTTCTGTATCTACAACACCATCCCTCGGCCTATAACATTTTGACAAATTGCTTTTTCATCGATGGTCAGTGCCCTAGGACAGCCACATATGCATTGGACAGCTGGTATTGCTAATGAAGGCAGATTAGTGGTTCTATTACGAGGAATAGAAGACAAGTTACCTGACAATCCCCTTTACTATCACAGAGCTGGAAAAGACAATGGGCAGCCATGAGAAGGGCAAAGCAGGTGGCTCTGATGAGATGCGGGTTGAGCAAATCAAACACCAATAACAAGCAGATGGCTGCTTAGCCTCCAATTAATGCTTGATTAGCACTCTGATACCAAAGATATGGAGGAAGGCTCGTGTGATAGCTATTCTTAAACCAGGCAAGCCACTAGAAGAATCAGAAAGCTAGAGGATGGTTTTTGAGTTGAAGGAAATTGCAGGTGTAGTCTTTATAGACCTCACTGCAGTTTATTACACAGTTAACCATGCAGCCCTGCTAAAGAACGTCCAACACATTGCAAAGGATTCTAAATTGACGAAAAACATGGGCTGCCTACTGGAATCTTCCAATCACTGTTTTTCTGGTTTACCAACTTGCTTTGGCCTGGAAACAGCAGGGAATACTCCCCCAGTTGGCTCCACTTCCTGGGAGTTGCCTGATGGCTCCATGAGATGGTAGTTCATTGAGAGGCTTCCATAAAGAACCTACTGCATTGTGGGATTTCCCCTTCCCATGGCTCAGGCAGGCCACTCCCAGAGAGCACGGCAACTGAGGAGGAGTTCCAAGGCACAAGGAGTGGCTGGCATACAATGGCAGTAGGAAGACCTCTCTTTGGACTTCTTTTTTCTCTTCTCCAAGGCCCAGAAGTTTGTCTGTGGGGTGGCTCCTTGGACTGGCAGTTTTAGAAGTATGAAAGTCCTATTCCTACAGTAAGTGTGGAGGATCTATATTTAGTGAGTCAGACATGGCCTGCATAGAGCCCTTTGTGGCTCTATGCTGCATCCTGGCTTCACGGAAGGAAAAACTCCCAATAGCTTCCCACCACCACCACCAAAACCTAACTTCCACATGTGTGTGGGAACGAATGTTTGTGCATGTTGTTTATGATAGAGTATGTGTGAGAGAGAGAGAGAGTGAGAGAGGGGGGGAGGAAGCAGGTGGTGGTACCACTTTGTATTGCTTTGGTCCCTGGAAAATTGGTTTTCAGCCCCCCCCCCCCAAAAAAAAAGGGAATAGAGCCTTGAGGCAAAAGACGCCATCCACTTCTCAGTTACAGAATATAGTGCCCTGGCCAAATTCTCCTGTGGTTCAACCGCTTGCTAGAGATCTCAAAAGAGTCAAGCCTCTGGGCCTACATCCTAATGTTCAGGGACGCCAAGGGAGTTTTGTGTTCTACACCTGCTTGCAAATAAAAAGCTGGATGTAACTGTGGTGGTGGCTAAGTTATGTGCCACAGCAATGAGGCATCGCTCTTCCCTGCCCACTTCTGGTGGCGGGGTCAGATGACTGGCAATGGCCATTGTGTATTTTTCCTTACCTCTTCTTATGATGTGGGTTGGAGGTGGTCTAGAGCACGGGCATGGTCCCAGGATGGAGACAATGATTAAATGCTCAGATTCTAGACCTGTTGAGTTGACTACCCTGTCATTGGGTCTACTGGGCCAGGAAGATTTTACCTGCTTTGGCTTTTAAGTAAAGGTTATGCTATTTTGTTATGCTTGCTCTTGTGTGAATGATTTTATTGTTTTTATATGCTTTTATTTTGGTTTTATGTGGAATGTACTTTGTATTTTGTATTTTGTCTGGTCAGTGACCGAAATAAAGACTACTACTACTACTGCTACTACATCCTAATGTTCTATTACTTCTTTGTTGTCTTTTTCTGGGTATATTGCCAATGGTGGTGAGCAGATTTGGCATACAAAACATTTATGGGCAAGAGCATTGGTTGTGTCGTTGGTTGCTCGTTGATATCTCGTTGGTTGCTGCTTTCTTGCTTTGGGGGTCTCAAGTTCTGATACTTCCTTTGTAGTAGACTGGGCTCAGTATCAGGGCCCAAGTCTGGTGCCACTAGTGATTATCTGGCTCCTGTCCCCTTTGATTAGTACCTAAGTCACTCTTAATAGCAGTGATTTTGCCAGGAAGTAGTTTTACAGTAACAACCAAACCATTCATGTAATGTGTAAGCTGGGTTTTTACAGGTAGGTTTATTTGAGCATTTTTCTAAAGGAAGGATTTTATCTACGTTTCTCTTATGATGCATAACTTTAAGGGGTGCTGTGTTTTCATGAATTTGTAATACATTCCTAGTTCCTGGAGACAGGATAGATATATTTTATTATTCTTATATATATATATATGTTGCATAAACTATGCTAAGCCTCTATGCTTCTTGCAGCTTTCATTTTATTTATGTGGTATGGGATTAATGGACTGCAGCAAATAACAGCTACATAGTGAGATGGGGGTTGCATATTTAAAGTTGTATTACATTTTTGATGTTTTAAACCACATTCCTGTTGATATTTTTAACTGTGCTTGAAATCTCCTTCCCTACTTTTAGGACACTGCCATCAGTCTTGTGGATTATGTTGTAATATATTACCTTCGCCATTGTGACAAGGTAAATAATTTTGTCATTGCTGTAATGTATAATAGAGATGGGCACGAATCAAAAAATGGCATTTCGTTTGTCGTTTGTCATTTGGAGGGTCCGTTTCGGTTCATTTCCGTTTTTTGTGAATTTTTTGCAAAAATTCATTTTCATTTTCGTTTGTTTCATTACCATTTATTTCAGTTTTTTGTGATTTTTTTTTAGGATTTTAAGCAATTCACTTGTATTGCAGTAACGGAAACGAAACGCATGACAAAATTTCTGGTGTTTCTGTTCGTTTTGTTTCATTATAGAGACAAAATTCATTTGTCGTTTCATTACGTAACGAAACGAAAAAACGGAAACGGAAATGAAAAATTGTTTGTTTCGTGCCCATCTCTAATGCATACCATGTTAGTTGCTTGTTTAATAGCTGTGATCCGAGAGTTCACTTTAGTGCACACATTAGTGCACATTCTCATTTGTGAATAAAAATTTAAAATAAACAGGGATCTGTCTTTCAAATAGCTCCAAGCAATTAAGCCAGTGAAATCAATGAACTTTGTTGTATTTGTTCGATGCTGGATCGTAAATGCTAAGGTTTTTCTTTCCATTGAGAAAAGTAAGAAATCCCTGTATGTATGGGTTTTGGGATATAATAATGGATAAAATCTTCTTGTGCAAAGCTGAACCATGGAAGTCAGTTGACACCATCATCCAGCACCAGCAATATTTATTTTAAGTAAACTGATCAATTCTTAAGCACCCTGTCTCAGGTTGCAGGCTCCCTAGAGCTCCTTTTTGTCTTGGGGAAGCCTTTGGGGGGCCTTGAGATGAGTGGAGAGCTTTTTATTGTAAAAAATCACTGTCAGATCTCCACCACCGTTGTCTGTTAAAAGCTTCTGCCGTCCATCCTAAAAATTTGAAAGGCTTCTCCAAGAGGAAAAGAGAGTCTTAGGCCCCACGGATTTTTCTATATCTGTTTATAAATGATTTTTCTAATGCAAATTTAATTTGCTGCATCATATCCCTTAGAAGACCACTGTGCATAACACAACAGCAGCATTTAGATTAAAAGTAAAGCATACAAAATTGGAAACATAACAGCATTAATCTTCTGAGAATGGTAGGAAGGGATGGCACAAGGATTATAAGTATCCACATTAATCTATTCATTTTAAGTATATTCATTTTATCAATAGGGTTAATCTAAATAACATCCAGTGCAATTGTTGCTTATCATTTACACAAACAGTAATACTGTAAAATGTTTAATATTATTGTAACATAATACTTTTAGACATTAAAAGACCTTTTACTGTTTTAAATGTTTTTAAATTACACGCTGCCTTAAATTTTGAAAGATGTCATCTTAATTCCTAGTAAATGTAAAATAAATAAATAAATAAATACTATGGTGGTCCTTTTCATGCATTGGATGCTGGTAGGGCACAAGTAGAGTAGCAAAACAGTAGGCTTCTTCTTGTATTCTTGGACACCTTTGATTTCTTGTGTTTAAGAAACATTGAATTCCATGTCTTGCAAACTACTGGACAGACAATCGGTCAGTGGTGGCGAACCTTCAGCACTCCAGATGTTTTGGACCACAACTCCCAGAATTCCAAGCCTGTGTTACCAATGACAAAGGACTGTGGGAGTTGTGGTCCAAAACATCTGGAGGGCCGAAGGTTCGCCACCAGCGCTCTAGATGCAGAGCCAGAGATTGGGAGTTCAGTTCCCCACCATGCCTTCTTGACAGGGGCTGGTCTTCATGACCCATGGCGTCCAGCTGGACAGTTCATTTAAAAAAAAGTGATCTAGTGGAGTACAACAGGTTAATCACTAATACCTGCAACCGCATGTAGTATGTTCTAGCTGTCTTCTCCTATTACCTTTTGTTTGACCACCTTGTGTTAAACATTGCTGATAGAAGACTTTTGATCTAACAGAGCTTTCCAACAGCAAAAAGGCGGAGAGATTCAAATTCTGCTGATTTGCAGTTTCATCTAAAGCCACCCCCCAGTTTGTATGGGAGGGCATGTGTAGGACTGCAACAGAAAGGGCAGTTAATGATTGTACTTATTGTGGCACTAACAATGTACTCTTTATTTTAATTTTTAAACTACTTCTTTTAAAAGCCCATATGAATACTTACAGGTACAGGCCTTCAGAACCTGCCACGAATCCTTGGGGAGGTTTTCTTATAATCCCTCCCTCTGCCCAAGGCACTTTTCTTGATGAAAGGCAACAAATGGTTTTTGGAACAATCTTTGTTTATGCATAAATCTTCCATAGACTCTCGGTACATTATTGATTATTGGCAGGTAATCCCATTCCACTGGGCTACCAAAAATGATCTTTTAAAGTGTTCCTTGATCTTTGGGTCAAGGAAGAAATGTTGGGGTGGAACTAGTACAAATAAGCATACATATGATTCATGTTATTCCTGGCTACAATTGACAAAACTCTTCAGCAGCTCATTCCAGTGTGTAATCTTTACAAGGAACATATCTGCAAAGTTGTATCATGTGTTCACATTTCTAATTCAGGGAACATTAATTTGTTTTGGCAGAAGATCTGGCACTTCTTAAAATTACTGGTACTTTTGTTTTTTTAGGAAGCAGGAACAGACAAAAGTGTGTTTCCACTACCAGAACCTCAAGATTTATTCCAGGCATCCCAAGTTAAGTTTGAAGACTTAACAAAAGATTTAAGAAAACTGAACAGAGATCTAGAAGGTAAACAAGGACTGAGTTTGATTTAAAAATCTGCTTTTAGTACTCCAAGCACACAATTTTTCTGCATGTTTAATTGAACAAATGCTCCACTAAAATGTTCAGATGACTTCCCAGTACATGTTTGTCTTTGTCCTGTACTTTTTAAATGTTCACAGTCAAATAATATGATCTGCATAGGTAATAAATGTAATCACAAAATAAATTGCATTAAAATCCAAAAGTACAATGGTACCTTTAAAATGAACACATTTGTGTCAGTGTGAACTTTCATGAATTACAGCCTACGTTCTGAGATGTAGATTGTAATCCACTGAAATATATATGTTAATCTTAAAAGTGGCATAATACTTATGTTTTTGTTGTACATGCTGAAATAGGCTAACATGGTTATATTTCTGAGAACTGCTACAGAATAATGTATCATTCCATAGAATAGACACAGAGCATCGCTACTGGAGTGCAGGGGCAAACTTGCTCTGAGGGGCTGTTTTTCACAAACTGTGGGTTTAATTTTTCACTTTGGATTAGGACCCTTATCTGATGGTAGTATCACTTTAACCCTTTGCACTCTGTTATGGTCCCAGCACAGATCTGGAGGCTGGCTCCTGGAATTTGCTTGTCAGTAAAACAGATGTGACTTTTTGCTAGCAATGTGAATTGGAAGGTTTGACTGGCCAGAACTGTACTGCAGTTGGGTTATGAAGTTAAAGCAAAGAAAAAGCAAAGTTTTCTGCTTATATACCGCCCCATACCATTTCAAGTAGTCTCTGGGCAGTTTACAGTTTTAATTACAGTATGCAGGCTACACAGTGTTTTCTTGGATTTAAGTTTGATCCATCAACCATAACTTCCACTGGCCTGAGTTCAATTTCACTGGGCTAGTAAAACATCTTCAGAACTTAACTCCCAACTGGGTTACAAAGGAGTGTCTAAAGACCAGACGAGCCAGGGTTTAGGTGAGTATTAGGAAAGGGAGATTCTCCATAGTCCTTGGTGCCGCTTCCCTTCCTGCCAAGATACCCCTCCTGTCCCTCCATGCCATCTCTTGGCGGGGCTTCAGTATCCCATTTCTCCAGCAACCTTTTCTCTCTTTTCAACCCTCCCCCTCTTATCGCTTTCTTTGCCCTTGCCTCTGTCACCCCAATACGAGAGTTTTGCTGGTGGTTGGCACCTTTTCTTTCTTTCAGCCTCAGGCGGAGGGAGGGGACTCATTTATTTCTCCCAACCTCTGGTCCACACATCCTGTATAGTCACCCATTCCCATCCATCTTTTTTCTCTCCCCCCCTTTCTCTCCCTCCTCTCTTTCTTGGGTCTTCCCCTTGTCTTCCTGGGCTTTCTTCTTTTCAAACGGTCTCGCCCAACTCTCTTTTCTTGTCCCCACCTTCCTCCTCCCTCAGACTACTTTCATTGCTCTTATCATTTATATTCATTTTACCCAGCCCAACGTCCACCGCACTTCCCTGTGTTTCCTCTTTCTTCCCCTTCTGTGGGGGCGGATGTCATGCTGTCTTGGAGCTGATCTTTTCCTTGTCCTTGTCCAAACCACGGCCTTTCAAAACCTTCTGCAAGCAGCCACATGTAATCTGAAACATTGTAAAGCTGACCTTTTCCTCCTTGTGGAGAAAGTATTTTGGTGAACGTGTAGAAAGTGTTTGTGCCATGAAGTGCAGTCGTAAGTGATAAAGGCCTACCTAGGCATTACACTTACATCACACATTATGGAGCGTAGTCTTTATTCAGTTCAAAGGCAATCCAGTGCAAAGCCCAGAGGATGCTCAAATTCATTCATAGTCCTCAGGTTCTTCAGGGAGGCACCTTCTGTTTCCTTCTGATAAGAAACCTGTGCCCACTGATCACCTGAGAGGGAAAGAAATGTTTAAGATGCATAAATGCCGTTTTGTGAATTTAAGCATAGAACAGTCTATCCATCTTATTTACCTTAAGTCTACTTTTAGACATGTGTGGAGAATATAGACCCGTCCTGTGGTAAGAAAGGATCTGAATGGAAGGAGGCTTTCTGGAATGAACCTTTATTTCTAGAATTACATTCTATATTATCATTGTTTGAAGAACAATGTTACATTTTATATTCCTTTTATGAACCATCATTAAATAATATCAGGGTCTGCTCAGTTTAGAAAAGCAGGAATACATCTTCTTTGGTTAAATATGTGGCCTCGTCTTCTACTAGATAAAGGTAGAGTCTCAGAACTGAAGAGTGTTGTCAGGTGAGATTCACAAACATGCATACAGAATTAATGAGAAATCTCTTTTTGTGAAAATAAATCTTCATGGATACCATTTTGGAAAATTTTACTTGAAATGCTTTAATTGAAAGTGGCAGATATTGTATTAATATATGGCTGAAAGATCTGATGAACCTTTGTAGCTTTTGCTAGTTGCTTTAGAACTAAAAAATCTAAAGCTAAAATAGATTTTTTTTTGCAAAAATAATATTGAGTTGTATATACACACACACGCACACAAAACACAACACAACACAGTGGAAACATGCAGTTAAATTTATGTATGTCTAATGAAGCTGTGAAGACATCTATTTGCAATTTGATCAATGATTTCATTTCCACAGCTTGTCATATTATTTGGACTATGGAAAACTTACTGAATATTACCATTTTCGGGTTTATTTGGGGCCATTTTTTTAACAATATTTGAACACTCTCAGCTGCCCAATGCAGATATTCATATAAATATTGAAATGCTGAGGACTGGATTGATTTAGTATCATCAAATAATTGTAGTGGTAAAACAAATATCCTACTAGGGGTCACCATAAACCATAATCTTAATGCGACATAGCAATAATTTTAAATAACAGGGGAAAGTTACAAGTTCAAAAGAAACATATAACTTTGCTGTTATTTCTGGTTATGGATTTTCACATCAAATATAGGGAGATGCGGTCCTTTAGGTCCAGTTGCATTTCCACATTCTGGGTAATAAGGGAATGGGAAAGGATGCTCCTTTCAACTTGTGTGAGTTCCACATACTTCCTTCTGACAATCTTCCTGCTTGGCCACCAGTTACGACTGAGGTAATTAAAGATTTGATCTTTCAGTTAGTAACTAGGAAAGCTGCTGGCCCCAATGCTATTCCTCCTGATTTATCGCCCTTTTCAAAACATTGAAGCTGATAGGCTTAAACCCTGATACGCTCAGTTCTTTAAATCAAATGTTGGCTTTTGAAACTATCCAAAGAAGACAGCTGGATATTGACTTCCAGGAACTGTGGGGTGCTGCAATCAAGACCTGGTCTCCCCGCTTCTTCCACATACCATCCAGAATCGGCCAGAGAGCTGCCTATCTCTCTTTACTCAGTTGTCCTCAAAACCGGAGAGCATTTTCCCTTCCCAGATGTAATATCGTGCCTTCTGCCTTATTATGGGCCAGATTCAGGAGAATACCTCTTAATGCAAGATGCTACTCATGTGAGCAGGGTGCTCTGGAAACCCTAGTGCACATGGTTTTGTATTGCCCACTCCATCATGACCTCCGGACAAAGCATCTTGCTCCCATTTTACAAGCCCTGGAGGGGTAATCAGACCCAGACAAAATTCATTTTATATTAACTGTAGACCAGACAGCCTGTATTGAAGTGGTGGTGGACTTTCTCAGCAAAATTGTGAGGGAACATAGCTCTGTATTTCACTGAACGTTTTCTACAAATCTCAGCATCAAAATGTTACTTTGTCTGTTTTATTGTTATATATGCCAATAAAGGTTCTTCTACTACTACTTCTTTAATAAATGAATAGAACAATCAAGCACAGCAATTTCAAAGAAGATAATGCTTTTGCTTCCATTTTCAACCAGCCTTGGGTTGCTTTGTCTGAACCTGGGTGCAGCCTAAACACTGTGGCGTACAAGGAAGGTTAGAAGTAAAGGAATACTTTTTAAAATATTCCTTATCTCATTGACCAGAGGTAAACTTTGCCTTGGGAAAAAGGTATTTCCAGAAAGTCTAATTTGGTAGCTCTCCTGACCCTGTGACATTGCTTATGGTGGAAAAATACAGAGGCAGCAGAACAGGGAGATGAAGGAGAAATGGAATGGGCCCAAGAAGATGATGAAAATGTAATCTCCAGTAATACAAGCTATTCTGAGTTGGAGAGGATTTTTCAGTTCACAGCAGACATAATGTTAAACTATGAGTGCCTTAAGTGAAGGGCTTTTTACTGGCATTTCAGTTTATAATTCTAACATTCTCCATTTCCCACGTTTCATATGTTTGGCTGCAACATTTGCTAAGTCTAAACAATAGCTTTAAAGCTAATACACTGTCCAGAGTGCTAGATATGTTGCTATGGTGTGAAAAAATATTTAACTAGTCATTTTTGCCTTGTTTTGTTGTGTTTACTTTCAGTTTGATTTATTTTTCAGTCACTTCACAGTATAATGTTTTAAGATGGTTTATAAAACTATAGATGTCCAAAGCCGCACCGTATTGCCTTTCCTTTTAAGAGAAAATACATTATTTAAAAAAAATTAAATAAACACATTGACTGTAAGAAGCTCCCTAGAGGATCAAATCAATCTATCATTAGTTTCCTGAAACTTCCAGTTTAATTTGTATCTGAGCTAATGCTGCAAGCCTAAAACAGGTAGATAACTAATGCCAGAAAAATCATTAGTGAACCATATCTAAACAGTAAGCTTTGAAGACACCACTCCAATCTTTCTTCTCCACCTTTATGTTTAACCCTGATCCATATCTCATCTGTACTCATGTTTACAGAAAACTAAGTGTGCATGTACACCACAGTTTTCCATAAATGTATGACTTTTCTTATAAGTTTCCTCTGCCTGGGTTTGGTAAAAAAAATGCCTCTCCAAATGCACCCCCCATAGCAAATACTGTACTAGGTCTCTCCTTAATCCCGATGTTTGTGAAAGAGTTTGAGGAGTTCAGAGCAGTTTTGTGGAGAGGCTTTCTAATAAGCCTTGATGTGAGGCACGTTTGCAGCTGTAAATAGGTGCAAAACAATAAATATACAGTAGTACCTTGTATAAAGGAATTAGTTCATTCCGAATGAAATTATGTTAAGCAAAATTTCCTTTATACAAATTTCCCATAGGAATGCATTGAAAAGAGTAATCCCTAATCATGACCATTTTTATGTTGTACAGATTCGCCCCATAGATGATTCTGTTAAGCAAATTTCCCCTATCTCCAGAATTCTTTATGTTGTACAAATTTTATGTTATACAAACCGTTTGTTATACAAGGGTCCACTGTACTCTCTTCCGACATGCAATTAATCTTTTTTTTTTTTTAAGGCAGAACTGCAGAAATGTTTGTGTTGTTTGTAGTAAGCCATTTCCCCTTAATAGAGTACTGTAGCTTCTTTTTGGAGCGGGAGGGTAGACTTGTGAGACATCCACCCCTGTATCTCAAAATCTGGTCCGTGGGGTTCAGAGATGTTGCAGATGAAGGTTTATGGAGGCTGCAGTAAGAACGAGAGAAGGAAAAGGGGAAGTCCTTGTGATGCGGCTAATATTTGTTGCTGAGGGTAAAATAGTAGTGATTAGATTTTTATTGCTGTAAGCCACCCAAAGTTCCTTTGGGGAAGATGGGCGGGATACAAGTGTACTAAATAAATAAATAAATAATAAACCTTGTATTTCCATTGAAAATTCTCCCATACATTTGAAACATTTATACTGCATCATGGAACCTAATGTTTTAGTATTAACTTATTATATCATGAATCAAAATAATCTGCATTTTATTTCTGATATGATTATAGCCATTTAGGAAGTATTTTAACAGTCTGGGATGGTATTACTTGTTAACCTCCGAGCAGACATTAGAAGGTATACACACAGTAGCAACTGTTGGGAACTTTCACTGGATTATAACTCAGAAAGGATAATATCAGTGACAGTTTTACAGGGGTCTATGCTGTTAAATACCTGGGTTCACTGTCAGATGATTCTTTTAAGTGCTACTGGTAGATCCAAATATTTGTTTAGTCGCTCACTCTTATCAACATTGAACTTTTTCTAGTTTCATGTTTATTCTTAAATGATTTATGAAAATCACCTGACTGACATTGCAGCGCTCCTTATAGGAAAGTTTGTTTATATGTTATCATTCTCTTGCCAGATTTACAAGTATGTGTAGAATTTTAAAAGACTTCTGTGTTACCCAATTATGGGAGAGCCTTTGAGCTTTGTAAATATTTTAGCTTGTTTTGGTCATTTTTTTAAAAAAAAAAGCTGCATTCAATCTATAAAGATCAGAAAAATACTCATCTTTAGTAATCTATGTTTTAACTTCTTGCAGATAATTTTATAACTTTATGGTGGGAACCCTAATACACCTCTAATGGCATGTAGATTGAGGAGTTGTAAATAAGGCTTCTTGGCCTATTCCACTGAAATATGGGCATTTAAATTTTATGCAAGTTCTGCCCTTGTCATAACAAACCATGTATGTCTGGAAAATACATGTTCACATTTTGTTGTATAAATTATGTAAATTACTTTGCATTTGATCCTTAGAAAATCACTACAGTAGGACCCCTGTATCCACTGATTCATTATCCACTGATTTGGTTATCCACGGGTGTCAAAAGAAAAAAATTAAATAATTCAGCAGCCGCAAAGCAAGCTACTGTGACAAACAGCAGCTGTAAAGCAAGCTGCTGTCATTAAACAGCAACCTAAACAAGCTAGTATCACAAACAGCAGCTGTAAAGCAAGCTACTGTTGCAAAAGAGCAGCTGTAAAACAAGCTACTGTCACAAAATAACAGTTTTGGGGATTTGGGGTGGCGTTCTCTCTTATCCACGGTTTTCATTATCCACAGGAAGGCTTGGAACCAATCCCCAGCGGATATCGGGGTACTACAGTAATTCAGAATGGGTTCTCTCTTAAGATAGTATGCTTTTCTAGCAGAAAAAGGGTCCCTTCTATAAGTGACAGAGATAGCCCTTGCCCAGAAGCTCAGAATTTTCAAAATTGCACAAGGAATAGGTGAGGAGAGAAGCAAACCCTGTAAGGCACCTAGTCTTAAAGGAACATTAACAACACTCAGTCTTGTGGCACCTTTCAGATTATCAAATTTTATTTATACACGCAAGCCACAGATTTATACTGTATAACCATTGATCATTTCATGGCTATGGCATTGGGACAGAGTGAAATGGAATACAGAAGAGGACACTTGAACCAGTTCTTTCAAGGGGATAGCCATTTTGCTCTTTTACAGCAAAAATAATGTTTGGCATGCACTTCCATGGATTATAACCTATTTCCCAAAAAGCAAAGTGGCACCTTTGTTTGGCATGAGTTTTCGTAAATTATAATTCATTTCCACAAATGCTGTGTAGCTCTTTTAAAATCAGCAAAAAATAAGATTAGCAAAGGCATTTTCACTGGCTTTAGTGACTGATTGTCCAACAGATTTTATTCCCTTCCTCAAGTAAAATAAAATAAAATAAAATAAAATAAAATAATGATATGGCGCAACACTCTTAATTGATTGCTGTTATTTTTCTGTTAAATAGGCAGATCGTTATTCAGGATATCAATATTTTATCCAGAGTGGACTAGAAAGATCCCTATCAGTGCAACAAACAAGTTTATGACACAATCATCCAGTTCATTTCCTTATATAACTATCTTTCTCTTGAGTTTTCTGGCATCCTTTTCTGCTGTTCTTTTACTGTAGTCTAAAACAATGTTTGCTCCAGTGCTGCCCTATTAATGTTGTTTTGGAGGTCTCCAGAGGAAATGAGTGGCACTGGCATCAGTTAAACTGAAATTTTAATCTGCCCTTACCCGTTATTCCATAGCTATTCTTCCAGTACAGTTACAGGATGAAAAATGGCTGTTTACCGTGGGACATTTCATTATCAAGGGAGAGAACACTTGGAAAGGCATGAAGACGAAGAGTCATTAATGGAAACTATGTACTTCTTCCAGGCCTGTCTTAAGAGTCCACTTTTATCTGTTTTAAGATTTTTCTAAGAATCCAGTCTCCTTCAGAAACTGCCTTATCTACAGTATAAACAAAACTCTCCTCCTCCTCCCCCTCCTCCATAAAGCTGACTAGGAAAAGTATGAGCATGTACTTTTACATTGAACATGTGTGTTCCTTTCACTTGTTGAATTGCAGCTTATTTCTGCCCCCTTACATCTGAGCTGCTGTGGCCCACACAGAGGCATTAACAGCAGTAAGACAGATGGGCAAAACTCCTTTGATTTGCCGTCAATAATATATTTTATTTTATGAAGAGCACCTATTAGCAGGTATACACACAACATTAGTAAAACTATGCTACCAAATTAAAAGGTTCCAGTGGCACATCAATATACAGTGGTGCCCCAACTTAAGAGAAGCTCGACTTAAGAGCAATTCGACTTAAGAGCGGAAAACTGTTGGTGTTTTAACTGCCACCTTACAAATTTTAAATATGGTCTGCTTGACTTACAAACATTTTTTCATTTTTAAAATTTTTAACTTATTTTTTCTTTAATTTTTTTAGATAGGTACCCCGTTTTAAGAGAAGTTCGACTTAAGAGCATTCATTCAGAACAGATTAAATTCATAAATTGAGGTACCACTGTAAACTTAAAAGGCTGCAGGCAGTCTTTAATCTCCTTCCAGCAATCACAGTTCCTGAAACAAAAGCAGTTGGCAAGGAGCTTAGAAGAGGCAAACTACATATCAGTGTGAGGGAAGCTTTGTCCCACTTACTGGATTTTTAAAGAATTATTTAATAGTTTATTGCATATTATGGTAGATGAATAATACTGTTTTTCATCTTCACCTTCATAGAAGGTGTTTGTGTTAAAGATAAACCAGTTTTATTCTTGATATTTTATTTTGGATTAGTGATGTACAGCTCACTGTATCAGATGCAGGAGGCTATATTCCATGAACTCTTATGCCATGTGCAACTTATCAATCATTAATGTTCCACCTGACTATTTGTTTTTCTTGCAACAACCAACTGAACACATTTAGCTCATGGAAATCTAGAATTTGTTTTCTGCAATATAATATGATAAATTTCCAAGTGAATATGATTATATGCCTTAAATATTTTAAGTTATAATTTTTATATGAAATCTATGCTTTCCTCTCAAGTTACAGCAGTGTAGCAAAGGAGGCAAAAGTGAGAGGAGACGAGCTCCATGGCTGAGCACAGTTGCTGTTAATGGTGACGAAATAATGCAGGGCAGGACTAAAGTGGCTAGAGGGACGCTTTTCTCCCTCTCACAAAATACCAGACCTAGGGGACATCCACTCAAATTGAGGGTTGGGAGAGTGAGAACAGACAAAAGAATTTTTTTTTTTTACCCAGCGTGTTGTTAGTCTGTGGAACTCCCTGCCACAGGATGTGGTGATGGCATCTACCCTGGTTGCCTTCAAAGGGGGGTTGGACAGATTCCTGGAGGAAAAGTCCATCACAGGTTATAACTCATGATGAAGATGTGGCATCTCTCTAGGCTTAAAACCAGGGTACTTTAAGGGCCAGATGCCGGGGAGTGGTATCAGGAAACAGAGATCTAGTCTCATGTGCTCCCAGACACATCTGGTGGGGCCACTGTGAGATACAGGAAGCTGGACTAGATGCAGTTAATGAAATGAAATAAAACCCAACCCAACCATTAAAACTATTAAAACCTGTTCAATCTACAAATGATACAAATCGTCACAATAAATGCAACAGTATTACGGGACAATTTTAAAAATGGTTTCTAAAAGCAAAAAGAGTGGAATTTGACAAGAACCTTGAGCCTTGAGTGCAGCTCATAATCTGGTAGTGATGCAAGAGAAAACCTATTTTCATGCTTGTGGCATGTCTCTGCCCCCCAAGATTAATGCCAACTGCATAAAATAAGGAGGTGTATATAATGGGGTTTGGTACTATCAGTAGGATTTACAAAAGTATTTACTTCCCTTCAGCAACTGATTCCACAGGTCTACTATAGCTGAGACTATTAGCTGGATTTTGGCCATAATAATTCACAACTTCTTTAAAGTGTATACAGAATACTATATTTAATACTTGTTTTAAAATCTGGATTGTTTATCCATTGGGCAAGTATTATTAAATCTCCTGATCCATAAAAATATGCATCTCCATTTTACAAAAATAGTTGCAGAGATTCTATCTGTAGTATTCCCACAAGTAATTATAAGTTTATGGCGGGGGCTGTTCACTGAAAATCATACTCCCAACTCTGGAATATATAATGTTACACAAATTAAAAACCTTTATCTAGGCACTTATCACTCTCTTTGAGTTCTTTCTCACATTTCTACCCATATCGCCAGTGATAATTGCCTATTTTCCATATATCGTATCTCCAAGTACTTTTCACATGCATTAGAACTAATTAAAATAAATACTGCCTAGATTATTCCTGATTTACCATAAACTTTCCCATTTTATCCGTCCTTTACTTATTTTCAGCCGGTGCTATAGGCGAGTATACAAGAGGCTACGAAATATTCTCATTATGTCCAAATAAAGATCAGAGCAGTAGTACAAAATCACTCTTATTATTACTACCTGTTAAGCTGGCCTTCTTATTTCGAAGAAGATTCCGGTTCTTCAAGCAGTGGCTTCTTTGAAGTCGAAACCATCCGCTAGCCCGTCCCGAGCTATTTCCTCGAAGTCTTCTTCTAAACCTTCGAAGACTTCGAAACCGCATCCGAAAAGCTCCACTGTGTCTTCAACTACGACAGCCACCCTTTCTTCGACTTTGGCCTCTCCTTCAGTTACCATCGAAACCGAATATTCCGGTTCGGCGGCGGCTGTGGTTCCCAAGACTCCTACCTCGAGGTACCAGCAACTTCCTCCTTCAGATCCTTCGGAGCCGTCATCTGAAGATGAAGGAGCCCCACCTCCAAATATCACCTCGGTGGGCTCGACTCCTGTGATGGATATTGGGACCCGTCAGTCCGAAACTGAGGGGACCTGTCGGTCCAGAGAGCCTGCTCTCCGCTCTCCATCCTTGGCTTCGAGGGCTGCCTCGTCCCCGATTCCACTCCGGGAGACTGAGTTCGAAGAGCGTGCCTCTTCCCTGCCTCCGACGTTCCCTTCCGGTTCGTCGGTGTCGGAGCCGGAGAAGCACCGACGGGACAAGCATGTCCAACTGCAGCCTGCCATCCCCGCTGCCTCCGTCGGTTTCGATTCTTCCATTCCGGTGCTTCAAGAATCTGTTCCTGCTGCTGTGGCCCAGGCTTTAACACCAGCCAAACAGACCACTGCGGCTTCGGATTCGACGGCGCCACCTAAAAAGAAGCGCCGTAAGGAGCATCACATTCAAGCTCCCTTACCTGTCCCTCCGATACCGGCCTTCTCCCTCCGTTTCAACGGACGGCAGTGGTCAATCCATTCTGTGGACCAGGTCGAATCTGACCAGATGGCGTTGGTTCCTTCCTCTTCAGGCTCGAATTGGGAGGATGAGGTCGATTCGGAAGTTGAATCCGTCGATTCCACAGTCTCGGATTCGACTTCTCTACAGCTTGTCACCTCTCCAGATTCAGAGGACGATGAAAAGTTTCCTCCATCCTCTTCAAACTCTATGAGGAATTATGCTAACTTCGTTGTGAGAATGTCGAACACCATTGACTTGCCAATTCACCAACCACAGCCCAAGAGAGTATGCCACATCTTTGGGAGGATAGCTAACGACGAAACATCGCCAGTACATCTTACCTTGATTCCTTCTTTCCTGACGATGATTGAGGACTCCTTCCAAGCCTTGTCTACCACTTCCATCTCCCGCAAACTGGAAGCTCTCTACAGAGTCCACGATGAAAAGGCGCCTTACCTTAATAAACACCCTACTCCAAACTCCGTGGTAATTGCGTCCTCCCAAGTACAGTCACGTACTAAACAATCACCCATTCCTCCTTCTAAAGAAGGATGGAAATTGGATACTGTTGTTAGGCACCTTTATTCTTTCACTGTTCTTCAACACAAGATTGCGAACTACCAAGGTGCCATGGGGGCCTATCAATGTGATCTTCTCACTCACCTCCATCCTTTTTTGGAGCTGATCCCTGAAGAAAAGCGTGCAGAGGCTGCTATCCTTTATATGAGGAGTCGATGGCTCTAGCAGCGCAGCAGATGAGGGCCTCCAAACATTCTTTTGATGCTGCCTCTAAGGTGCTTAATTCTTCCATCACTCTCCACAGGCACGCTTGGCTACGCACCACCGGCCTTTCAGATGACCATAAGGCACAAATTGAGTTCCTGCCCTTTGATGGCTCCGGCCTGTTTAACACAGCTACTGATGATCTCATGGAGGACAGACATAAGAAGCAGGACACTGCCAAGAAGCTGAATGTGATTCCTGCTCGCCAGAAACCTTCCTTTCATTTTCACACAAGAAGACGTTTCTCGCCCCCCTCAGCTCAGTCCTCCTCTAAACACCAACAGAGAGATCGTCCTGCAAGATTATCTGCTCTCTTCCAAGACCAAAAAGTCCAAGTCCACTGCTGTTCCCTCCAAGCCCAGGGATAGGATATCCAGAGACGACTATTGACTACCATCCCATCCATCTCAATCAATTCCTGGTGGCTTGGCAACGCATTACCTCGGACCAATGGGTCCTCTCTGTTATTCAAAAAGGTTACCTGTTAGAGTTAGTTTCTCTTCCCCCGTTGGGAAATTTAGTTCGCACTTCTCCATCTCCTTGCTTCCTACAAGAAATCTTGTAGGAGCCATAGAAGTGGTCCCAAGGCACCTCGCTCGTCTAGGCCTCTTCTCCCGTTATTTCACGGTTCCGAAGAAGGACGGAGGACTTTGGCCTATTCTTGACGTGCAATTCTTGAACAAATTCTTGGTATACAAGAAATTTCAAATGGTCACCTTGGAGAAAGTCATCCCTCTTCTGCGCAGAGGAGATTGGTTTGGCGTTGTGGATCTCAAAAATGCATACTTCCACATATCGATCCACCCTGCTCATCGTCATCTGCTTCGCTTCGCCGTAGGGGAAGACATCTATCAATATTCCGCCCTGCCATTTGGTTTGGCGACAGCACCAAGAGTTTTCACCAAGTGCATGGCACCAGTGGCAGCCTACCTCCGCACTCTTGGAACAGCTGTCTTCCCCTACCTGGACGACTGGTTGATCGTCGCGGACTCTCAGGACAAGGCCCGTCAAGACATCGCCACTGTCCTCGGCACCCTAGAGTCCTTGGGTCTGCAGGTCAATTACAGGAAGACACATCTAGAGCCCTCTCCAGTGGTAAGCTTCATCGGTGCCATTCTAGATTCCACCAGAGCTATGGCTTTTCCTCCGAGGACCAGAATTGCAGATATGCTCCATCTGCTTCAACAATTCCAAGCACATCAGGTCATCCCAGCAGTAGAGGCCCAAAGACTGTTAGGTTTCATGGCCTCCATGACCTCCGTCTTGGTTCACGCGAGGCTTCAACTCAGACCTCTCCAGTCTTGGTTTCTCGAACACTTCGACCCTGATCCAGTCTATCATTAATTCCTGTCGCAAGCCTTCCACTAAAAAACAGTACACCTATAAGTGGAAGAGGTTCTCTTTATTTGCGGCAGATAAGGGATTTGACCGAGTTAATCCCTCCCTTACCTGGGTCTTGCAATATCTTCTTCATTTAAAACGCTCAGGACTTACTTCTGCTTCTCTTCAGGTCCACCTATCGGCGATTGTAGCTCACCAGCCACAGTTTTCAGAGGCAGCTGCTTTCTTCAGACATCCCAGAATGAAGCAGTTTCTTAAGGGCCTTAAACACACTTTCCCTGATGGGAAACCTATCCCTCCTCAGTGGTCCCTGTCCTTGGTCCTGCGGGCCTTGGAGCACCCGCCTTTTGAACCGATGGCTTCTACAGACATTAGACTGCTCACCCTAAAAACTGCCTTTTTGGTAGCCATCACTTCAGCTAGACGGTCCAGCGAGCTCTGCGCTCTTCGCTGTGACCCTCCGTATTTGCGTTTCCACCATGATAGGGTGGTGGCTTATCCAGATGTGACTTTCCTTCCAAAGGTTGTTTCCTCTTTCCATGTTTCTCAACCTATTGTGTTGCCAAACTTCTTTCCCAATCCTACCACTAGGATTGAAAGGGACATGCATACACTTGATGTTAGACGGGCCCTAGCTTTTTATGTCTCTAGGACCAAATCCATCAGAAAAACTAATAAACTTTTTGTCTGTCACAATCCTGCAGTACTGGGTACTCCTGTCTCTTCCCAACGGTTTGCCCGCTGGATAGTACAAACTATTAAACTCTCTTATAAGCTGGCAAAGGTGCCCTTACCCTTGGGTATTCGTGCCCACTCCACTAGGGCTATGGCCTCCTCTGCGGCTTTTCTGAAGGGTGTACCGCTGGACAACATCTGCCAGGCAGCCACCTGGTCGACACCTGACACCTTCGTGACCCACTACAGAGTGGATGCCCGCGTGAGGTCGGCCACTTCCTTCGGGAGGGCAGTGCTTACTTTTGTGACGGCGTGACTACCCTCCTGCCAGAGAGTACTGCTTGCAATCACCCATCTGTGTGGCTTCACGAAGTCCACGATGGAGAAGAACCAGTTACTTACCTCTAAAGGTGGTTCTTCGAGTGGACCTTCATGAAGCCACACAGCACCCGCCCGCCTCCCCTCGGACCATCACGCCCTGACTGGTACATCTATTACCTGTCATCCTGGCGGTCAAAAGGAACTGAGTCGTTTAGGCGGGAACACCCACGCACATGCACAGGGTTTGGGGGCGGAGACTAACGAACTTTCCTATTGCTAGGGAAGTTCCGACCTCTGGCGCAAGGGCGCCTGGGAAGCCCATCTGTGTGGCTTCATGAAGGTCCACTCGAAGAACCAACTTTACAGGTAAGTAACTGGTTCTTACGGCTACAGCCCAATGTATTATATTTTATACTATGCAATATATTATACAATATGTTATATTACATAGTAGTATATTGAATGTACAGTAATCCCCCGCCTATTGTGGGGGTTAGGGATCCACCTGACCAGCGATAACTGAAAATCTGCGATACGTGGATTCAGGGCGGGGGCGGGGGGCGATCAGATCCTCCACTGCTGCTCGCTCGGGCCGCTTCAAGACTTCTCGAAACAGCCCGGGTGAGTGGTGTTGGGGGATCTGTTTTCCCGCCGCCACTCGCCCGCACTGCCCCAAGAAGTCTCAAGGCAGTGTGGGCGAGCAGTGAGTGAGTGGCGTTGGGGGAATCTGATCCCCCACCACCGCTCGTCTGCGCTGGTCTGAGACTTCGCGGGGCAATGCGGGGCAACGCCGTTGGGATATCTGATCCTCTCTGACACTCGCTCGGGCTGCTTTGAGGCTTCTTGGAGCAGCTCAGGTGAGCAGCGTTGGGGGGTCTGATCCATCACTGAGCTGGAGCCCGGGGCTTGGGGAAGGGAGAAAAAGATTTTAAAATCCTGGGCTTTTTAAACCTTTTTTCCCTCCCCCACACCCCGGGCTCCAGCTCATTGGTGCTGGTGTGGGGAAATAAAGGTTTTTCTCCCCCACCCCAGCGCTAATCAGCTCGAGCCCAGGCAGGTACAGCGGTCCCGTGATATAGCAGGACCGTAGTACATGAACTGCAAAATGGCGGCGGGGGTGTACTGTATTGTATGGCTTCTTTTGCAAGTTGCTTTAAGAATCATAGAATCATAGAATTATGTTGCAATAAGGAGAAATTCATCAATTTAATAATTTAACAAATTAGTGAAAGCATGTTTCCTCACCTCGACTCCCATGAACATTTAATATCTCTTTAAATTAACATCCCTGACAAAAGCAAAAATACAATGAAGAGTTTCGTGGCGCTCTTAAAGATTGCTACATTTTATTTGGCAGAAGGATTGTGGAGTGGAGCCTACTTCTTCAGCTGCGAAAATTGGAATACGGTCAATGAACGGATACACCAGGGGAAGAAAGGGGCTTGTTAGGCTTTAAGACTGTGGGTCCCAACCTTTGATTCCCATATATTATTGGACTAAAACTCCCAGAAGCCTTCATAATTAACTGCGAAGGCCAAGATTTCTGGGACTTACAGTCCAAGAACATCTGGAGCCCAAGGTTGAGAACCACTGCTTCGAGATGCAACAGGACTATTTTTGAAGCAGCAAAGAAAAAAAATACTACAGCCACCTCTCTGTAAATCAACAAGGCTGTTCTCCGGGTATATGGGTATGGGAGCAGTACAGAGGTCTGTAAATAATGTTTATGAAAAAATGTGTTCTCTGAAGATGTTAACTCAGAGCTTGGTAAAAAATGCTTACTGGTTGAATTGAGACAAAATCTGTTTGGGATTGCAGCCAGGATCTTGGTAAATCACAACAAGCAGTACAATCATAATTCCCAAATGATTCAGAATGTTTTCCAAGCCATCTGGATTGTTTTGCAAAAGTGTTCTTTGAATCATGTGATGGTGTTGTTCTCTGCCATCAAGTCACATCTGCCCTACGGCAACTGTAAAAGAGTTTTTCTAAAGATGTGAATGTGGGCACCGCTGCATAGGTAAATAACAAAAGGAACTGATACAACCACTCAAATATTAAGTCAAAAGGAGGGGAAATGGTAGCCTCAGGATGTAGAAAATATAATATTCTTTATTGCAACATTAAATGCCCGCTGCCTGTCAGCTTTCTTCAAGGGTGTATTTATTTAATTCAAATTAATTCTTTTTCTGTTCATTCAGTTTGGGACCAGCTCCATTAAATCAGTATGACTAGAGTTTCCCCTTCCTTTGACCTATCCAAAGGGGGCTGGCTCTGCTGGAGGCTTCTCCAATGAGAGGAGCTTCCTTGCCCTCCTGAGCAAAATAGAGTGAGACGCTTTTCACCCTTCTCGCAGCCCAGGAAGGGGGGGGAGCACTGTATATAGCAGTGCATCTCCCAGGCTTTGCCGTCTTTCCAGGCAATTGTCTCACCTGCTCACCCTTTCTTGGTACTAGTGTGAGTCTTAACTAGTCGCTTTCGGGGGCCAGATAGGAATTTTTGCCCCATTCCTAGAATTGACCTATTGGTGAACGGGGATTTTTCACTTATCCCACAATGGTGATTGTTGGTGCGTCCATTAGATTGTCATCATTACTGGTAACACTGGTGGGTAGTGCCGAAATCACAAGCATTTGCTGAGTCCTAAGTGGAGATATATCTGGTTCTAGCCCAACTAACCCCAGGTGCAGATCTAGAGATTACAGTGTTAGGTGGGGGGAAGATGTGCTGGGATTCCTCCCTGGGCCAAGAGGCACCAGTAGTGGGTCTTGCGGACCTGGAGTGGTGATACATTAAGTTACCAGACATGGATGCCCTGTCTTACTGACCGGGCAACCAAGGGGTGGTGGACTCACCCATACATAAGTCAGTTGGTGGGGTTCCGAGAGACTTCTTGGTCCCAATTGTTATTCCACACTACGTCAGGCCCCTCTTTGAGTTATAGTTTGAAATCTCTTTGGAATATGCTTCATGAAGTGTGGCCCGAGTTTAAATCCATCCTCTGTGTCTCGCCTCTTCATTTCGCCTTGGGAGGGCAAAGTTCATTCATGGCAACTGGACTTCTTTTCTTGTGAGACCAAAACATTTCACTGCTCATCCAAGCAGCTTCGTCAGTCTCACTGGCAAAGCTGCTTGGATGAGGAATGACACATTTCGATCTCACAAGAAAAGAAGTCCAGTGGCCATGACTCAACTTTTGGATAACCTCACCTGGATAACTGAGAATCTTCACAGAAGTTCCTTTGACCTAATACTTCTACATGGGTACCTAACTGAAAATCACTGTGGCATAATGGTGCTGTAGTTTGGTGGGGGTTAGAAAGGCTAATTTGTTGGAACAAATCCAGTTTTGTGACATGAGGTCAGACTGTGATTGAGAAGCCAAATATATTCCTTGTTGAAGAAAATATTTTTAAAATATACATTTTTGAACAATTAATGACTTGGTCTTTTTGTCAAGAGGGCATTTAAAGTGAGTCAGCAGAACCTCTGGTCTTAAAGTGTTTTTCTCCATGTTGTTTCAAAGAACTGAATCTCGCTGCAGTTCGGATGGAAGACAGTTCTCTTTTTTCATATACAGTGGTACCTCTTAAAACAAACTTAATGCATTCTGTGGGTCAATTTGTTTTAAGAAAGTTTTGTCTTACAAAACACAGTTTCTCATAGGAATGCATTGAAAATGAGTTAATCTGTTCCGGAGGTTATAGATCGCTTCATTTTATGAAAATTTTGCCTTACGAAATGTGGTTTCCCATAGGAATGCATTGGGAACAGATTATTCTCTTCCAGAAGCTAGAACAAAGACAAAAATGACTGGTTTTTTCCTCTGGGTACATGTGAAATGGTTTTTTGTCTTGCGAAGCATTCCATAGGGGAATTTTTGGTCATGCAAAGCATGCCTATTCCCAGAATTCTTTTTCTTCCTATGAGGTTTTTTGTCTTACAAGGCATTTGTCTTAAGAGGTACTACTGTATTTGTTCCCACACACACAAGTAAAGATGCTGTATGAACTTCTTTTACTTTGAATATTATTATAGTCCTTTTGAACAATGTTTTTAAAAACTATATATGTACGACATTTATCTTCTTCTTGCAGTTTGTGAAAAACAGATGAAAGTGGTTTTTAGAGACTCACCTGAAGAACATCTCCAGCCTTTTAAGGATAAATTAGAAGATTTTTTTCTGAAAGGTAGGTGTTTTTCAATGTAGTTCTGATGCTTTCCCTACTTTACATACTTCTGTGTGAGACCCATTTTATAATGATTCAGGTTTCTATATTAGGTCCCATTGAGGTAGAGAATGTTAGTTCCATTTTTATATGGGTGGGAAGTGAAAACATTTTCACCTTGGTACTGCACCAGTGACACTGATGATCTATATAGGAAGGGTCACTGCTGGTGCCCTAGTGAACCATCAGCTCCCACCCTATAAAGACAGTCTGAATCTTCAACCTGATCTACTGCTGGGTCTGAGGCAGGTGCTAAGCAGGGTTGACCAGCCTAGGAGGGGGAAGAGGCTGCAGCAGATAGAAAGCATAGAGAAGGAGGAAAAGGTAGGTACAGTCTGTCAACTGGGGGCACATAGGAGGTCTTAGAGGATACAGGGAGAGGACTGGGGAGAAATGAGGAACACTTAGCTCCATCCAGGATGGAGGAAATAGACACCTCAGGGACAGATGAGGATGGTGCTGGGAGATGCCCAAGGACAGCCAGAAGAGATACTGAGTGTGAAGGGGGAAAGAGAGACTATACATGACAGGAAGACACCATGCAGTGTCAACTCCATCATGAATGAGGTACAGAGCTTGGGATGTTTTAGCCTGTCCCTTGCTCCACACAACCACACTGCAGTAGTTGCCAGTACCCACATCCCATGAAGTGCTAGTCAGACCCTACACCACCCCTCAGAGGAGATGCAGGAGACAATAAAGTCAAAGGGAACATCTGCACTGCCTCCTGCAGCAGCGGCCACACCTGCAACAGCAACTGACTCCAAGGAGACAAAGACAGTAGCCAGGGCTAGGACTCCTTTGGTCTGCCTTGGAAGTCCTCCCCAGCAGCAGCTTAAGACTCATAGATCCCAATGGACTTAACTCGGGATCCAGAGAGATCTGAGTCACCCCAGAGCAAGTGCCAACAACTCTGTCCTCTTAGAGACTCCCAGGAGTAGAGAGACCTCCACCCCATTCCACTGTCCCAATAAAACCTGTTGTTCAAATGCCAGACAATCTATGGATAAGGATCTGGGAATGGGGGAGAGTTTGACCCTGGACCCCACTCTTGGTGTGGGTGTGGAGTGCACAACAGCCCAAAGAAACCTCATCCCAAAGAAACTGGTCATGCAGGTCCTTCACAGAATTGCCACCTGTGCCAGTTCCTATTAAATTTTAGTATATATCTGTTTGCATATTAACTGCATTTTTTAAAATGTCTTCCCTTCATATGAGTTAAATATACATATAAGGATGGCTTGCTGCAACAACAACCAAACAAGAAATAAACCAAGAACAAACTAATAATGACAAGATTAAACCAGCATGGGATTATCATAATTCAAAAATGAGTATCAGGGAATTGACTGACATCATCCTTAGTCGATGTTTAAGATCACTGCTGATGTATAAAAAGATGCTCATAGTGTATAAACCCACGAGTAGGGCTGAATTGCATCCACATTGTGGACTTATATTATCATTTGTTGCATCTTCATCCAGAAGAAGCAACCGTTGTTCTACTGAAGGCAAAAGAATTAAGGGATGCTCAGTATTTTTCTGGATTGTGAAATTCAAAACACTGACCTTGGATTGTCCCAGTCATTGTATTAGGGAGAGGCAGAACCAACTCTTGTGGTGCGTATAAGAAAAAACTGTTATTCCCACAGGGTCAGTGTTTCTAAAATAAAATGAAGCAATTTAGTACCAAATGCCTGAGAAATCACATGCATGGTGAGATAGTTTGAATATGTGAGTGGCTAATATAACAGTTTCATTTTTTTCTTGTAAGCATAGCTGTTTGCCACACCTACAAGTAATTTGGATAAAAAATTCTATCTAGATTAAGAAGGTTGATTTAATTGGTAAAATCGTGTGTGGCCAATTATGTTAAACATTTCCTAGCAAGGGTTTGGCCTTTTGTTCTTATGCAGTTCTAATTATTATTATGCAGAGAGAATGCACAGGGGCACGCAGACTTACCCCCAGCATGCCCCCACTGAGTTCAGTACGATTTCTTTCATGTAAATGTCCATAGGATTGCAACCCCAGACTATAAAGTTCTCAGTATATATTCTAGGCCCTCACTAATGATACATTCCTAGAAAAATGTAATGCATGTATTAAGCTTCCACATAAACTTAGCAGGGTTCCTGCAAAAAAATCTTCACAGTAGGAGTATTTGAGTCCCAGGCATGTCTGTTCTGGTGGTCTTTTCATCTCATTTAATTAGCAGTTTATATTTATGGCTGCAGCAGTGAATGAGTTTGAGACAACACGGAGTATGTAGGCACGTTAACACCAGCAGTCTCTCCCTCTGTGATATAGACATATATAGATGCACGCACACTACACTAGGGTCTGAATTAGGTTGGAAATTTTGTTTTATTTTAGAATGAATCATAAAGATTCTGAATTGGAACCCTAGAAGGGAAGGAGAAGAAACTTTAACCTGACCCTCCTAACTGCTGTCCCAATCTGAATATGGGAAAGGAAAATTCTAGAATACCTGTTCACTCAATAGCAAACATATTAACATATCAAGTTTGTCCCTAGGATATCTGATTTGTTATCTTGATTTATTCAGTGAAAAAATAAGCAAGCTCAAATTATTCACTTGCCAAGTAAATTCTTGCCAAAACTATGTTTAACTGATGCCTAGAAGGTCTTGATAGTCTGTGCTATACAGTATATCTTGTTTCTTAAAACATCATCTTAGATCCAGGGCTGCTGTAGAATTGGCATAGCATTGCTTGCTGGAAGACTTAAGACACTCATTCCAGGCCTCTAGAGAGAGACGTTCTTGGAACAGTTTCTGTTCCATTCCCTCGCCCTTCTATATCGGTGTCCAATATGTGTGTGATGGGCTCTGTAATTAAAATCTATGGGAAATGGCATAAGAACACAGAAGCAATATACTCTTCTGTACTTCCTCACAAATATTTCATCATGTTGATGTGATTCACCACAGAATTGTGAAGCTCTGAATTCTTTCTGCTAAACAAGGTCCTTCAAAATCCATGCTATAATATATATCTTTTTAGTATATAATTCTGGCTTAATTATCTGTGTGTATGTCTTTAACTGGCCAACATTTATAGTCTTGGTGTTTTCCCTTATTTGCGTTAAGAGTTCTACTTAGTATGATATGGGCACAAAGTATGGGGCCAACCAGTGTCGGGACTTTGGCTCCCAACCAACCTAATCTGCATAGCCAGTAGTAAGGACTGACTGGGGCTGCCACCCATGACTTTCTGAGGTTTTATGTGTTGCCTAACATTATGTAAGAATGATACCTTTTTGCTTCTACTATACACTTCTTTCCTGCTGATTGGGCACAGCAGGATCATTGTGAGTAGTATTTGATCCCAAACCCAAGAAGATAAATGGAAATGTGGCAGGACTCTCCTTAAGTAATCTTCCTTAAGTAATAGAGATGGGCACTAAACAAAAAAAATGGTGTTTCGGTTTTTCGTTTGTCGTTGAGAGGTCTGTTTTGGTTCGTTTCCGTTTGTCGTGAATTCTTGAAAAAATTTCGTGTCGGTTTTTCGTTTGTCATTTCTACCTGCTTTTTGCGCTATTTTTAAAGCATTTTCGTGTGCAGGCGTCCCCCCAATGCCCCAGACCAGAGGGAAAACACTAAAAAAAATGGGTGCTGGCAGAGACACAGTATAGACTAGGTACGCAGGGAGTCTGCAAAGGCAGCGGTGGGCGTTGCCCAGGGTGCAAGGGAGCCGCAGAGTGACTGCACTGCGGGGCAAGGGAGGGTACTCACCGAGCGGTACGCAGCTCGCACACACACAGGGAGGCTGCAGGACTGAAGCAAGAGTCACAGAGACAGCAATCCCACCCTAACTCCCACCAGAGACTGCAAGGAGGATGGGGGCTGCCAGAGCTTTTTATGCCCTCTGTGGCTGCCAGACCTGCCAAGTCTGCAACCTGGGCATGCTATTGGTTGAACATGATCCCCTCACATAGCTTGCCTCCATTTTGTGGCTGGTGGCGACATCCATTTTAAAGGGAAAAGAAAAATACATTGCGATGGGAGAAGACAAAAATAAACGTTTTAAGGACCCCAACCCCTTGGTAGGTAATAATTTCAAATAATTATCGCATTATTGCTGCGTTTTTACAGATGTCCAGGGTGTTTTAATACCCAAGAAATCAATCAATATTAGGCATCTGGGAGCCATTTTGGGTCGATGTTCCCTAACTCCCCTTAAAGGGAAAAAATACAGCGATCTGAGAAAAGACATAAATGCACCTTTTAAGGACCCCAACCCCCCTAGTAGGTATTATCAGACAATATAAATAATTATCACTGCGTTTTTACGGATGTCCAGGGCATTTTTTAACATTTAAAACAGCTCATTTCATTGTGCATCGCCATTAACGGAAACGAAACATAACACCCACAATTTTCGTGGTTCTGTTCGTTTTGTTGCATTTTCATCACAATTTTCATTTGTCGTTTCGTTACGTAACGGAACGACTAACGAATAACGGAAACGAAAAAAATGTTCGTTCCGTGCCCATCTCTATTAAGTAATCTTGCTATCAACCAACCAACCAACCACTCCATGCAGTTCATTATTTATTTATTTATTTATTTTATTATTTATTTTATTTTATTTTATTTTTGAGTATTTTATCCCGCACACTAAATTACTTATTAGTGGGCAAAGATTAATTTCTTTCAGAAAAAGTGAAAACAATCTCTCCCCCTAACCCAAAAAGTTACAGGAGGAAGTGGTCTTGTCCACGAAAACTGACATTAAAATATAATCTTAAAGGAGCCACAATTTTTTGTCTTCAAGTTTTGTCTTTAATTATTTTGTTTTTGGCCTGGATGCTACCACAGACTAACATGGTTACCTCTTCTAACTCCATTGTTAATTACTTGTTATTGATCTAAATGATTGCTGACTAAACTTCATGTTTTGGAAGGAAAATAGCTAGAAAATGAATTTATGACTCATGTATATATAAAATATGCATAAGACAAAATCTTTGGATTACAAAATGCCAAATTAGACACCATGTTTCAGAAGAGGTCCGAATGCGTCTTCTAGTTTCTTTTTTTCCCAGTTTAGCAACTAATTTTCTAGGAAATGACTGGCAAGCACCATAGGAAACCCTAGAAAGCGGGAAAGCATAACAGGAAGATTTATGGGAGTTCACAATGTGCCAGCTTAAGTAGCTTAATGATGCTCTAACGAACAGAGCAGTAACTTTAAGTAAGTGAAGCAACTGGCTTGTGCAAGAGGATTCCTAAGGATTAATACAGTATGAACACACAACTAGTACAATAAAAGCCCACCCAAAATTTCCAGTACAAAAAGAATTTAAGAGAAAGGAATGTATTCCACATTTATATGAAAGCTGAAGGAAATTTTAGGTCTTCTGAGCAACAAACAAGGAATTAATTGGAAGGGCCATGTTGTTGACAAAAATAACCACGACAGCGAAGCAGCACAGAACAGAATGCAAAATAAGGTCAGATTTAGTCTTCAGCTACCTCAAGCTTCTGTACCACATATTTTGTGCTTAGAAAGAAGCTGGAAGAAATGGTAGAGAAACATGAGAGGCTATCTCCTGTGGTATTATTCTGCATTGGATGCAGGAAAATTGTAGGAGGAAATCACAGTCTAGAAGAATTTATCATTATACTTAAGAGCAGAGAAATCCATAGACTTAAGTGATTATTTCAGGACACAGCATTTTTCTTAACATTCTTTTGCTCTGAAACCTCAACAGTACATTTTATCTGTAGGAAAAGCTGGTTTGCTTGGTGGGGGTAATTTATTTATTTATTTATTTATTTTTATATTTATATACCGCACCAATTTCCCAAAGGTAACTCTGGGCGGTTCACATAAAAGCACTAGAAATCACAGAATAATAATAATCAATGGGGAGACAATAATAATAAAATAAAATAGAAAACACCAAACAGCAACAAAAAATAATAACAATTTGCAAGAGACATAGAACTACTTATAATAAGTACAAAAAAAAGTGAACCAAACTCTAGTGATTGCCAAAGGCATCCCTAAACAGCCAGGTCTTAACCGCTTTTCTAAAGGATGCCAAAGAAGAAGCCTGGTGTATCTCGCTTGGTAGTTCATTCCAAAGGGCCGGTCTGGCCACCGAGAAGGCCCATTTACGTGTTGCTACCTTACGGGCCTCTAGGGGTGGCCACCCGGAGCGAGAGAGGATCGGGTGGGTCAGGCCAGCTCTGATCGTAGGGAGATACCCTCTGCCAGATAATCAGGAACCAAGCCATGCAGGGTTTTGTAAACCAAAACCAACACCTTGAACCTTATTCAGGAGGCAACGGGCAATCAATGCAGGCGAACCAGGATGGGGGTGATGCGGTCAAACCTGCCCACACCAACCACCAACCTGGCCGCCACATTCTGCACTCGCTGCAGTCACCGAACAAGGTTCAAGGGGAGCCCCATATAGAGAGCATTGCAATAATCTATCCTCGACATGACCAGCGCCTTCACCACCGTCCTCAGAGAGTTCCCATCAAGGTACAGGTGAAGCTGGGCAATACGCCTAAGATGGTAAAAGAACGACCTGGTCACGGCTGCCACCTGGGATTCCAGAGACAGATCTGGATCCAGGACGACACCCAGACTCCTCACCCTTTCAGTCAGCTGGAGGGCGGACCCACTCAGACTGGGAAGAGGGCCACTGTACGCATCCACCCTCCCCCCCCCCAAAGAACAGAACCTCAGACTTCCTGGGATTGAGTTTGAGCCTGTTAATCTTGGACCACTCCAGTACTGCAGCCAGGCAGCGATCAAGGGTCTGGACAGCCTCCACTGCAGAGGTGGAAAAGGAGAGATAGAGCTCTGTGTCATCAGCGTACTGATGACAGCAAGCTCCAAAACTCTGAATGACCTCAGCCAGCGGCCTCATATAGATGTTGAAGAGCATGGGGGAGAGAGCCGACCCCTGAGGCACCCCACAAGAGAGTGTCCAGGGAGATGACAAGTTACCCCCCAAGCTCACATGCTGAGCACGGCCCTCAAGGAAGGAACGGAGCCAGCCAAAGGCTAGACCCCCAATCCCCACCTCAGAGAGCCAGCCCAGGAGGATACCATGGTCAATGGTATCAAAGGCCACTGACAGGTCGAGAAGGACCAGCAGGGTAGAGCAACCCCTGTTGGCCCTCCTCAACAGGTCATCCTGCAGTGCGACCAGGGCAGTCTCAGTCCCATGACACGGCCTAACCCCAGACTGGAAAGGATCCAAGACATGGTTCTCCTCCAGGAATGACTAGAGCCGCAGGGCGGCAACTTCTAATGCATGTGCATTAGAAGGATGGTGGTATCTGAAGGCAATTGCAACAAAACATAGCACAACACATATGAAGAGGATATGTACCTAAAATTATAAAGAATGTTTTTAATTTGATTTTAAATAAAGAGAAGCAAAGCAAAGTGTTCTGCTTATATACCGCCCCCATACCATTTGAAGTAGTCTCTGGGTGGTTTACAGTTTAATTACAGTATGCAGGCTACACATAAGGTGCTAAATCTGTATATTGTCCCTCATTACTGTAAGCCGCTTTGGGTCTTTTTCCAAGAAGAAAGGCGGGGTAAAAAATACTCTAAAATAAATAAATAAATTAAATGTTTTAGATGATGTTTTTAATGTGTTAATGATTTTAATCTGCCTATGATACATTGTTTGGGAAGCCCAGGTGGATAAAAAGCAAGTGCAATCAACCCCTATATCAATCCATGTCTTTCTAAAATCAAATTTACTTCTACAGTGTTCTGTTGTGTTGCTGTAGAGTACTTCTAACTATATTGAACCAATGCTTCTGAGTATATAAATATATAGGCCTGGAATTTTAAACTATAGCTGTTCTGTGCAACTTCTTTTCACACGTGCAATTGCTCACAAAATCCTTAAAACACAAAGCAAACAACAAGGCTACCTATTCACCCTTTTCCTGTGCACTGTGCTGTTTCAGGGACTTCTGTCCAATTCCTTTAGCCTTACGTTTCCTTCTAGCACTTGATTTTACATATTGTTTTTGTCAGTGGGCTCCCAGCACAGTTCTTCTGTCTTTCCAAACTTAATGAATGTTCTGTGATAAGAAGAAAGAAACAATGGAAAACGGGGACAGAAGAATTAAAAATGCAATATGAGATTGCCTGAACCATGCAAAATTTGTCAGGGCGATTGTAGGAAAAACCCTTTGTTTGTAAATACCCTATGATACAGGAATAAAGCTACTGCAGTCAAGGGCAAAAGCCATCTCTGCAGTAATGGGGCCATGTGTCTAACATAGCAAGCATATGTGTCGTGTTGGATTTGGTATTGTGCAAGTACAGGTTTAAGGGCAAGGCAGCATTTTTAACCAGTTGTAATGATTCCAAGGTAGTAAATGCTGGGAACGCTGTTGCCTTCCTACCCCACAATTAAACATCATCACTAAGTGGATCTTTGTCTTGAACTTTCCCATGCAGCAACTGTTGTTTGCTAAAGACTTATTCTTTTTACCTTTGATCTGCTATGATCCATTTCACACATGACATTCACACATAACCTCCATTTAGAAAGTAAACATAAATGACTTAATATAATTTGCTACATAACAGGCTGAACATGCCAGCACGTCCAAGGCCAGCTGTTTTTACTGTAGGAGTAATCTGGGAATAAACTCCTGTATAGTTGTTTAGCCAAAACACGATAAGCTACATAAGTATTTTGAAGTAGTGGCTGCTTTAATTAGCAGTTAATACGTAGACCTTTAAAAGAATCAGAAGTATGTTTCACAAGCCAACATTTTTCCATCCATAGCATATGTTTTTAGTGAAATAAAGACTGATTAAAAAATTGTCATTTCCAGTTTTTTTGCACATTCAATTTGTTGCTAAACATTTCTTGCAATCCTGATTTTTGTTGCCTCATACACAGGCATTCCCACCACCTTTCCATGGCCATGAATTGCAACAGCTGTGGGAAACTGGAAAAACACAAAATGTGCCAGGGATGATAGGTCATGACAGTAGCAGTACTATGACTGTTAGGATGAGATAATATTGAGATGTCCTTTTCAACAATACGGTTAATCTGGCCATGCAATTTTGTCTGGGGTGGAGGGATACTCACTGCATATTATACAGAGAGAGAAAATATGAAATGTGTTTAATAAACACAGATGTAATAATTACTCAGGGTATGGCAACACTAGTATTTGTATTTTACGAACAATGCAATAAAAATATCTGTAGACAGTTACTTAATGATTCCCACTCATGTTATTGGTACAATAACGTTTTTAAAGCATCTGATTTAAAATTGGCGGTAGTTCTTAACCAATACACACTGATAATAAATCAGTCATTATGAGTAGAGATGGGCACCAAGTGCTTTGTTGCACTTTATCAGCATGGCAGCACAGCTGCTACGCGTTCCTTTCCTCCACCCACCACACTGACATTTCCACTCATCCTCCTCCATGTGCCAGCGAGGTTGTCCTCCAGGATCAGCTGCTCAGTCCCGGCAGGAGCCCAGGCTTTCCTCCCTCCCCCGGCCCCGCCTCTTTTGCCAGCTGACCACTGACTGGCCATACAGGCAGCCACCTCATCTGAGTGGCAGGCTGCTGGAAGAGGCAGGGCAGAGAAGCCCAATCACCTGCCCAGGGGGTGGAGGCAGGTGGACGGAGGTGTAAATACGTGTGTGGTGGGGGGAGGAACAGGTGGCAGTGGTGCTTCCACAATGATGAATTAAACTGAAGCACAACAAAGAGCTTCAATGCCCCTCCCAAGTTACCATCTATGGGGAAAGGATGAACCATAATGACGCAGCATCCAGATTACTAACTGGGGCTGGTTACAGGGATCACACAACCCTCGATTGCAGCAGTTCCACCCATTTCCAGACACAATTCAATGTCCTGGTTTTGACCTATAAAGTCTTCAATGGGCATTTTCTGTTGATGCTTCCAGATTCTGGAATTCCTTCCCACAGAAGGCTAGACTGGCTCCATCTTGACTGTCCTTCTGCAAGTAGGCAAAGGGCTTTTACTGATACTGTATATATAACCCACCTTGGCTCCTTTTTAAGGAGAAAAGTGAGGTAAAAATATTTTAAATAGACCAATAAATTTACACAATTTATAAATTGAAGGATCTACATTATCTTATTTATTTATTTATTTATTATTGCATTTGTATCCCGCCCATCTTCCCGGAGGAACTCTGGGCGGCTTACAGAGAGGCGACAGAGTGCAATATTCAGAATACAATATAACATACCAAAAACAGAGTAAGCAATAAAACAGTTATAGACAGTTTTTTAAAAACACAAAGCACATAGGCGCCCTAGCATTGCCTTCTAAAGGGAGGCGAGTTACTTAGAAGCAAGCATTGATGGCGGCAAAGAGAAGCGATAATAATAATAATAATAATAATAATAATAATAATAATAATA
>JAHTLZ010000016.1:24048470-24060746 GCA_023846285.1 Phrynocephalus versicolor | reverse complement strand
CTTGTGTGGGGTAATTTTATCCCAACAGGATTTTTGCCAGTATATTATAATTTACTGTACCTGAAGCTTTATCCTGCAATAAAAGAACAGGCTATTGTTATAATAATGACAACAATGTCTTAAGATTATTGCTACTGGTATCATTTTTGTCTTGAGAAAGAACCAGTCCCACAACTGAATCAGAATCCTGTTGACTTGCTCCATCTGTTCAATACTCTTTTACAGAAGTATTTTAGCAGTTACAGAACATACATAAGGAGGTATCAAGTTAGCATAACACAGATGTTTTCTGATACTCCACTGGAACCAAGGAAGTTGTCTGGGATGCCAGCTTTGGTTCCAGGGGTCTATGGTCAAGGTGCTCTGAATTCACACACACACACACACACACACACACACACACACACACACACACACACACACTTGAGTGGGATGCATCTCTTGCATTGCTGTCCTCACTTGTCCTTTCCCTTTAAAGACTAGTTGCTGAATCAGCCCAGATTAACGGTTTTGCTTCTGCTCTCTCTCCCTATTGTTTTGTCACAGATCACTGGTGAACAGGTCATAATACCTGGGATGGGAAAGAGCGGAGGCAGGATCCCTCATTGGTTTACAACAGTGGGGTCATTTAGTTGTGGGTCTTGGCATGTGTCCAAGGATGCTTAGTTTCAGATACTGAAGACAGGCACAGTGATTTATTTTCACAGCATTACATTTGCAAACTTAAATTGGGTATTAAATGGGATGGCATTGCTGTTGCTTTGAATAAATAGATCGTGGCTGTGATTTAAAATGAATCAGTCAGTAACCGGCTTGCCCTTGCACTACAAAATAGTTGATGTTAACTAATATAGCACTGTTTCTGCAGGATAAAACTTAATTTAGTAGTTTTGAACACACTCTGAAATAAAAACACATACACAGGCTACTTTATATATAAGTATGCTATACTTAAAATATAAAAAAAATCCATTGCATCTATTATTAGTAAGGTAATCCATTGCATCTATTATTAGTAAGGTTTCCAAGTAATGGTGGTTTTGTGTTAATTGCAAAGCTCGATTGCCGAGTCAGAAATCTGCCTTGAGGGAAACTGAACTTCCCTGGTGGGTTTATGTGCTGACAGTCTTTTCCCCCCAACAATGCAGCTTTGAAGAAACTGTGGGGTATTTTGGAATAAAGCTGAAGTCTGGTGAGAAGGAGATCACGCCGAACTATGTTTTCACAGTGTGGTATGAGTTCTGCAGCGACTTTAAAACCATTTGGAAACGAGAGAGCAAAAACATTTCCAAAGAAAGGTAAGGTTCTAATAAAGTCATTAATACCATTTTTAGAAGTCTGGGAAACTGTTCCGTTTCAAACTCAACAAATTATGCTCCCATATTTCACAGGCGTCATTGTTTTCTTTCAGATCAAATGGACATCAAGGAAAGATTATTCCCTCAGGGTGCCCAGGAAAATTCACCAAAGGGATGCTGTCCCCACAAAAAGATAAACACATATAATCTGATAAATTACACTTTCTTAACCCCTTCCAATTACTAGCTAGTAAAATGAAAGGGGAGCTGTGCTAATTTGTAACAGATTGCTTCTCTTTGCATTTTCATGTTGGGCTACGCTAAATGAGGCGATATTGCTGTTGCAGACAGGACAGACAAATAAAAGTGAATGCTTTTTTCCAGTTAATATACTACTTGCATCAAAGGGTAGCCTATGAGATTCAGGCCACACTTAGCACACTACTGTGGCCCCATGTTGAATTTACAGCATCACTTCTTGGTATCCTGCTGTGGACATCAAACTCCGTGCCGCGGCATCTCCCTCAGTCTTCTGATTTTATTGGGTTTCGTTAACCCCCCCCCTTTTTTTTAAAGGTTTCACCTCTGAGCTTGGTTTTAAGAAATAAAGAAAAGGTGAGGCCATTATTTAATAAACATTTTAAAAGCTGTGTTACTGTATGTAATTGGTCTGTTACTGCATGGTATTATAAGAAAGTTACCCTTGAGGCATTTCCAGTTGTCTCCTCACTAACTAAGGTATCCATCTTAGATTTCTGCCACATCCAAAGCAGCCCCACACACAAGGAGAGGAGATTGGCAGGGTGAGGTATTCCAGAGTTTGCAGAAGTACAAGAAGAAATTAGATTAATACCCTGTGGTTGGGTGGCTTCTCAAGCAGCCCAGTGAGGACTGAGCATGCTCAGTAAGCACAGGATATCAGCAGAGCTGTAGGGAAGAGAATTGAGGGAGGGAACAGAATATGCTGGAAAAAAGGCACAGTTGAAAGCTCCTTGCTGTAGAATTTTGCTGTGCAGGACTGACTTTTCCAGCTCTAAAATTGGCCTATCTTGTACACATGATTACTTTTTCCTGGGACTTTGGGAAATAGGTGCAGTATATAAATGTAAAAATAAAATAAAATATAAAAATAAATTGTAATTATTTTCCCTCTCCTCACACAAATAATGGATACGTAAGGCACTGGTATGTGGGGCTGCCTATGGAGAGTGTCAGGAAACTTCAGCGGGTCTAAAATGCAGCACCCAGGTTACTAACTAGGGCTAGACAGAAAAATTGCATAACCTTCCTGTTATAGCAGCTCACTAGTGTCAATCCATTTCTGGGAAGACTTCGGAGTGAGGGCTCTGACCTATAAAGCCCTAAACAGCCTGAGCCCAAGCTTTCTCCTCAGGGAAGCTTTCTCTTGGTGAATTGCAACCAAGTTTTTTAAAATGGATTGTTGTGCATTACTGCGTTGAATGTGTTTTGGTGTTTCTCATGTTTTTCTGGTATTATATTCATTGATCCTTTTAGCATTGTATACTCATTGTTACTAACTTAGATACTGTATTTTTAAAGGTTGTAAGCCACCATGGGTCATTTTTAATGAGAAAGGGGGGTTAAAAATATTTCAAATAACTAAATAATGTAGGTGTGATCAGCCGCATCCATGACCATTATCCCACTTGACACAATTTTTGAAGCACTCACCTTTTTAAAAATGATCCAGTAAAATTAATAAGATGTCTTTGGGCATGGATGTATCAGTAAAATAACTCAAAATGGTCATTAAAATTTAGATTAACAATAGAAGGAAGATACTGAACCATAGTCTCTAGATCAAACATGCAAAGGTTTATTCCTTTTTATGAGTTATACATTTTATATGACAAAAGAAATTGGTGCATAAATAGGAAAAGGTTGTGAAGTTATTTTGGTCTACACCTAAAGAATTTCTGAGTCACCAGGTTAAAGCTATGTAGCTTAACTGCCACATTCCATCATTTGATTCATGACTGATTATGGATCATCAATGCCTCCTTCCTTAGTAAATATCAAGGAAGGATGATATGAACAGCTGTCAAACTGAATATTTTTAAAGATCTAGTCATCTTCATCTGTTTCTGCATCTAGAAGAAAAGGAAAGACAGAAATTGTGGCATCTTCAAGACCAACAGACTTACTGTAATGTGAACTTTCAATGATTGTAATGAATCTTTTAGTCTTGAAGGTGCCAGAGTACTTTTGTTTCGATGTTTGTTTGCATTTGTTCATCCATACAAAGCTGAATGCAGCCTGATAGGTATTCTGGACATCTACAAATCCAAACAGCAAACAGAAAGCAAAAATATAACATTCCATTTTAAGACTTACCATTATATATGGTAAGAATATAAAGACGTAACCTCCTGAATCTAAATTTAACTTGTCATTTACTAGTTCATCCTCAGTATATACTAGTAATGTTAATGACCCAACACCCAAAAACATAAATATCCTTAAGCATGTAATTTAAAATTGGATGCAGATGTGGATAATTAAACATTAACATGTGTTTTATACAATCGTATCTGCCAAAGTAATAAGCTTTAGGTGGTAATTCACTGCCCTTCATTACAAACAGCAATGTAACTTCTAAGAAGAAATATACTTGGGTAAGGAGGGAAAATCCTTACAAAATGAAATTGGTCGTTATTTGAGACTATTGCAAGTTACAGAACTATTTCAAACTACAGAGGCTGAATATGTCAACATCCTAATAAGATATACCAATAAACAGAGGACACAAAACAAATCCCCACAAACCAGAAATATTCAATATACATTTCACTCCCTTCAAAAGGAGACATCAAGGAGTGCAGTAATTTTAGGACCATTGCATTAATTTCCAGTGTAGACAAAGTGGTGTTCAAGGTGTTGCAAGAAAGAAGTTTGCCATTTATGGTTTGAGAAATGCCATCTGTTGAAGGTGGATTCAAAAACGGAAAAGGCACTAGATGTCATACTGCAAATACTGTATATATTTTGGCTATTGGTGTGTGTTGAAGAATTTCAGAAAATTAGTTCTGCTCTATAGACTACAGCAAAGTCTTTGTGTGGATCGTGAAGAACTATGCTGTGAACTATTCTAAAAGACATTTGATTTTTGTGCTGCATGACCTATACTGTGGACACAAAGCTAGTTTTAGAACAAAATATGATTAAGCAGAATGGTTTCCCAAAGGTAAAGGTGATGGACTAGGGTGTATTTCATCTCCCTGTCTCTTCAGTCTGTATGCAGAACATATCATATGGAAAGCTAACTAGATTCAGAAGGAGGAAGAGTGAACACTGAAGGGAAAACATTGATAATTTCATATATGCAGATGACACCATATGACTGACAGAAAGAAGCTATGATTTGAGCAGTTCCTGGTGAAAAGTGGAAGAAGTATAGAAGTAGGACTGCAGTTGAACATTAAGAAAACAAAAATCATGACTACAAAAGAACTATACAATGTTAATATTGACGGTGAATAAATTGAAAATGTTAAAAGTTTTCAATACTTTGGTTTAACCATAAAATCAAAGGGGGCCTGCAGTCAAGAAGTCAGAGGAAGACTAAGGCATCTACGAAGGAATTAGAGATCATGAAGTGTAAGGATGTGTCACTGGAGACTAAGGCCAAGGTCTTCCACGCTATTGGATTTTCAGTTACAGTGGATGCATATGAAAACTGGACAGTGAAGAAAGCTGAGAGGGAAAAGATTGATTCATTTGAAGTACAATGCCGGGAGGAGAGGTTTACAGATTTCTTGGGCCATCTGAAAGACAAACAGGTGGGTCCTAGATCAAAAAAAGTTCAAACTCTCCCTGGAGGCAAACATGATAAAACTAGGACTGTCCTACTTTGGGTACATAGTAACAAGACTCACTAGAAAAGAAGATACTGTAATGTTTGAAGAGTTGAAAACGGGGAAGAGGAAAATCAAGTATGAGATTGATTGACTCCATATGTATGAGTTTAGAACTGAGGAGAGCTGTAATGAGAGGACATTTTGGAGGCCAGTCAAACATATGATCACCATAGAGTTTACTTGATGGCACACAACAGCAGGAGGAGGAATGCGGCAATTTTAGAAGAGGTAGCCATGTCAGTCTGGGCCAACATATTATAGTACCACTATAGTACCACTTTATTCTGCTCTTGTCAGTCCCCACCTGGAGTACTGTGTCTAGTTCTGTGCGCCTCAATTTAAAAAGGATGTTGACAACCTCAAGCAGGTACAGAGGAGGGTGACCAGGATGGTTGAAGGTCTGGAAGAAATGTCTTATGAGGAATGGCTTAGGGAACTGGGAATGTTTAGCCTTTCAAAAATAAGGCTGAGGGGGGATATGATAGCCATCTTTAAATATTTGAAAGGATGTCATATTAAAGAGGAAACAGGTTTGTTTTCCATGGCTTCAGACACTAGGACTCGGGGCAATGGTTTCAAACTACAGGAAAAGAGATTCCATTTGAACATTAGGAAATTACGCTTTCCTAATGTTCAAATGGAATCTCTTTTCCTGTAATTTCCTAATGTTCAAATGTACACTTCATGACAGTTAGAGCTGTTCAGCAGTGGAATATGCTGCCATGAAGGGTGGTGGAGACTCCTTCCTTGGAGGTTTTTAAGCAGAGGCTGGATGGCCATCTGTCGGAAATACTGTGATGGGGCTCCTGCCTGGCTGGGGGTTGGACTGGATGGCCCTTGAGGTCTCTTCCAACTCTATGAGATGATGATGATGATGATGATGATGATGATGATGATGATGATGATGATGATGATGATGATGATGATGATGATTATTTTAAAAATTACATTTATTCCCCCCAACCTTCATACATATATATGTTTCTATATTAGGCAAAAACACAAAAGCAGACAAAAAATAAAGAAAACAAAATTGTGCACCTTAGGGACTAACTGTGATATTTTAATATGAGCCTTTGTAGACAATTACACTTACTTAGACCCCTCAGACAATATCACAGTTTGCTAAGTGAGCTCTCTGACATGATATGTATCCCTGACCAGATTTACTTGTTGGTAATTGAACCTGTTCTGTCATTTTCAGGTGCATGTCTGCTCTGGGCCAATGTTCCCCTTTCTCTGTTTATTTCCAGATACTGGGTTGGAACACAGGAAGAACTAACATTAGGAGTACAGATTCCAGTCCTTTTCTATAAGCACTTCTGCAGGCGTTAATAGCTGAATTTGAGCAAGCATATAACCAAAAGATTTCATAGCTTTCACTTGCACCAGAGATTGTGCATGGTGAAGAATGTGGTTGATTCAGTTTCACTTTTTTTGTCACACAGTCATGCATTATTTTAGTTCAAAGTATACAATTCTAGTAGGAATTGTAATTAATGCAAACAAAAGACACTGCAGCTTATGTTTATGGAAAGATATATTCAAAATACTATCCAATAGCTAAAACATTGCAAAGGGGATGTTAAGAAGGTAGTGACTTCTTAGTGATAGAAGCTGGCAGTGACATTTAAGAATGTGGGATGACCTTCACAGCTTATTCATGGGACAGTTGAATCAACATAGATAAAGGCTAGAAATACTTTTTATTTCCAGATTGGTAGCTCTGTTATATCTTTTTCAGCAAAATTCTTTTTTGTTGTGTGTATTTTTAAGCAAAACAACAGAGTCTTGTTTGCACCTTAAAGACTTACAAATCTATTGTTTGTGGATAAGATGTATTAATTCCCAGGAATAGCAGCCAGTGCATCATAATTAGAAATGGAGACAAACCACCAAAATGGTGGTTCATGGTTCCTCAAGGTTAACGAAGCATGAACCACAAATCCCCCACACATGAACTGACAAACCTTTTCAGGGAGGGCAACAGTGGCTTCTTTTTGCCCTCAGTGGAACCAGGGTTGCCATCTTGGAAAAGGACAGCCTGATTTCCCATAGGGCCTAGGGGAAAAGATGACTGCCATGATGGCAACAGGGGCCTGGACGCCAGCCACTGTCTAAAGAAAAAAAGAGAGAGGGAGGTGAATTAAAAGGGGGGAAATACTCATACCTTCATATTGGTCGGCAGACTCGGCACTCATATAACAAATATGAAGGGATGAATATTAGATGGATCAGCTATATCCATCTAATATCACAATTCTGTGTTGTTGTTTTCACCCCCATCTCAAATCATAATGTATTATAAATATCAGATTTAAACAAATTTCATAGTACACTTAATCAGGGAAGTGACACAAAGGCATAGATTTATGTCTGCATGAGAAATCTTGTGTAGATCTTGAAGGCAATATAGAATTCCATTTTAATTAATGCAGAGTATATAGTGTAATTTTGAGAGTGATAAGTTTGATTCTGGAGTACTGTCCTCTGGACATTTTTTAAAAAAAGTCTTGCAGATGTTATTTTGGGAAAATGATTGAGAATCTTGTTTAATTGTTGTAGTGATTGTTGTTTTGTTTTTTTTGCAATATGAAATTGGTAGGTATTGGTTCCAAGACCCCTGGCTGTCACTGAAAAACAAAAGTTAAAAATAGTGCATGCAATGCATAGCATTTTCTCTGGATCCCTTTAATGGCTGATTCTGGTAAATATAGTGGGAAAATATGTATAAATACATATTTGGGGGGTTATTTAATATTTTCAGGCAGCCGTTAAAGGATACTGCAGATCAGTGTTTCCTACTGAACAAGTTTTGGAAGAGATAGCCATGTTAGTCTGTGCAAGAATTCCAGGAAAAATAAAAAACACTAAACAAAATAAAAGACTAAACACATGTGGCACCTTAAAGACTAACTATCTTATGTTAGTGTAAGCTTTTGTGAACACGTCCACTTCTTTGGACATATAGCAACAGACTGAATTGTAAAATATAGTGTACAATGGTACATAAGACAACTCATTCTTCTGCTGTATGTCTGAAGAAGTGGACATGTCTATGAAAGCTTACATTAAAATATAATAGTATTTAAGGTGCCACATGTTTTTAGTCTTTTATTTTGTTTTTGTTTAATTTTTGCCTGGAATTCCTACTATACAATTGACTCTATGGAACTTGTCTTAAATAGCTGTTGTTTTTGCACAGCAAAGCAAATCAGCATCCTCAAATCAGCAATTCTAAAGATGAGGAACTAAATATATGCATGGCAATGTTGAACGGACATCACAATTTTAAAAGAAGCAAATATATTTTAATTGATTATTGGCATGACTATTCATGGACAGGGGACTCTTTTCATTCAGACTGGATTAAGATCCATTGTATACTTCCACTGAAAAATGGAAGAGATAATTTTTTGGCTAATATCCTTTTCCCACAGCAGCCCCTTTTGCTTCTTCACACTGTTCTGAAGAGTCCTTTGGTGTAGCTTTTAGGAAACATAGTGGGAAGGAGGAATGTGTAAAAATTACCTGGTCACTCTTGCAGGAATTACCCTTAAGCAGAGTTCCATAAACGATCAGTAATCTTTCAGTAGACAAATTAAAAGATTAGTTCAGTCTTACAGAACAGTACAAGACACTTTTGCTAGCTGCATTTTCATTTCACTCTACTAGATTATTCTGAGGGTTATTTGAAGGATATCTGTTAACAGGCTAAAGAAGGGGGGGGGGCTTTGATGAAAGCTTTAGCCAAATAATTGGCCATACCACAAGAGTTTGTTTTGTCTGAAAACGACTTGTCTTTTTAAAAGTGTAGAAATCTAATTAGATTTTTATCAGATATTTTAGAAGAGGAAACACTTTAAACACTTTAAACTGTAGTGCCCTACACTTAACCTACCAGGAAAATAAATTAGCTGTCTGCATAATGTAGCTGATCCCCCTCCTAAGACTCAATCTACATAGAACAGAAAAATCTGAAAATACATGAAAGTATAAACTTGATTTGTGTTTAACAAACTCATTTAAAATTCAAGTCACAGCTCAAAGCTGAAATTCATCCATTATTCAAGTGGTGTAATATATGGGAAGTGCCCCAGAAATGTATAATGTAGCCAATGATTTTAAGCTCAGTGTATTGCGTGTTTTAAAAATAATCAAAGCAATCTTAACTTAAATGGGCATGGGGTGTAATAGGTTTGGAATGGGCAGAAGTCCTCAGACCGAGGAAGCTTCTTGAATGAGCAGCAAAAGCTTTGATCTCACAAGAAAGGAAGTCGAGTTTCCATGACTCATCTCCTAGATAAACTCACCTAGGCCGTTACTTCACGAGGTGCCTCGCTTCGAACCGACCTTGCCTTCGTTGTGAATTCGGTGGCGGTCACGTGTTCTCCCTTCGATCCCACCCCTGTTTATCTGTCCTCACGCGCTGCATTTTTACCACCGAATCGATCACTACCTCACGTGCTCCATTCGCATTAGGACGCCGCTTTGCGACGTTCGCTTGTACCCATCCCTTTTTAAAAAAAAAAAAAACTCGGTGTATCGATGCATCAATACTTGGCTGTCATTTCCGACAGAGCTGGTTACGTGTCTAATCTGGTGATGGAGAGAAGCGGGCTTGAACCCCCCCCCGTTACGTGGGGAGACTTGAAAGCCAGCGGGGTAAGGGACTCCTGCCCAACCTCTCCCCTTTGGACGCGTCTTTCCTCCCTCCCCATTCCCTTCTCGCTCCCGGAGGGTGTGCGGTATGATTTTCAAGTCCTCCCTCTTGAGCCGCGGGGCTGGAAGGAAGCAGGATGCAGACCCGACCGGATCGCCCGGCAGCGGAACTCCCTGGGCGTCCCACGAGGGGACGGAGGTGATCGGGCTTGAGGGCGCGTTGCCGAGCCGGAGCGCGCGTGCGCGCGCAGTTGCTGCTTCTCGCCGCGCCGAGCATCTTCAGTTTGGAAGCCGAGGGTCGTTTGCAGAGTTTGGATATTTAAAAAAATAAAATAAAATAAAAACCGAGTCCACACGTCACGTTGGGAGCGAAGCGAGATGCGAAGCGAAAAGATTCCCGGCAACTGGCAGGGGCACCACTTGCCCCGGTTGGAGCACGGTAAAGGGGGCGTGGTCGGGGTGGCATCGCAGCCAAAAAGGAGGGGCGTGCAGACTGAAACGATCAATTCGCACAGAAAGGAGGGGTTGCCGCGAAGCGAGCGGTTCGTGAAGTAACGGCCCTAGATTACTGAGAGTCTCCACAGACAAATGGGCAGAAGATTTTTGTGCCAGCACAGTTGTCTTTATGCAAACGGAATCCCTTATATTTGCTGACCTGTGAAAATGCCCAACCTTCAGAGTGGTGTCAGTGGAGAAACACTATATTCTGGTAGGTTTCAGAAGGCCTTGGAAAGGCTTGGCATTCATCTGGTTCTGATCCTTCATCAAGGGTTGTGTTCAGAGAGTTCAGCTGGGGCAGGACTTGTCGACCCCTTGGACTCCAAACTTTGGGCTGCCCCAGTGGCCATTGATCTTCCCAGTGTATTTTAATCTGCTGGACGAGATCATGTGGAGATTTGAAGTGTGTTGTCACCAGTATCTCTCCCTTGTATCCTGTGTAGTGAACACTCTTCAGATGCTGGAATGCAGCCTGGATTTGGTCCTGGAATGAATCAAGACTAACATGTGGAAGCTAAACCTAGTTTTCTGCACAGAGCTGTTGGTAGTGAAGAAAGAATTTTTAAATGGCTAGTTAGTTAGTTAGTTAGTTAGTTAGTTAGTTAGTTAAGCAAGCAGGTAGGCAGGCAGGCAGGCAAGCAGGCCTGCTCATTTCCACTGTATAGTGGTACCTCTGGATTAGAAATTGAGACGCTTCGTAACTTGGAAGTGTTCGTATCTCAATCCAAATGGGGCACAATGCACCCTGGGAATTGAAGTCTTCTGCCAAATGTTTGTATCTTGAGTTTTCCCATAGAAAAATTTCGTATCTTCAGTTTTTGTGGAAGTTTTTCAGAAGACTTCCATTCCCAGGGTGCATTGTGTCCCGGACGGACTTCCCTTCATATCATGATTGTTTTTGCAACTAGAGACAATTGTATCTAGAGGTACAACTGTATTCTGGAGCACACTCCAGTGCTCCAATGTTAAAGGATATACAGTGGACCCTCGTATTACAAACTGTTTGTATAACATAAAATCTGTACAACATAAAAAATTCTGGAGATAGGGAAAATTTGCTTAACAGAATCACCTATGGGGTGAATCCATACAACATAAAAAGGGTTGCGATTAGGAATTACTCTGTTTTAATGCATTCCTATGGGAAATTTGTACAAAGGAAAATTTGCTTAACAGAATTTCATTTGGAACGAATCAATTCCTTTATACAAGGTACCACTATATAGGTGACTCCAGAAGACTGAGTCTGTAGTCCTAACTGGCCAAGATTGGAGAGGGCTTGCTAAGCTGACACTAATACATCTAAGGCTTGCTGAATCCAAATCTTTCATATTTTTTTTCCCTGAAGACTTCTCGGTTCCCCCCCCCCCCAAAAAAATCTGAAAAATGGAAAAAAGAAAAAAATGATTATTGAATTTTTTTATTTTCACATGATTAATAAAATATTTTAAGAAGGGGTGTTCAAATATTTTCCTAATCATTTCTAAAAAAAAATATGCATAGTATCAGATTATTCTAATTTCTATACACTGAGGACAAGCAAGTCCTAGGTTACAAACTGAACTCCACAATGCAAGAACAAGATACATTTCTTCCTTTATGAGGTGCTGCTATTATCACAAGAAAATGAACAAGGGTTCACTTTTTTGTTTTTGTTTTTGGTTTTGGTTTTTTGCATGTGGGTGGGTGTGTTTGGTTCAGTTCTGTCCTCTTCACTAGGCCTCAAAGCAGTGGAAGAATATACAGAGCAACAAAAATGATTCTGATTAAATTTCATGCCCATTCATTGAAACTTAATCCTGCTCCCTTCTATACATTTCCCACCTCTTCAATTTTTTTATGAGAATGAGGTTTTTATTTTATTTATATTTAACACTGTGGAGAGGAATTATGAATAATTGTTAATTCTGGATTTTTAAGCATCGTTTTGTACAGGTTTT
>JAHTLZ010000016.1:24022839-24048460 GCA_023846285.1 Phrynocephalus versicolor | reverse complement strand
TGTATGTATGTATGTATGTATGTATGTATGTATGTATGTATGTATGTGTTGTTGTTGTTGTTAATATTTGAGTTATTTTTTGCTTTATGATTTATATAATTTCAGATTAGTTTTATGTTTCATTTGTTACTGTTTGTTGTTAATAATTTGTATTTTTTCCATGTTGTAAACCTCCCAGAGTAGCCTTCAGGCTAGATTGTTGTTGTTGTTGTCACAGACGTGACTGACTCTTCGTGACCCCATGTCCATGGAGTTTCGAATAAATAAATAAATAAATATCTGTGTGTGCATAATTCAGAAAGGTAAAGACAGTAGAGACATTTCTTGCACATTTCAGAAACCACAGGGTGGGGATTTGATTAGTATCTTGGTTTCACAACTATTCATCTTGAACATTACACTTGCAGTGAGCCTACCTATCCTTACATCTCTAATTGTCAAAGTAGGCAAACTTGGTAGGGCAGTAATGCTTCAAGATAACATACCACAAAAGAGAGTATAAGGTGGTGCTCTTGACAGATTCCACAAATTCAGATTATCGCTCACCCATCTCATTAAATTCCACTTTGATGATCTGAATTTGTGGAATATAGCTTACATAGTGCCAACCAGCACTTAATAGCACTTGTGAGATATATGTATATATAGGTGCCAACAAGCACTTAATTATATTATACATAGTGCCAACAAGCACTTAATTGCACTTGTTGATTTCAATCTACTGATTGCTTCACCAGCAAGAAATCTGTAGGTAATAATCAGTTATTGGGCATCAGCTCACTTCATGCCTTAATTCCTGTTCTTTCCTGTGTCTATGCTGAGAATGAAAGGAGGCCATGAGGTTAAATAAGCACAAGGTGTTGTTCTTTTTCATCCTAAACCTTGGCACAGTGTTGTGATTTTTAAAAGGTGAAAATTATTCTTTTACTTTGTAGAGGCAAGGGTACATTTTTTTAAAAAGCTTTTAATTCCTGTTCTTGGTAATTAAAGTTTTTATTCAAAATGGCATTGCTTTTTGCATTCAGATTTGTTCATTTTGCTTTGAAGGTATTTAGTTTTAAATATCTGATCACACAGATCAGAATTAGTATTTGGACGGCTGATGTTCATTTCAGTTTTCATGAAAAATTAAATTAATACTTTAACTAAATTCATAAAAGGCTTTTACACTGTAATGCCAGATATAAGCATGAGAAGAATGGTTCTGCATTTTTCTAAAGTACTAACAAGAGATGATGTGTTTAATTTAAAATACAGAACGATTCTTCTCATGTCTGTGTATTACATTGCAGTATACAGTAAAAGCCTTTTAATATTAGTTCTGACACTAGCAACTTTTCTCTCTGTTCTTTGACATACTTTGACCTTCTTTGAACCGTGAACAGTGATCCTAATTCTTCTAATAAACAAATTCCCATAAAAATGGACATATGGCCAGATTTTGTGTTTTAAACAAACTACATTCCTTAAGTTTCTTCCTTTCCCCTTTTCTCCAGTCCAGTAGAAGATTCAAAAATTACTGATGGATGTCTTGAAAAGAAAGTAGGTTAAAGCAATGTCATTCACAGTGTAAATCAACTCAGTAGGATTACACTGCTCTGCCATACATGTTTGAACAAAGGTAGGCAAGATTTGCTTTAAGAGGGAACAGGCCTCTCTGGATTAAATAAAATAAATTTAAATATTAAGTGATAAATATCAATCAGTGCCTAGAAGAAGGAACAATGTTCCCTGAACAGGATGCACAGATAATTAAAACAAATCAGCAGTGTAAGCAGTTGCAAAAGAACCTCGTAGCACTGCTCTTGATGATCACAAAATGATTCCCAGAAGGAATGGTAAATCCAGCTAAACCTGCAACCTTGTTCTAAAGACACCTTTAGTATGAAATAATGATTCCATGCTAGAAACTTATCTGCAGCCGTTCTGTTTCCTGAGATAGTAACCACACATTTATGAAACAATGCGATGCTGCCCAGATCAAGAAACAAGGGACTTTATCTGTTCCCAGTAGTGATAATTAAAGGGTATTAAACAGTGTCATATGCTAGTAAAATGGCCTGAAGAATCTATGAGTTGTTTTGTCAAGAAGTGTGGATAAAACTTTAGTGCCATCACAGTTGTTACTGCTGTTGCTGCTGTAGTGGCCATAATTTTCCAAAAAAAATTTCAGATGGTGCTCTTTGAAGTCAAGTGACATGATTTATCAGTACAATAATTTACAGCATTTTGTATTTTTCCTCTCCTTCGAATCTATCCATTGTCTTCGGAGTTTAGTAAATATGTGGTGAAACAAATCAGGATATTAGACTAGGGGTGGAGTTTGTACACTATCCAGGATTTAACCAGATGGTAACTGATATAATGACTAATTTTTTATAATTGATGTAGTTTGATTCCATAACCATAGAAAGGGGGAAACAGAAACAGGCAAGAGTAATAAGGGGAAAAATCAGAGAAAATCAGACCTACCTCTCTGAATAATTTTTGAATTTTTCTTTATTATTCAGTGTGTTTTACAACATCCCTTCTCTTAGGCTAGCAGGGCAGCTGTACCAAATGTGATCTTAAACATTTAGTGACCTAGCTACATATTTGGAAATATGTTGGTGTCACCTCTGGGGGAAGGAAATACTTTCTTTTTCTCCCCTACAGCTTTTCTAATTTGTGAATAATTTCATTGTGTGTGAAGCCATGGGAACTTTGTGACAGGATGAGGAAGTCTTTCATTATCAAAAGTCTCTCCTCTGCTGATGACTTCATCATCTTTCTGCAAGCATAGCTATCCCAACAGCATTTGAGGCCATATAATATACAATAAAATAAGATGATTTGCAGCAATAAAAAGCAGGGAAAATATCTCTTAAAACAAACAACTTGTATTAATCAGATCCTTTCCCCCCCCCCATCATTCCTGCTACGATCAACAACAACATCCCATTCATTACATTTATTCCCTGCATCTCTACTACAACGAAATGCTCAAGGTGGCTAACAGTCACCCTAAAACAATAAAAACACATTTTATACACAAGACTAATTACATATTGGAAGTTGGATGACTCCTATGTTAGATTCCTGAAACAGAGTTGATTGTTGGAAATTTGATGAATACATCAGCTCCAATAACAGGAAAAATACTAATAACACTCAGTCTCTCTCTGGACATTCAAGAAAATGTTTTCATTGCCATTTTGTTAAGATTCTTCACAATTTTTCTCTGTGTTTTTACCTACTACTTTTGAGGGTGTCACTTTGGGTTAAGGTCCATGTATACATTTCTTGTGTTAAAGCTTCCTTTTCAAATAGATTTATGCTTACCTTTTTTGTTTGAAACTAAAATAAAGAACATTTTAGTTTCAAACAAAAGGAAGTAGCTAGGAAAGTATGTGCAACTTACAAACAAGTATTCCTGTTTAAATGTGTAGTATGCAAATTACATGTTTTTAAAACTTTGGATAGCATTCCAGTCATTACTTTTCTCAGTGGACACAGATCTGCCCAGTCAAGAAACTGGGAAGTGCGTCAACACATTTTGAAAATTAAGAACTAAGAATTTTTCAATTATAAACCTACCTGTGAAGAAGATTTATAAATGGATCTCTCTACATTACATTAAACCTTTTGAGATTTAATCACGGAATGTATAATAATTAACTTTAAAGTATTTTTACATCTCTTATCAGCACACTTCTGAAGTGTGGTTTAAAATGAGACCTCTAAAAAGTAATGTGACTCCTTAAACAAGCATATTTAGGTTACAGAACCTAAACAGCTGTTTAAGAAAAACATTGCACATGCACAATGTGAGTAAGCAGTTTGCTTTCTTAAAATTTCTAGACATGGATGTAAAGTTGATGAACAATATTCTTTAACAATAAACTAAGAAAAATACATTTTTCTTACTTTCCAGTATAGTGCTACACTAGACTTCAACCAAGAAAGCGGTCCTAGGATAGTGAGTGGAAGCAGAAGTAGAAACAAGTCTTAGTTATTTGATTTTGAATATGTGTATTATGCATCTATAAAATACATAAGGCTAGGCTAGGTGATGCCTTTATGGGTCACTAATAAAATAAAGTAAATAAATAAATAAAATAAATAACCCACCCTCCAGTGGGTGCCCGGCTGCCCAGCAGTGGTGGCAGCAAGAAGGGAAGAAAGTTTTTTTTCCCCCATTCTCATTGCCGCTTGTCTGTGGCAAGGAGAAATGGGGGGACTTTCTTCCCTCCTTGCCACCATGGCCGCAGTGACAAGGAGGGGAGAAAATAATTAAATAAAACTTAGCAGCCCAATGCCTGCCGCTGTGCTTCTTGCCACTGCTCCTGCAGCCACAGAACAGTCAGCCGCCCGGCCTTTAAACTTCCAGGTCTGGTCCCAGGTGAACGATCAGAAGATTTGAATTTCCTGCTCAAACTTCCAATCTGACACCAGGAACTTGAATGGGAAATTCAAAGTCCCCACCTCACCCATCCAGAGGGTGCCCTTCTGGCTTGTAGCAGTGGTGGCGGTGTCGAGGAGGAGCGTGGCGGGCATCGGCAGTGGTAAGTTTTATTTTTTATTTTTCCCCTTCTTGCTGCCCCCCCCCCGGGCTGGTCAACAACCACAGATAACTGAATCCACGGTTAATTGTCCTTGATTATAAAATCACTATCAAGTGATGAAAATATAAAAATTATAAAATCACTATCAAATAATAAAAATATAAATTTATTGAAATAATAGAAGCAGATAACCTCCTGTACAGAAAAGTTAAAGAACAGACAGAAAGAGAATACCTCAAAAGACAAAGGAAAAATTTAAAATCAAAATTGAATGTTGAAAATGAAATCAAAGCCATCAACACATGGGCAGTTCCAGTAATTAGATACCCAGCTGGAATAAGAGATTGGAACCCAAAAGCCCCCTGGGGTAAGGTGAGAAGGCCTGTTTCAGGCCTCTTGTACTTACCCCAGGCTTGGTGCTGCCACAAATGAGCTTGTGAGGGCCTTCTCAGGCCTATTAGAGGCTCCAAAAGAGCTTCCCTATGAAGAGACTTCTGGAAAACGGGAAGTGACCTCTAGATTGCTTGAAAGCACTTTTGGATCCTCCCAGGGCCTTTCTAGGCAAGTCGGAGGACTCAGAAATGCTTTTCTGTGAACGAGAATCCAAAATTGCTTTCAAGCGATCCAGAGGTCACTTCTTGTTTTTCAGAAATCACTTCTTCCGGGAAGGCCCTCACAGGCCCGTTCAGGGCAGCGCCAGGCTAGGGGTAGGTACAAGAGCCCCCAGCTAGGCCCAACCTGACCTGCATCTGCATATCATGGATTTTCAATTATCGTGGGTCAGGTCAGGTCCCTAACCCCTATGATAGGCGCAGGGTTAGTGTAGTAAAGGAGGGGGGAAAACCCTACATGATTATATCAGTATAAGCAGAGATAAATTACTTAAGGCAGTAAAAATAGAGACTGCTTTGAAAATGAGAAACAAAGGCTCAACATAAGAAACAACAAATTGATAATAAATTAAACAGTTGGAAAAATAAACCATTACGTGAATAAAACCTGAGAAATATTGATGGAAAGCATAATAATAATTCAAGTTGGGCATGGCTGGAACTGAGGTCCATTGAGAAAGAAGCTGAAGGATTGATTTTTGCTACCCAAGAAAAATCACTCCAAACCAACATAACAAAAACTACGATTCAAGAAATTAATACCAAAGGCAGATGTTGACTGCCAAGAAAAAGATGAAACTGGGTCATACCTCCTCTATGCATAACGAAAGGTTGCATAAACAGATTACAAAATTAGACATGATCAAGTGGCAAAATTAGTGCATTATACAAAAAATATAACTTGCCAGCCTCCAAAAAACCATGGGAACATCAGGTAGAGAAGGTGTCAGAAAATTAGTGTCAAGAACTTCTGGCATTTCCTAATCCACAGTGATAGACACCTTTAACACTTCAGATCTAGTACTTATAGAATGAAGAAACATCTAGATCATTGGCATTGCATTCCAGGAGATGCCAGAGTTGAAGCTAAAGAATTGGAAAAACTAAAAATGACTGCAGGGACTACTGAAGCATGTTTCATCCACAAGCCAGATGTTAATAATTGCAACATCTTGCTTGTGGATGAAACATGCTTCAGTAGTCCCCCTAATCATTAGGGCTTTGGGAACAATGTCAAGAAATTTCACAGAATATTACAAGAAGTTGCTGATCTCAGAAATAACACCACCAGAGCTACAAAAAAAAATTAGCATTATTAGGAATAGCGCACATACTGTGCTGATATTTAACACTTGTTAAAGAGTGTATCTGTTATACAGTATCAGTCAATGTTTTTATAATTTTGATTAACTGTGTGAGGTATTTATTTATTTATTTATTTATTTATTTATTTGCTGTATATCCCACCCATCTAGCCAAAGGCTACTCTGAGGGGCAACCAACAGAGTGATCATCATCACCATCATCATCATCATCATCATCATCATCATTGAGCTCTTGATTGTCACTAAGCTATGATACGTTTATCAATATTACTCCCTCCATATTAGTGAAGGTCAAAGCAGATGTGATATTAATCATGTGGTTGACTCTTGCATGCTTGGGCTTGATTTATTTTGACTTTCCTAAAAGGGAGCAGTGGAAAGCGATTTGAATTGAGATTATAACATGCAAAAGAGAAAGTATGATTTAACCCTTTATATCTACTCTTGTCTCAAACGGGATTATCCTTCTCCTTGGCTGTTGGTTGCCGTAGGAATAACATTACTATTAGGACCAACCAGAACCTCCTTCTCTCAAGCCAGAAATCATGTGGTCTTACTTGTAATATATTCTCCAGCTTTATCTGATGAGACAGTACTGCCTTCTTTTAAGTAGCTTGAAAAAGTAATGTATTTAGACTGCACTTCCCAGAAACAGCCGTCCAACATGGCCACTTACAATCCAAGCCCAGAATCCTGCCAAAAAGTTCATGAACTATAATAGTTGGGTAAGTAGTTTCTGTCCTCTGATGGCCAGTCTTCAATCAGTGTAAAACCAGTCAGTGTGAGATAGATCCCACCAGAGGGTGCAAATACATTTCACAGTACCATTATATGCCACTTTTTCAACAGAATTCTGAATCACCAGAGTAATTTCTCCAGGACTGAGGACCTTTTATAACTATTTGGTTTGCTTTGGTGTGTGTATGTTCGCAAGCTAGATGCTCCGGAAGGCAACTACCATATGCCAAATATTGTCTCTCTGGCTCTAAAACATTCTATTGTGTGTATTTTATTTCAGACTGAAAGTGGCCCAGCAATCAGTGAGCAAGATAACTGCAGAGAAGAAAGTAGAAACCAAGAAAATCAACCCTACCAGCAGTCTGGTATGACTCTGCCGTGACTCTGCTTTCTAGTTTTCTTTTAAAAACACCTAGTAATGCACATGTGCTTAATCCATTGAAGTAATTTACTGTTATGTCTTTTCCAACTCCAGTGCATATATATCTTCTCCTCTGTGTGTGTGTGTGTGTGTGTGTGTGTGTTTTAAAGAACAGACCTATCATGAGCTCTACAGGAATATATATGACTCCTCAAAAGGAGACACCGTTTTGTCACTTGTCTCTGACTCAGCGTATCCTTTCATCGTGCACGGTGTGCATATTGAACAATCGCACACTCTGTTTTTGTATTATACAAAGTATTATAGAAAGCAAGCTGTAAAGACATCCGATTGGGAATTTTTATCAAGTTTTTTTCTTCATTTGTCATCCTGTTTATATGTGAACATTTCTGGCTTACTATATTGTGTTCAGTGGAGGTTGCTGTCTCTTTGTGTGCCTGGAAGAATGGAAAATTCTTTGGCCACATTTGGATGGTACCAATACTGGCTAACCAAGTAAAAGGTGGATCTAATTTAGCTATAATAAATGTAAATGCTCTGCTTGGGTTAGGCATAGAGGTACTGCTATATACTATTGTGATAGTCTGTTGTAAAAGGCCAGGCATACTGCATACATACAGGAGGCAAACTAGCTATTTAGCAATTCAGCGGTCAGTTTAAAATTCTAGAATAGATTAAGGTCTTCCAAGAAGTATGGATTTTCCCTTTTCTTCTCTTACCTAGGAGACATTCAATAGAAAATTGGATGACAATCTGTCAAATCTGCTTTGATTTGGATTCCTGCATTAATTAAGGGGTTGAAAGGGGCCTAACAGTTATTCTGCAATTCTATGAGGACATCTCAGCATGAATCATCTATTGTATTTTTCTCACTTTGTAGGAAAATAAGATCCCTAACATTGTCAACTTACAATCATGCCTCTATTTTTTTCCTCTCTCTCTACATCGGCAACATTGCACATTTCTCCTTCCTCATTTTTTTGTTGGCATCCATATTACTAATCATTTACAGTAATGAATCAGTACATCTTAATTTGGAATATCTTCCGTAACGAAATGCATGTTTTTGTAGAAGTAAGGTTGCAAATTTATTTACAGATTTGCCCTTCCATCTTCATATAGCACTTCACAAATTAATTTTCTGAGGAGAAAAAAAGCTTTTGTCTACTCTAGTTTCAGAGTGCTCCATTCTTCAAATCTGTTAGACCACATTTTTTTTGCAATTTGAGAAAAGATGGAAAATTTAAAAAAAGAATGATAATAAAGTATCTTTTTTTTCTTAAACTACAGAAAGAAAAACTACGTCAGAAAGAAGCCAGTGTGACCACCAGCTGAAAGAAGACAATAAAAATAATGACAGTGGATTTAATACCTTTGCATGATTCTTCATTCTGCCCATTCCCTAGCGAGCACCTTATTTTATACATTATGAAGCTTAGCTTTGCTATTCCCTTCCTCAGACAATCCACAAGAGGCTTTTTGATTCATTGGCTTGTACAGAAGAGAGGACACAAAGAACTTTGTTTACATGAGAACTTTGAAGGATTTTCTAGCAACTCTTCCTTGTGTGGCTTAACTGAAAGTCTTTTCTTGAAAGTTATTTGACATATTCTATGCAAAGTGCACTAATGCAGAAGAAAGGAAAGCCAGGATTTTTTATGGTGAACCAAACAGCTTTCTCTCAGCTGTTTATTGGCTTATGTAATTCTGTGGCACCCATGTATAGAGAATGTTGGATTCACTGAGCCTGTTTAAGATGAATGGTGATATCCAAAGGACTCGCTTTACCTTCTTAAAATATTGAAAGTTAAATGTATCAAATGTATTCTGTGTTTTATTACAATTTTTATAATCTCACCCTATGCTGCCATTTAGCATTCATCAATTGATTTAATGAGTCTTCTCTCGTTTAGACTGGTAATTGGATTTAAGTCCTGGTTCCAGTTCCTACAGTCCTCATTTGGAATGGAAAGGTGAAGACTTTCTGTATTAGCATCAAGTTAGCACTGTTTAAAAATGTTTTATTCATAGTCATCTAGCCACAGGTGTATGTCCATTATTTATTGTTAACCTATGCCAAAGCCTATATTCATTCTTAGCCAGCACTTTCTTATAACTGATTTTAGAACATGTTTACAGCAGTGTGTGCGTGTATGAGAGACAAAGCGAGAGAATGTATGAGAGCTACATTATGTTCCTCATATTAAGAAATCTAAATCCATTCATACGCTGTATTTTCTTCCCCTGCTTCAGTACTTCCTGTAAACTAGCTCCAGAGGGTTTGTTAGACCTCTGGAGCAGGTTTGCACGGTCCATAGGAGGATAAAAGAAGAAAAGTGGCCCTCTCCTGATTCCTCTGACAGAAGCAGTTCCTCTAATGCACATGTTTTGTTGGCTGTAAAGTTTGAATAGAACTGCAGCATTAATCTCTTCTGTGATACTGTCGTAATTCAAGTTAAGAGCCGCCGAGATGTGTCAAAGTCTCTCCCTTTTTTATTCTATTGCTAGAAGAAACAAAGAAGGCCTAGAATTAGGCTTTTAAAATTAATAGGGCAAGATTTGTAATTGAAGGACAACCAGGCAGATAAAACATTGAAGGTTCAACATCTAGAACAGGTGTGTAGCAAGAGAGAACACCAGGTTTTTCTAGTCCAAAGGAGTAATCAAAATTGTTTTCGCTTATTTTCTTAAAACACATTGTAGTTAATTCCCTATTTAATGGTCAAAAGTCTTAGTCTTCTCTTTGTCAATAAGTAACCTGTACTGTAGAATATCATTTGTATGCCTAGGTAGGAATGTCCTCATATCAGAGACCTACACTCTGTTCAGAATATAAAATAAAGAAGAGTCCATCAAAATGACAGATACCCTTCTCGTCAGAACGTAAGTCTCCACTGTCCAGAGCTGATGAGATTTATCCTAGCAGCCCATTGGTCCTGAATGAGGAGATTTTGGATTGAGAAAGAATATACAGTACAAGAAAAAGAAAGCATATAACTGATACAATAAAGAACAGCAATTTATTGAAAGGCTTGAGCTCAGTTGATACAAATGAATACATAGTTGTCAAAGATAGGCCAGAATCCTATGGATGATTTATACTGCCATATGTATAATTGAGTAACAATGAGTTGCTGGCTGCATTCCTGGTGATGTGTTCCTTGTGTGACTTGTCATGTCATCAGGACTGTGCGTTGGAATCCATTAATTAGTGTCAAATTTCTAGTGCAGTTTACACACTTACAGTTATCATTATGTCAGTTCCCAGTAGGATTCTGTCCAGCAAGTACAATGTCAGACTAAAAGAAGTGGATGAAGCTATCAAATAAGTAAAGGTGTTAATATGGCATACTTTCTGTCTGCCATGAATATGTGGAATTTATAGACCCTCACTGAAGCTTTCCTGAATGTGGAATAGCTGTAAATATTGTGTGCAGGAAATTTTAATCATTTCTCTCTTAATGAAGAGATTTTGATATCCCCCCCCAAAGAAATTTACACATATTACACAGTAGAATACCAATTAGCCTTAGAAAAATAAAAAATAATATTAATGAATGATGAAACTCCTTTGATATTTTATTAGCAAAAAACTGACAAAGAAAATACATGAGGAAAACTGTATTGAAAATAGAGACATATATGTATATACACATCAATGCATATATAAACCAAGAACATATTTGGTCAGCTCTTGATGTATAGTTTCTATAGTCACGTAACTATTAGATCAGCTAGAATACAAGTCTAGCCCACTTTATTATTTTGCAAGAGATGCAACAGAACTATGAGAGACTTGTCTGGAGATCATTGAAGCTAATACTTTGTGTTGATTGAAAAGTTAGATGTCAACAGAAAGCAGGTGTTATTAACATTGATTTATACTGAATTGGGAGAATTAGCTGGCAAAATTGGCCAATGGTCCAAAACATTGTAGATTGGCATGTGGTAATTTATTGCACAGTGTTAAAAGAATCTGAGTTGGATTTGGAGACTCTTGTTATATAAATATCATATAGGAAGAAAAGAAAGGAAAGTAGATTCATCAGCACTTGATTCATTCACTGAAAGAAATGGGACTTAGACCTGAACTTCTCTAATATTGCTTTTACTCATTTGTATCTCTAAAATATGTATAAGGGAGCACACAAAATGGTGGAAGCCAGGAGATTTTTAATGAAGGGCATATAAATCTATATTGGTCTATATTGTTTTGCCAAGTGACGAGAAGAATCTTAGTACTATTTTGTATCAAAAGAGTAGTCAAAACAGGATTCACACGTTTCTCTCCATCATCAGACAAGAACATGCACAGGCATTTATCAAATAGGAATATATACTGTAATACAGTACATTTGCAGCAAAAATGATAGAATGCATTGGCATAGAGACTTAGGCTGTGTAACATATCACTTGATTGTGACTCATGTGTAACACAGGTCTGTAAGGCTGGTCTGCATTGCAAGTTCAGTAGGACCCTTCTCTAATCTTAGTTGTAACTTTCATTTGAAATATTCATAGTGAAAACTATGGAATGGCACATTGTGTATTATTTTTGTATAAAACTCAGATCCAGAGTAGGATACGCCTTCTGTTGTAAAAATGACTTGCTGTTCCAAGGGGCATTTCAGCTCATGAGAAGGCAGTGATTCTTTTTTCAAAGTTGTCTACTTCAGGAAATCCTCCAGACCACATATTCAGGGAGATGCCGGGGAAAGGAAGAACCAACGAAAATTAGACCCAGAATACACACATAAAGCAGCATCTTTGTAACTAGAAGAGGACCTTAATCAAAAAGTAAATTATGTGGTATTATTCTCTTAATGGTATCCAGAGATTCCAACCTTGCAAGTTAGCTTGCTTAGCAGTTGGTCACTAGGAGGCAACAATACGCTCTGTTTTACATGTTGATTTTGTAGAAATGACAACTTTGAAGATGTGGTTTGCTTCTAGACTATATCTGGAACCATCAGTGGGAAGTATCGTATTTCTGGACCCAACTTGTATGTAATGTTCATATAAAAAAATTGCTGTGTTGATCTTAGCAGAGATCCTTTTGCAGTATGGTCATATTAGTCAACCATCTTTGGCTAGTTATAATAGTTCTGTTCAGTTGGAAAAGAATCTTTTGTCCCAACCCACGCCAATTAACATTTCACAGTTATTCAGAGACAATACCTGAATTGTATTGTTTATCTTACATTTACTTCCATTTCCTTCTTTTGTATAGCATTTTTTAAATTCAGAGAATTAAGGACTGGGAAAAGCAGTGCTAAGGACTGTAAAAATTCCTTACATTCTAAATACTGCTGCAAAACTGGTAAGTGAATTGTGAATGAGAATGAGAATCATTTGCACAACAAATCTCTCTGTTGAATTTGTGGTTTAAGTAAGTCCATGCAGATCCTGGCATGCAGTGCAAGAAGTTCATTAATTTCTTCACTCTTATTCACCATACCCCTTTCAACTCATATTTGGCAGCTATGAATATAGTCTGGAAAACATGGGATGAATTGCAAGCTGGCATACTAAAAGGCTTGTGTGGTTGCAGGTAATCATGCAGGCCTTTTAGCATGTACCATCTTCTACACAGTACCATCTTCTACCATAGTTTACAACTAAATCAACTTGCTCTGAACATGCCAGTTAGTGATGTGAATGTTACTATTATGTCGTCAAACACCTGTCAGAATATTACACAGGTTGCATAGCAGTTGTTCTGGAAAACAGGCAGAAGTATACTGATGATTACATCTCTTTTTTTGTCTGCTGAAAGTTCGTGCAAGCTTTCAGGCTAATATGGATATTAGGTATAATAGAAATAAATAATTCAGGACCAATGCAAAGCTAAAAACATTTTATCATTATATTGCACTTCTTTCTCGCAATTGCTGGCGCATGGTGGACCAAATATCAAGCATAAAAAATTAGGAGTCAGATCCTGCAGTTTTGTGGGTGAGGTGTTTGCAAAGTCACCTTTTTAATTTCAGGGGGAAAATTAACAGCTATCATCAATTGCTTTAAATTAATAACCAAAGAAACAGGAAAGACACATTTAGCTAGTACACCGTAAAGTCATGTACAACACTGTACAATGGTTAAATACCAGTAGTAGAGTATTCTAATTGTTTATGCCCGTGTGCCATTGAGAAAAAAATGTGTTTCCATTTTATTCCTGTTCCCTTGGCATAATATTGGGAGAGTAAGAGATAGCTATACTGTATAAATACTGTAGGGTGGAAACCATGTGCTTTCCCTTCACATACAGTTTTAATAAGAGACAATGTTTTCAACTTCTCTAACCATTCTCAGAACTCTGGATTCTCAAACAATTTGACCTTACAAGATGATTTCTGCTACCAATGCATAAATAGTGCACCCTTCCCTGTTTACATGCCAGAATCCTTTGTGCCTATTAACTTTCCTGGCTTTCACCCATTTTCCTCTTCATGATTTTGAAAGTTACCTCAGCACATCATTGTGGGTTACTCTTCTATGAAAAATCACCAATCACCCCTTCTGAAAGGGGGGAAATCAATGTATGCTTCCTTGTTACACTTTATTCTTATTTTGAACACTGAAGAGTATAAAAATATAGAAAAATTCTGCCAATATTTTTTCGTTCTGTGTGACAGGAATTGTTTACCAGGAGGACGGGAGCTACACAGAGTCCTATCGTAAAACAGTGACATTGTTGGGTTTAGAATGCAGGGAGAAAAATTATATGGTTGTAGCTGCTCTAAATTTCTATTTAGAAGTGGAAATATAAGTACTTAGGTACTCTAGCAAACCTATAGTACATGTTTTTTGCAATATGTACCAGAATAACACTACAGGCATACATTTTGAATGAAACATATGCATTCTATCGATATGGAATGCAAAATTAAAGTTGGACAAGTTGTTAATTCACTCTTTTCAAAAGGCTTTATTGTATAATGTATTAAATGGATCTTTGGTTTGGGTTTAAGTTTAAACTGGATTTAAATTTAAAGGTTTGAGTGCAAGGGCATGGTAAATATTTGTTAAATAAGGTAAGATTTAAAGCACAAGTATGTAGAGAGGATGCACATGTCTAAACACTTAAATCAATAGGAGTGAAACACTTTTTATTTGTTTTGGTTGTAACTAATAATTTTTGTTGAAGTCAAAATCAAGTGTAGATGTTAAAAGGGTTACGCTGCTATTCAGAAACAAAGCTCAAACAGTTGGTTTGTGTGCAGCCCTGCATAGCTACCATTTCTGAAATATCAGTTTACTGTTGAGCATCCTTTGTCCTAAAACAATGTCCCTAGCCCAGGGAGACTGTGAGAACAGGGCATGTGACGGTCCTCTACTTTGCTTTCAGTTCCTTAACACACATTTCTGAATAGAAATTAGAAGAGGTACGTACATCTGGGGTTCTGCTGCATCTGTGTACTTCTTGTGTTGGAGATGGCCATCTGAGACAGCTTTTTGTTCTGGATGGCTCATGTGCAACTTTTTGTTGCAAGTCCGCGTGACCCATAACTCCTTCCTTCATCTCTACATGTTTATTTGCCAGTACAGTATCTCCTTACCTGTGGTGTGCCTGTTATAGAAACTACAGAACTAGAAAGAAGTTGGGAAAGCATTGACAGTCCCCATTGTGGAGAACATCAGCAAACAAAAACAAAGTCATTTAAGGACCGCTTTATATCTCCGTCATAGTTTGGAAAGTTACTTACTATTAAAGCATCAATAAATTTTAGCAACTCATTATATTATTGCTTTTGACATCTGTAGATAAAATCAGTAGATAAAATTATGGCATAAAAACCTGAAAGTTTTTCTTCATAAAACAACTTTAAAAGCAACAAGATCTGTCACTTTGTTAATGCTCTCATTAACTTCCAAAATGGTAAGAGATTATAGTAGCAGCTTTTAGACCATGATTTCCTAGCATTGCTTTTAAGACACGAATGAATGACAAGGGAAAATGAGGTGATGGGAAAAGTTAATTTTTTTGGACTACACATCCCAGCCTTGTCTAGAGTATTCTGAAAGTTATAATCCGAAAAAGTAATGCTTCCCATATCTGGTGGGATAGAGATGCATCATGAGATTGAAGGCAACTAACCTCTCTCTGGTAGTTGATGCCAATCCAGTACTGTAGATTGCTACACCGGGCATGCGAATCTTGGCACCAATGCCATATCAGTCACACAAAATAGTTTGATTAGATTTGGACCCTCCCAAGAATTGTTCCTGTATTAATGCTGTATGCAGCTTCTCCCCTGATGTTCCTCTCCTTGGACTGCCTTTGAAGCTTAGAGTAGCATTCATACAAGTATGGTTTAACATGAGTTGCTCAACTGAAAGCAGATTTAAAGGATTTACATTTCCATGTAGTGTGTGATTCCATGGAGCTTAGTTTCACGAGTGTGAGTCTTGTGAGGCCTGTTTCTGATGTTTCAGAGGCACATTGATGACGCTTGTCCAATAATGCAATATTGAGGCAGACATTTGCATGATACTGAAATAACTTGAAACTTAAGCAATATCCGAGGCTTGATTGTGCTGTTTATATAAATGTATTCACTACGTGTATAGGTTTTAGGTAGAAAGATACCGTAAGTTGGACTGTCCAGGAAAGCAGGATTTGCACAGAAGTCAAGAGCATGGCATGCCTTCCAGGGATTCATGAGCTCAAGTCTCATTTTAGCTGTGAACTTGCTTGAATGCCTTAAGTAGTCCCTTGTCTCATAGTATGATCCAGACCCCGTTACCCTCTCAGCTATACATATTGATACTAAACCTGACCTAGTCTGATGCCTTTTGTAATGTTTACCAATATGAATTTGGGGGGGGGGGGCTTTTTAAAAAACCCTACAAATTTTCTATAGTACTGTATATTTAAAGCAGTACAGAGGTACTCATGTTTTGCTAAAGTCACAGAGGGCCATTCTGTGGGTCATTTCCATGGTGGATAGGTTTTCTCAGCTTGTGTTTGGAACCTGAGTGCAAACATGAAAGCGCAAGAACAGAAGAAAGCTGTATGGGCAGGGCGGGTTGTATGCCAACCTGTACCCACACCACCCATCTTTTTGTGTAACACATAGCTTGCTAGATGCTGAGCAAACACATTAAGGAGGATGATTGGGAATCTCTGTGTAGCCTTTTGAATGGAGAGGTAGTGGTCCAAGCTAAGAGAAATGCCCTGAAATTACATGTTGATGTGGTTCCCTCCCTCCCTCCCACGCATCCACCTATTTGGACTGTGAGCCATAGGTGAAATTGACATTTCTGGGGAAGTGCCCATCAGAACGTATCTAAATTGTACTCTTATTTTTCACCAGCATAGTACTGCACGTAATGATGCTACAGTGGTTATGCATGATGGGCTGATGCGTAGGCTCTTTAAAATACTGACTAGCAGTTGTTCCCTCACCCCTACCTACTTGAGGGTTGCCCTTTAGGAAAAAGTCCTCCCAAATGTTGAACAGGAAGTAGTTTGATTATTCTGATGTTTTATAAATGCTGCACCATATCTTCCTTTTAAATATCTGAAAAATCTCATTTTTTTTGGAAATTTCAAAATGAGTTAGATTTGTAAAAATGCTTTTCTTTTCTTTTTATGAAAGTCCTATAGGACCATAGCTTGTAAATAATAGAATGTATTTTCCATAATATTATCGCTGTGTATTTTTATATGATGAATATCTAGCTTTAGTGACACAGATTTGTGTATTCAGACAATGCTATCGAAGATAACATTTTACTAATCCTGATGCAGTTAAAATTTTATTTATTTAAAATAATAAATATATATATATATATTGAATCTGTGGAGCAAGTGATATATATATAGTTTATAGGATACATATATTGAGATATTTTAGTTATTTATTTTAATGGCTGATCCCTCATTCTATTATACAGGTTGAAATCCCATAAATTGCCACACATATTTTGAGTTCTGAACCTGTCAATTGTACCTTTTTAACTTGATAGCGCTCTTTATCATGATTATACTTTACCGAAAATAAAAGTTAATTTCCTCTTCTATCAAATGTAATAAATTTTAAAAATCCTTTGGAAACTTTATAAGAATGTTGTGTTATTTTTGCCTTGTTCCAACTTTGATTTGTTTGTAACTGGCTCCCTCTTGCTGACTGACACTTTTCAAGAGACATGATTACGGTATTTATTCAAGGTGTGTATACATTTGAAATGCTTGTAACATAAGTCTTCTTGACTCTATTAATACTTTTCTAGAGAGCTTATGAGAATTAATTGTGTATAATGATAAAGTAGAAACAGAGGCCTTGCTGCTACTGTATATTTTCAGGAATGTACACCATATAATATGAAACAATATGGCTTGTGTTGCAGAGTCATGAATTCAGCCCAACACCAAATAGTTAAGGTTTGATTTGTCCTGAAAACAAACCTCAAAAGATAGGATAGGATAGGAATCTTTATTGTCATTGCCCCCTTGCAGGAACAACGAAATTTCATGGTTGTTATATCCAATTCATTTAAAACATTCCATATAGATTTAAAAACAGCTACAACACATAAAATATGACATATAAAATAAGCTGACTTCAAAGTCCAGAATTTCCGTTTAAGGCCAACATTGCACTAAAAAAGAAGCTATTTTTGAGACGGTTTGTTCTTGCCCTCAGACTGTATATCTCCATCCCGATGGCAGCAACTGGAATAGGCAATGACCAGGATGTGATGGATCTCTTAATATATCTAATGCTTTTCAGGGCGTTTATACACGACCCCTAAACTCCGCCGCAAATGGCTGCAAGCTCCGGAGCTTAAAAATGTTTCCCCACCAGCTCCGGAGTTTGCAGACAATTAAGTGCGACCCCGCCCACCTAAGCGCGACCCAGCGCACTTTTCTTGTACCTGCTCTTGGGAGGTGAAAAATATTTGATGCGGATGTGCTGGGCTCTCCTCGCTTCTTTTTGTTTTTGTTTTTTGCCTCCCGCCCCTTTAAGAGGAACCAGGAAGTGACCGGGGCTCCCCGGCAGGTTCCACCAGCACTGGGAGGTTAGGCTTTAATCTTTTTTCCCTTTTTTTCCTCCCTCCCCTCACGCAGCCAGCAGCCAGGAAGTAGGGAGGGGTGGAGACGCACGAAGAGCGACAAACCCCTAAGATCTCTGGTCCGAATTTAAGGGGCCAGCGGATCTTAGGGGTCGTGTAAAAGCGCCCTCAGTGGTAACTGGTAGTATAGATTTGTTTTAGTGTGGGAAGTGAACAGCCCACAATACTCTCTGCAATTCTTATGATTCTGTGCAACACTGTCCTATCCCAATGGGTACAACTTCCATACAACACACATAACCCGTAAGCAAGCACACTCTCAATTGCACAGTGATAGAAAGCCAGCAGCAGCTTTTGTGGAAGATGGTTTTTCCTTAAAGTTCTCAAGAAAAATCGTTTCTGCTGAGCCTTCTTTGCAAGCCCCCTTGTGTTGACACTCCAGGACAGATCCTCCTGTAACTCAATGCCCCAAAATCTAAAACCTGTAACCCTCTCCACACCAGTCCCATCAATCACCAGTGGATGAATATCACTTTTCTGCCTACTAAAATCCACCACAATCTCCTTTGTTTTCTTTATGTTTCGGTGCAAGTTATTAATTCTACACCATTTGGTCAACCTCTCCACTTCATCTCTGTAAGCCGTATCACTCTCCTTGCCAGAGATGAGCCCAATCACAGTTGTGTCATCTGCAAACTTAATGATCCTATTGCTAGGATAAGCAGAGACACAATCAAACATGTAAAGAATATAAGGGAGTGGGCTAAGCACACATCCCTGTGGTGTTCCAATGTTAGTACTAAGAGTATTAGAGGTGTAAGGACCCTCTGAGAATGTTCTGACAGAAAATCCAAAACCCATCCACAAAATGATCCTAATCCACTTCACTTGAAGAATGGCTGAATATTATTAAGAGGTTTTCTTTTTAATGTTCTGTTATCATACAATAAAAAGCCATTTAAGATGTAGTCCTGAGAGCAGGTCTGAAAAAAACCTGGATGGACATTTGAACAGACACATACAGAATTCTGCCCATGGTAGAGAAATAGAGTAATATTAGGTCTATTGCTTGAACATGACATATAACTTCAGACAATGAGCTTACTGGTACAAAGTGGAAGTGTCCTATAGGAAATTTAGATACTGTACTGTACATTCCTTGAGAGATACTCAGTGAACTTTCTTAAGTGGCAAAGATGCCATTGTCAACATTTCATTCATCTTTTCTAAGTACAATAAGCAATATTTTATTCAAGCTTAGTTTTAATTAAATAATGACCAACCATACCTTAACAAACTGAGTACCATGTCAAACTTCTCATCTTCACAATAAGTCACCAAACTTTCTGTGAGGGAGAAGATAAAAAAAAAATTTGCATTTCTTTGCTGTTGTAGTTGTCATTATTGAAATTCTGTTTGGTTGAAAATCAATCTGTTTCCAAAACAAAAACCCCGAGTCTTGGATTCTGCTATAGTTTCTCTCCCATGTAGATCTTATGGTATGAGTTAACAGTATGTTTCCCAGTTCCCATGTGTATTGTTTTTCTAGTGTTTGTTTGGGGAGGAAAAGCAAATGTATGGTTCACGCCATAACCTTGTCAAGTTCTGACCCTCAGCAGCTCAGGTTGACTCCATACAAATGCTGAAAGGAAAGGCCACAGCCAAAATTAATCATAAAGATTAAGCATAAAATATTACTGCTGACCTTGCCAAGTGTCAGACCTCTAGGAATAACATCCTGCTTCTTAAGAAAATAACATCCTTCTCCAACTGAGAAGAGCAGACGGTCTCGCCTATGCGTGACGGACATGCTGACCTTTTGCCTCAGGGAGCAGCAACCAAATCTAACCTAACCAAAAGGGGAAGAGGCACTCTGAGTTTCAGATGACTGATGTTCTCCCCACAACACATCCATGTTTAAATTTGAGCTCTACTTTCTTCTGCGGTCAGCACTACCCTTGGACACAGTGGGCCACAGCTTAATGAAACCCCTAAATAACTACACAATGAAGAAGGCGAAAGAAACATCTACAGCAACATGACAGTAACACTAGGTACTGTGAATGTGATATCATTTTCCTTTCAATTGGGTCTTAATTGGATCTACCTAGTGCAGGCATGTCCAAACTTCAGCCCTCCAGATGTTTTCGACCACAACTTTCACAATCCTTTGTCATTGGCAATCTAAGCTTAGAATTTTGGGAGTTGTGTTTCAAATCATCAGGAGGGCCGAAGTTTAGACATGCCTGATCTAGTGGGACATTTTTTAAATTCTCTCCAAAAAAAAAACCTTTCTTCCCCATCCCCTAGTGGAGAGCATGTGTTTTTGCATTAACCTCCTACTTCTAACCCATCTCTGGCCAACCAGGAGCTCTATGCTTCGAAGAGTCAATAGAGAGATGATGGTTGTAAGCAAGAGGGAGGTACCCATACTATGCTGCTCTTTTTTTAAACTGGCCTGTAAAGTCCAGCCCCATCAGACCGTGCTGCTCTGTGCCTTCCAAGAAGAAGCCTGGCATCTATCTTGCCAAGTGAACTTTTAAGAACTCTCTCCTGGCAAATTACATCCCTTGCCATGTTTGGACTTCTATACCTGCTTTGAAAAAGAGAGCTTGCTCTCGAAAGCTCAGCAACTTTTCTTTATTTTCCTACTAGCAGCCTATGAAGGTATCACCCATAGTCTAGTTTTGCTTTTGTTTTAATGGCTGCATGGCTCCAAACTTCTTTTTCACTAAATAACTAGGCGCTCAATAGAGACCTGGGGAGAAGCTATTCAAATCAAATACATCCTATATTTCCATTTCCAGGTTTAGGGAAATTCAGATGTACAGAATTTAATATTACAAACTTCATTTTAGCTGTACCTCATCCTATCCAGGAAGTGGCCATGTGTGCTGTCTTTCTTTTAATAGCAACCTAACCTCTTTTCGGTCTCGATTTAAACATTTTTTTATTCATTCAGTATTTTTACTCCATTTTTCCAGATATCAAGAGTGGCTCTTAACACTGAAAAAATGCAATAATCCCATTAAAATCTGCATACAGTCTCCATGCAGTTATCAAAAAGGAGCAGTGCAGAAACAGGCCCTACATAAAAAGAAAAGATCCCCATGTGAATTCAAACAGCTGGCACCAATATGACATCACATTCAATGGGATTAAAACATGTTTTGCTTCTCCTGAACCATGTTCAGTAACCACCTCAAGGAGCAGATGCTAGGAGCCAGGAAGAAGGCGGGCAAAGTTTCGGAGGATCTTTATGTGTGTCATGTAGTGAACTCCATCCACATGATGCCCTTGGCTGCAGAGGAGGTTGCTGTCCCACTGCAAGCATTGAAAGAAGACTTAGCCGTTCATCGGTTTCTGTAAGTTGAGGTCAAGGTGGGTCTGTAGCCATCTTCCCATCAAAATATTTGAGCTGGCTCATATCCTATTCCATGTAGTTAACAGGAAAGTAATGGCTAGGGAACAGTAGACTTCTATGAGGACATAACACACACCTATTGCAAATGAAGAACAGCTAATGAAAGAATGAGGCACAAGATGGCTCTCAAAAGTATTTCTCATTCCAAATACTGTGCTGTAGATACTTTTGCATGAAACTAACATATACAGTAATACCATGGTTTACAAGCATAATTCATTCTGGAAGCATGCTTGTAAGACAAAACACTCTTATACCAAAGCAAATTTCCCCATAAGAAATAATAGAAACTCAAATGATTGTTTCTGGGGCTCCATAGGCCACACACTGTACAGACAAAATGCCAAAATTCACAAAAGAAGTTGCCATGTTTTAGGTTCCTGGCTGCAGAATCTGCTCTGCTTGGGACCAGCAACTCGATTTTACTCTGTGTATTTAATGTGACAATAATAAAACATGATTTGTACCTTTATGCACACTTGACTAGCTGCCCCATAACTAGGAATGGTTTGAAAAATAAGAAAGGATGCTGGAAACAAATTAAAGAAAAATAAAACTACCCCCTAACCTGCAATCACATTTGAAAAAAATCCCTGGCTTGTGCAAGAGAGACCTTCATTCCTCTCTCCATTCTCTGCTTTTGAGGCTTGCCCTGGATGGACCGTTCCAGAAGATCACCCACTGTCCATCAAGGGGAGAAAAATAGCTACAATTGGCTCACTTTTGATAATGAGACCTGCTCCAGTGCATGTATTACAAGACATTGCTCGTTGATCAAGACAAAATTGATCAGAAATATTTGCCTTGCAAAACACAAACCAACGTACTTGAAAACCAAGGTATGTGACATGCTCTTCAACCTGACATTTCCATGTACTGCTCCTGTGCTCTCAACATAGTCTTCGTAAATACATCTTTGCAGAACTTCACACCGTTCATTCAGTGTGTGTAATTGGACATTGTGTGACATGGGTTACTAGTGACAAAGGTAACATCCCAGAAATGGTTAAATAAACATGTTACCCAAGAGGTAAGTTCTACAGCAACTGCTGTTTAAAAAGGAAAGGAACCACTTAATGCATCTTTCAAATCTTATCCCTAAATATTATTTAACATGCTCTTATGTCTTCCAATAATTTTAATATAAGATGAAGGGATTACAAGATGTGCTGCAGATGCTACAAATACCTTCATATGCAACACAGTAGGCCTTTTTGTCAAATGAAAACAAGTTGATTGTTCACTGAACTCACTCATGGAGGGAAACATGAATGGGATTCTAATCAGGACCTTTTTGTAAAGGGGGTCTAATGATTTGACACTTTTGATGCCACCTCAGTTGCCAACATTTAGAACTCTGCCTTTGGTAAGGCCTTTCCAAAGCAGTAAAATGTCAAAATCAAAGAGACAATAAATTTTAAACCAATCTTATTGTCTGCAGCCTAACGTGTTATTAAGATCAAAGTGCGGGAAACATCTGGCATTTGCTCCGCTGCAAAAAATTAGAGCCAATCATCTACCATTGCCATCTTGCAACTCAGCCACCAAATTCTCTCTGTGATACTTGCAGCTTGATCTCTCTTTTTTCTTTGACAGCTTTAATTTTGAAAAGTCTATCTTTGTGATACTTCTGGGCTGAAAACAAATACAACAATGAAATCCAGAGAGCCATTTCACCTTTCATATTGCCGCCTCCCCCACGGCGGGCATCTCAAAATGTTTTTAGTCTCGGACCATAAGGCCCCGTTATCTAAAGAAATTTTGGAAGTACTGCATACTGAAAGTACTTGGGAGTAAGACTACAGTCATATCCCCAGTTAACTAAGAGTAAGCCCCACTATTCTAAACATAGGACTGAGCTATAAATCTTTGACAAGAGCAGAGTGTTGTAGGTCTTTGGCAAGAATATAAATGTGTTACAACAACAATATTTAAAGCCCTCTTAATAAAATTTTGAACCAATCTAACTCATTTTCTGTGTGATGATTTGCCCTTGGTGATTGTTAGATGATTTTTAAATACACACAAGAAATGCATTTATTATTTCTATACAGTATATGTGAAATATGTACAGTGAAGAAAGAAAGACAGTACGGCATGTGATTACAGCAATTCCCTCTATCCACCTGGGCTTTAAGTTCCAAATTACCCAAAAGGTTCACTGGAAAGCAGCCTTGCATCCAGGAAAATGGCCATAACAGCCATCAACAAGACTTCACATGAACTTTTCTAGCTTACTGCTATACCTTAAGCATAGTAGTTGTCTTCCAAATGGATGGAAGTTCACTACGTTTCCTCTTCTGGAACTGAGATTCTGCATTACCTTTCTACCATTAGGTTAACAGAAGTGGTGCTAAGTTGTAATGGTAGGTCCAATATCAGAGTTGCCATTTCTTTACCCTCCTCTGCAGATCCTGCACTCAGCAGATGACTTGAACAGGAGGATCTATCATGTCGTTTCAAGGATCATTGTATCTTAAATACATTTAATGAGTGACCTTTTTTGAAATGGAGTACTGTGTCCAGTTCTGTGCACCTCAATTTTAAAAGGATGTTGACAATCTTGAACAGGTCCAGAGGAGGGCGACCAGGATGATTAAGGGTCTGGAAGAAATGTCTTACGAGTAGTGGCTTAGGGAGGTGGGAATGTTTAGCCTTACAAAAAGAAGGCTGAGAGGGGATATGATAGCTATGTTTAAATATTTGAAAGGATGTCACATTGAAGAAGGGACTGGCTTGTTTTCCATGGCTTCAGAAACTAGAATGGCAATGGTTACAAACTACAGGAAAAGAGATTCAATTTAAATATTAGGGAGAACTTCATGACAGTTATATCTGCTCGGCAGTGGAATATGCTGCCACAGAGGGTGGTGGATGTCTCCTTCTTTGGAAGTTTTTAAGCAGAGACTGGATGGCCATCTGTCTGGAGTCCTGTGATGGGGGTTCCTGCATGGCAGGGGGTTGGACTAGATGGCCCTTGAGGTCTCTTCCAACTCTACGATTCTACGATTCTATGATTCCTCATAGAATTAACTTGCATCAATTAACCCTTTTGCATTACTGGGCAAAAGGGCTCAGCCAATATGCATGTACTTGAGGCATTTATTTGCTGGTATGCATTTCTTGTGGGGACAGGGCTGCTGTATCATATGTGCCTTCTTGATTCCTGTCACAGATTCTGTCAAAATACTACTCTACCGTGTATGTTGTTAAGATTCTGCCTGTGAGACTTGCAGTAGACCCTCAGTGTTGTAAAAGTGATGAACTCCCAACATTTTATTCCCTCCAGACCACTCATGGCAGCCAGCTGCTTGTGGAATATCAGCATGTATCTCCTTTTGATTTCACAATTTAAAGGGGGCCGGGAATGAAGCACGCTTGTTCGGAACCACTACAAATATTTTCTGCTCTATCTGATTCTCCCCCCCCCCAAAAAAAATGATGCTCTCTACATCTGTACCGCACAAAAGATGAAAGAGACATGCCTGACTGCTTCTTTGAAATGCTTCTCCTTTACTCTTAATCAAGCTGTTTTCCTTTTATGTCAGAATATATTTGTCTTTCACATCTTCTTATGATTACTTAAAAGAGACACAGTATAAATATTGTTTCCAATAAGATGAGAAAATAATAAAAGCACAATCAAGCAGTAATTAAAAAGCCATTGCCTCTTCCAAGCGCCTGCCCCCCACCACTGTCAAAGCTCAGCTTAAAAATCAGCCATAAATCATAAACTGTATTATGTGGAATCCTTGGAATCCTGCCCCAGGTTGCCCATTCCCCTAAGATCAAGTTCT